>VNJN01003223.1:12904-283071 GCA_008042485.1 Drosophila mayri | reverse complement strand
TTTTTTTGGTACAAAAGTGTTCTTAACAGTCGCATAACAGTTGTAAAAACTTTTCTTTTATTTTTCTTTTTTTGGTTTTCTGAGGGGGGGGGATGCGTGGGCGTGGCAGTGGCCGTGGGCCTAAGCAAAAACAGTCGGAAGCCACACGCTGGCCGCCCTGAAGGTTCGTTTTCGTTTTCGGTTCGGGTTCATGCGATATTGGCTCAAACCACATATGAGTTGGTTTTGACCGCGTAATACTTTCGATTGTGTTTGTAATGGGTAGCATAGATATGCTGCGATCTGTGAGGCGAGTAGAATCCAAAAAGAGTCCAGGCAGAAATATAGAGAAAGAGGGGAGAGAGAAAAGAAGGCATAATTTGAGGGGATGTCAAAGGAAAAAGGAGGAAGTTCAGACGAAACAAAATAAAACAGGAGATGACTTCCGGTTCGGTACTATATCTACGAGTGGCAACTGTACCTTGCAGCATCTTACTTATCGATAGCAATGCAATCTGGTTTCGTACTTACCCCGTTCTGGCAAGTGATGCAATTGGGTTTATACATTGGCCTGGCTTTTGTTTTTCGGCTTTGTTTTCAAAATATTTTTTACAAAATATACGTTTTCTTGTCGTGTTATGTTCTCTGTTTTAGTTTTGGTTTTTTCGTTTTTGTTTTTGTTTTTGCTTTTGTTTCTGTACAATTAACAATTAACAATTGACTCGCCGCAAGCCCTTAGCTTATGTGGTGCGTGCGCATGATGTGCCGCTGCGCATATCTGGTGGACGGGCCCGTGACTATAGCGTCTCGCTTACAAAGCGCTGGCCTACCGCTACATGTTCGATGTGTGTTTGTGGTGATGTACATTCGTTTTTTGCCGTGTATTTTTGCAATTTTAGCCAAATCAGGTGTCGGGTGTGTGTGGTGTGGAGGTGTGTGTAGAAAGAGAGAGAGAAGAGTTCGAGAAGAGGAGATAGACCAGAGAGATACATAGATACAGAGAGAGAAAAAAATAGAGAGATAGGCAGGTTGTGGCAGAGGTGAAGAGAAAAACAAGAAGAAAAGAAGCAATAGTACAGATTAGCGGTGTTACTATATACAAATCAGGAGATTCTACCAATAGAGAGCTGGCTATATCTATGATTTCGGAGCATACTCCTTTCGGATAGTCATGATCATGATCATTGCATCTACTCCGGCGGCTCCACTCGCGATTTAGTGATTGGGTGGACATTTGCTTGAGTTTGAATGAGGTGATGTTGGTGAGAGATTAGCTGGCAGTGGGCTTTGCAGGACCCTCGGATCGACTTACCTTAGCACCAGCGGGCTACCAACGGACTGACCGAGACTACCCAGTCGTACTTGACCGGGAACCAAAGGCTATGGCTATCATCTATCATACTGTTTTACTCTGATTAGCTTACTTAGAAATTGATATCGAAATTATAAATTGGATGCGAGAGAGATAAAGTAGGAAGGAGTATCGGTTGCAATCCCTCGGAAACTAAACGAAACCAAATCAAACCCGAATTATCAAAAGTCTAGGCAAGAGCCGGGTCTAAGGATTAAAACGAAATCGAAATCGAATGAAGAAACATACTTCGCTTACAGTTGGATTTGGATAAATATTTAAGTAAGTTTGTTGTTCGGTTGTCTCGGTATTTAAGAGTGAGGTATTCCTATTTGGCGTATTATAACGAAAAACCCTTCTCTTTCACCTTTCGGGCCAAAGTGTTGCTTATGCTTAGGTTGTAAAAAACACATTCAATTCTCAGCTGAGCCTAATCACGGAACTCACCTCGCATTGTGACCCAGCATTATGATGCTTCTGCAAAAAGACAATTGAGAAATGTCGACACGTATTTTATATATATAATAGAAGTAGGTACAGTATATAGCATAGAGTAGAGCTTGAAGAATTTAAAGTTAGACAGACAGATCGCACAGAAAAAAAAGGAGTATAACTCAAGAGTAGATCAGTTTGGAAAACGAAAACGGAAAACGGTCAATTCGAAACGAAAACGAAGAGAAAACGAAGGTCGATTCAAACATGCCAATCGGTAACAATTTGAATGCATTTTAATGGATATCATCATAAAATCATCATCATTATTTAGGGTTTAATCGTATTTAAGGGTAGCGTTAAAGGGGTTTCGTTCTCCGGTTTACTTCTGACCAGTAGAGCCCTCTGGACTTGAACACTAAATGAAATGATAATCTGGATCTGGATTTAGGAGGGGACTGAGAGATCCGTCTTGGTAATTTCCATCATGCTGCGACTTAACATCTGCATAACATCTATGATAACTTGCGCTCTCCTTCGCTAGGTGCAGACAGTTTCAGAACAAAAGAACAGAAAACTGAAAAGTAAAACGTATTTACACCAAAGACAGGTACTGGCCGAGCCAACAGATTCAACCCAATTAGAAAAAGCTGCAATTCAGGAGAGATCACACAACAAACAGCCAAAAAAATGTATCATCATGGACATAGTCACCAGCTTCTTGGAGTTCTTGGAGCGTGGATCGTTACATGGAAACTTTCGCAACACCAGCGAAACTCAAACTACATACGTAGAGGCGGGTGTACTGTGTGTTTGTGTGTGGGGTGTGTGGTGTGTGTATGCACAGTCGGTGTTGAGGTGTAAACGAACGAACGCTACTACAGTAATCGAGTCCCGACACCAGCAACCAACATCCAGATATTATCTTACACAACAAGGACAAGGTCAAAACAAAAGATTGGCACTGAGATCGGTCTGGAGCTTGGGTGGCTGGATGGGTTGGGGGGTTGCTTATATGCCGGAACTTAACGAAATCATCAAACGTATCAACAATACGGGTAGTTAACATAAGTACATGTATAGTAAAGGCTGCGCCAAAAAACGTTAAGAACAACAACGAGATGGGATTGTCAACCAATTGCACAACAGCCGAGGTAGTTGGTGTTGATAAATCGGTAACAGTAACGATATATATATATGTATATTGGAAATATGTTCGTAAATCGTGTGTGTAAGAGGTATATTTGGGTATATGGTTAATTGGGTGTGTACATAAATATATAGTAACAGAGATACACATGTCTAGATATATGTCTTTCAACAAGGGTGAGCGCAAAACTTGGAAGCCAAGGTGTTGTATTTGTTGTTTTGTGGGATATATATATATATGGATGTTATTTAATCCTAAAGATAGCATTGAAGTTTTTCATGGTGTATTCAGTAAAAAATCTGTCAAGTTTCTGGTACTTATCATTAGCAATATCAAGAAGAAAGTTTGTTATTAGTTATCTTAGACTGGCCTAAACGGTTCTAGTTAATATCTAAAAAAATGTGTCTGGGATCAAGGATTGTATTTTGTTTTTTGTTTTGGTTTTGTTTTTGTTTATGGGTTTTTGGCTTAGCTTGTGTTTTTGGCCTACCGAATGAGCATAGCGAATTTCGGCTAATTCACAACAACATTGGTAACGGAGTATGGCACGAACGCTCTTTCTGCAAGATGTTTGTTTATATAAAATTAAATATATAGTTTATGTGAGTATACAGGAAATCAATGGCTTTTTATCAAAATCAAACATGGGTAGAAACTTTAACTTCTTCGATGATTTATTTAATTGTTTGTTTTAGTCATTAACGCCACACGGCAGTGGCAGTAACATAAATAATATAATATATATTCGAAAAGAAATGCAAAGTGAATTACAACTGAAATCAACTGAGGCGGTTAAATATTCAAACCAAACACGCACGAGTCTTTACTCTGACAAAAAAAATAAGAAAATTAGCATATTAATTGGCATAACAATTATTCGTAGCAATATGAGTAAAATTAAGAAATATTTCCCACTTACCGCAACAATCGCGTTATATAGTCTGGCCAGTTTTCGGGGAACATAACGAGGAAAAATCCAATGCCAATCAGAATGACGCCGGCCAGCTTCATGCCCGCAAAGTTTGCACTGTACAGTATGACATCGAGGGCTACAGGTGCCACAAAGGATAATATAGAATCAGTACCAAGACTTAACATATAAATTTCAATTTCTAAGACAGTCCCATAACTATAGATTATGTGTAATATTAATATACTTTTCCTAACCCGTTTGAATAATAACAAATAGAATGTAATGCCTCCTGCTGGCTTTTGTAATACTTAAAAAAAATCGATTATATGTTCAAATGTTTGTATAGAAATGATTACAACTCGGCTAGGGATATATTACATACATTTGTATGTGAAAATTTATGTCGCATTACCCTCACTCTTAGGAGCAAATGGTTTCACGTGCCCCACATGAGTGCCCGGATTTTATATCACAATTTAAAACAATTTATAGTCACGGAATCCGTCATGCCAAAGGGGACCCAGCCAAGACCCTCCCCCCTTGAATTCATGTTGAGGAGCAGCCCGTCCCGTCCGTGTACGTACCGCCAGAAACGGGCACAGCTGTAATCAGACCCAATGTCACAAACATGTTGTACGTTACGGCGGCGCTGAACTGCATCAGAACGTGGAAAACTGCAATCAAAATTAATTACACCGATAAAAGTTGGCAGCACAGCACAAATACAAGGAGCTGAGGGGTGTAGTAGTTCCTACCCAGGAGCAGGAGGCTTGCCGCGAACAGCAGGTTCCAGGGTATGCTCTCCGATGTCAGGCTTTCCGTGCCAGTCAGGTAGAGTCCCAGCACCACGGGCCACAGCAGCAGGGCATTGAGAAAGCCGAGGGCGGTGAATATGAAGGCGATTTGGCTCACCGGTGGATCGCCCATCACCTTGCGGAACATAACCTGGAAAGCAAAGGGACAGGCCAACATGAGCACGAAATGGCCTGCACACGAACAGGCATGGCGAACTGGGAACTCACCCTAAAGACGGCATAGCCGGCGCCGGCCAGCGTGGCCAGGACAACGCCGCTCAGGGTGCGGCTCTCTGTAATCCCGTCCATGTAGGCGAGCAGCGCGATTCCCGTGTCGCAGAGAATGATGGCAACGATCTGGGGGAAAAGATTTGTAATTCATAAATGTAAGAAAACAAAAATGAAATATAAAATTCTGCTACAACTTTCAATGCCGTCAACTCACTCTCACGCCCACGAACTGCTCGTGCAATATCACCCAAGAGAGCAGGTAGACGCAGGCCACATTAGTGGCGAACAGAGCCAGGGCATCCGTGGCATAGAGCACATGCAGGGAGAGCGTGTACAGGTAAGTGGTGACCAGCCACAAAATGCAGAAGCAGAGGCAGCGGTTGAGAAAGCGACCTGCGTGAAGGGGAAGCGATCAGGAAAATATTGCAAGTCCTTTTGTACAGCTCACACAACTCACCAACTGTGAAGCCGCGTTCCCGGAATCCTCGAAGAACATCGCCGAGAATGTCGCTCAACTTCTCGCATTTGCGCGTTGAGACCAGGCCCAGGATGTAGATGGGAAAGAAGAGCAGCGAGAAATTTGTGAAGAACCAGGCGGCAAAGAACGGGGCACTGAAGTAGACGGGCTGGCGCGGTGGTATGTTGAACATCTCGGTGGCGTCCTCGACGTGGTGCAACGATGAGTCGCTGATGGCCAGTATGTCCTCCAGCTCCGTGCTCAGCTCGGCGCGGCTTGAGGACGTATCCTGGTCGTCGTTTAGCACGTCGTCATAAGGAGCTCTGTACTTGTACATGTACTTAATGCAGTGGGTGGCCCCCACCCACGAAGCGGTCATCAGGATGGTCACGCACACGCCAAAGTACATCTGTGCCACAAATAAGATTTCAATTATTAAAATATTTATGCTTTGTAAGTAAGTAAGTAAGTAAAACCTCACCTTGCGGGCCAACTCGGAGCAGCAGGACTCCTTGCAGGCCTGCAGCTTTCGGAAACGCAGCTCTGGCTCCTCCCCATGGCCATTGGCCTGCTGCTGCTCTGTCTGCGTGTCGCTGGAGTCGCCGCCACCGAAGTGATGGCCTGCATTGTGGCTGCCGGGTGCGCTCGTGGGTGTGTCGGCCGGTATGATGATCACCTCATTGGGATCCTGCTGGCTCGACGATATCGAGTCTTGGTGGGTTATTTGCGGGTTGCTTGAGGTGAGCACGTTGCTGAAACCGCAGCTGCCGGTCGCACCAGTGCCACTGCCATTGGGTGCAGTCGATCCAGGGGCGACCACGACCGCTGTGCAGGTGCTACTGCTGGCTCCCGCTCCGCCACCGCCGCTATTGTTATTGTTGTATGGGCCATTCGTGGATGAGTCGCCGGTGACCACCACGGATGGAGTGCGCACCCGTTTCGGATTGAAGATGGCTGGAATTTCGCCGTCACGCGTCATGCTGCCTCATTGTTGGGCTCCTTTATGGCTCATATTGGTTAGATCCTGCAAAAATATGGAGAAGGGGGGTGTTAGAATCCTTGAATCGTTCCTGAATTGAATTAAAGCCGAAGAAAACTTCATTTTATTCAGAATTAAAGTTGTTTGACTTAAGAAATGGATTTGTAATTTTGCATAAAAAATAGTTTCGACTTAAAAATAGTTATTAAATGGCAATTTTGGGGAGTCAGGGCCCCACTGCCTCTTAATTTTATTAATTAATAGCTAGTGTAAAGAAAAGTTTACTAATTATTATAAACTTTACTCATTTAAACTTAAATAACTGATTATTCTGCTTTAAATTTGCGCTTTAAAATGTGTTCCTGTGAGACCTAATCAATGATTCAGTTCGATTCGGGCAACTGTGCTCCAGCCCTGCAGCAGAGTCGGCACAGGACCCAAGAATCAGGTTGCTCACGTGCTTCCAGCGATTAAGGATTGAGGCACACGCAAGTGGGAGGCCATTTCTCGACCCTTTACAAGGAAAAGGCGCACCCAATGCCCACGTTCAGTCGTCTCAGGGTCCAAACAATTTGCATGGGTCTCCGTCGTCGTCTCCGTCTCCCCTTTTCCATTTCCGCCGCCTTCGACGCGGGAATACATTCCAGCCTAGGCCACACTCAAGGCTAGGGGGAGCCAAGTTTTACGAGCACTGCCGAATGGCCGGCCATCCAGCAAACAGCCAAACAGCCAACCAGCCGAGTCGTTCATTAAAGTCCGGGCCCAGCTAGGAGCACATTGATTGGATGCCCACAAAGACGAGCAGGGCAGCGGGAGCAGGAACAGGAACATGTGGGGTTTGGGGTTCAGTGGGATCCATAACAATGCGAATTATGAACGCCTCGGCCCGAGCAGGTCAAGTTGGTTGAGTGGACAATAAACTGCCAACCGGATCTGGCCGGGCAATTTGTAAGCATTTTAGTAGAGTGTTAAGTCCAGCCCCCTCCTTGGGGCCGGGTAAATTACAATGTCCTTCGCTGTCCTTCACCTTCGCATCCCGCAGAGCGGACAGTGCCTGCCCCCGATAATAGTATTCTAATTGAAACATTAATTATTCAGCCTAGTTGGAGGCGGTCTTGAGCAAATGCACATCCCCGGGTACTCAGGGAGCGTGTAGACACAGGAACAGTGAGGGCCTAATGGCTATATAATGAGGGTCCTGATAATTGCCAGCACAATTGGCAATATTCTATCGATTTGAGTGCCCAGCTAGACAGAACGAAATCGATACGGAATCTGAGACTGAGACGACATGAGAGAGATTTGATTTAAGAGATTTAATTGCTTTTATGACGAGCTGAACTTGTTAGATCTGGGAAATACAGCTTAGTTAACTCTGAGCTCTGGGACCACATCGTCATGGAAATGCTGGGGAGCGGAAAACTTGTTCAGCTACTAGTTGTGGCTTTGCTGGCGGGTGGGTAGAGCATTCAAGTAAAATGTTTACCAGCCATATTTACTTGCTATTTGCTTGGACAGGCTTCGCCCTGGGCGCCTCCCAATGCGGTCGCCTCGACGAGAAATTGATGTACACCAGTAACATAAAGACGGAGCCCTCCGAGATGCCCTGGGTAGGCCTCCTGACGGAAGACAAGGGTATGCCAGTAGATCTTTTGCTTCTACATATTTAATCTTTAGGCATATCGCCTTGCAGGTGCGCACTACGAAAGGGCAGGTTGCTCCGTGGTCATCATCAACGAACTGCACGTCCTCACCACCGCCTCGTGCGTGAAGCGCTTTAAGACCCGCTCTGGGAACACCAACGCAGTGGTTCTCTTAGGCATCTGGAACTTAAATGTTGCGCCTGGTGATGACCTGGACTGCAATTCCCTCGGATTCTGTACACCGGGACCCCTTCCCCGCTCTGTCGACAGGATCACAGTGCATCCGAACTCTGACAAGGACACCGGAGACCATAACCTGGCCGTCCTGCGAATGTCGGAGCCCGTGAAGTGGAACAATTGGATTCAACCGATCTGCATGCAGGGTGGCGCGGAGCCGGAGTCACTGATCAATCGCAATCTGCATTATGCAGGCTTCAACAATGACGACAATCGCAAGGGCAAGGGACTGGCCATGACGGTGTCCCGGCAGAAGTGCAAGTCGCTGATATCCGGCACAGAATCCATTCTGCCTCCGGAGTATCAGCTGTGCGGCTTTCCTGTAAAGCGAACCAAATACTATCCGGGTGCACCGCTCATGGATGTCGATGTGCAGCGCGATGTGCCACATAGCTTCTATCTGGTCGCATTGCTAGTAAGGACTGTGGATTCCGGGGATGCCACCACACAGATCTATCAGGATGTGCGCCAAGCCCGCTCGTGGATAATGGAAAACTCTGCGACGAAATAGGCAGATGCCACAACGCATTGACAGATTGCACAACGATGTCCATGAATATGTATTTGCAAGATTTCCAATAAATATATCTTCGAGGAAGCAAGATGTTTGTGGTGTTTGGAAAATTACAGATGCATCGTGATGGGAGCTGCCCAGAGTTCCGCATCGGAAACGGGTTTTCAGTGAATAGCATTAATTACAGGCGCCATTAGAAAAACAACTTGATACACAGAAAGAAAATGTGTCATAAGAATAATTCAGCCTGCTTGTAAAGATGTGCTTCATCGAGCTCATAATTTACAACTAAAATCTGTGTTAAAGCTGGCAAGTAAGTTAAATAATTATCGTTTTTTCAAGCCCCACTCCCAAAAGCAAGTCTCCAATTTTAATACTAATTTAAAGGTTAAGTTTCTCTTAGTTTTTTCTCCGTGTAGTCAAGCTTATATCTATCATAAACCCCCATGGATAAACCCCGATGCATTGCATTGAGAAACCTAGCCGGAGACTTTCAAGTTTTCCCAGCTCGTTGTCAGTTGACTTTGAGCTGCGCTTTAGAATGCTTGGACAAAGCGCACTGATCACCTTGCTGCTGGGCCTGCTTCGGATTGGCTCCGATGTGCAATCTGCCCAGGACAAGGACACCGTTGAATGCGGACGTTTCGATGAGGACACCATTTTAAAGCAAGTCAACTTCGCCTATCCCACAGAGCAGCAGTGGATAACCCGGATCACATTTACCAAGGGTGAGCATTGTCATGTTGATATGTATCGGATCTGAGAATATATAGTTACTGGCAGGTTACGAGGGAAAGATCCGAGAGAATGGCTGCCAGGGCGTGCTGATATCCAAGCGAACGGTGCTGGCCCCAGCCCACTGCTTCGTGCAGTATAATGGAATGGCGGAAGGCCTGTCCGTGCACCTGGGCGTCTACAACAAGAGCACCCCCATTAATGAGCCCACCTGCGACCCGGACGGTTTTTGCGTGCGCCCGGCCCAGGAGATCAAACTGGCCGAAGTGGCTATTCACCCGGAATACGATCCCCTGACGCTGAAGAATAGCCTCGCAGTGCTCACCCTGCAGCGGGACGCCAAGCTCAATGCAAACGTAATGCCCATCTGCATGCCGCCGCCCCATCTTGTCAACCAGACGCTGGTGGCTCAGACATTCATAATAGCCGGGCTTAGGTCCGCGGAGGACCTTCGACTGAAGGTCTGGATGAACACACACAGCCGATCCTTCTGCCAGTCAAAGGTCAGTTCGCTGGTCACCAGCAGCACCACGGTATGCGGCTACCAAAAAAAGCCAGAGCGCTTCTACATCGGTGCGCCGCTGGTTGGGATGCAGGTGAAGAATCACGCGACCCAAAACTTCTACCTAGTGGGCCTGATGATGGACTGGCGCTGGGAGGGCAACCAAATCATGTCTAGCTTCCTGGCCATCCGTAACTACCTGGACTTTATCTACCAGAATTCCGACTCACTGATTGTACGCTCCTGAGCGAAAAATAAAGAAAGCATAGTGAGCATAGAGCAGGTGCCAACAGGTATTGCCCGGGGGTGTTAATTATTCAGCTGGAAGCGCGAGACTCGAGGCCCGAGGCTCATAGCTCGTAGCTCATAGCTCGTAGTTCTCAGCTCCCCCAGCTCGAAGCTCGTGCAACATGCAAATTGTTCATACACTTATAGCATTTTAATGAGCAGTCACTCAGCGCAGGGCAGCCGCCGCTAGTTGGCTAATGCGAGGAATATGGAAATTTCATCGCTCTTCCCCGCCAGTCCAGCCCCCTTTGCGGGCATAAAAGTCTGCCAGTCGACAGGAGACAGCCGAAAATGTAGCAAATACACCCAGCAAAAAGCGGAAGCGGAAGCCCTGGGGGGCTGAGTGGGTGGCTGGAGGAGCGAGCAGCTGGGCTGCCTTGCCATTGGCCGAATGCCAAGACATTGACTTAACTGGCAGGACTCGAAGGAAATCTAAGCGGGGAATTGAGCAAAGTTTGGTTTAGAAGGCAAAATAAGATCCTTCAATTAAAGTTTTTATTTGCTAATTCCAAGACTTTCAAAATCAATTATAAATATTTAAAAAGTGAAACATCTATCAAGGTTCTATAATTATAATTTGTAAATTTTGGAAACAATTTTAATTGATTTCAAATCCATAGATTTATTTCTAACATTATTTTTTTATATCAGAAATAAAATCTAAAAGTTTTTCCGCTGTGCACTAAATGGGTTGCTTGATGGGAAAAAGTTATTTTAATGTTTTGTCGTCGGCCAACAACTATTTACAACATAGGCTCGGCTACAAAGGGACAACAAAGTACAACCAGGAGGATTAAATATTAAATTGCTGGCAAGTTTCATCTTTTATCATGACCCTTCCCCAAAGTCTCGTCAGGCTAATGTAGACACATCGCTTTTATCGGCGTGGCGGAGCATACTTTTAGGCGCCAAATTGCTCTATAAAGCAGCGCTAAGAAAAGCGGAGCGCTCTGTTTATTCTTTCCGAGAATAAAAATCACAATAAAATTTAAATTGCCGGGCATGCGAAGCTGGAGGTGGTGCAAAACGTGACCAGATGACCGACCGACAGACGCAGATAAACAGAACATTCCTCCCAGCGATTCAAAACAAAACAAACAGCTGAACGAGAGAAAGTGCGCCCCCCACCAGAGAAAGAGAGCACACAGAGAGAGAGCAGCTTTGTGGGGGTGTTGGTGTCCAAAGTAAAAGAGCTTACAACAAAAACATCACAAATACAAGCAACAGTAACAACACAAGAGCACCCACCGCGGTCGAGGACACCACGCGGCGTATACGCAATGTGACATTTTTAGTGGTTATGGTCAAGCACAGCACTTCAGCGCGCGAGGGCAGCAATGCGAGAACGAAAACGAAAGTGACGGCAAAAACTGTGGCAGTCAGACACCTGCTCACCAGAAACAACAACAACAACAACAACATCAGGGACTGGGAAAGCGACAGAGAAAACCACCTGGGACACAGAGAAAATAGGGGATTAATTTGTAAGCTATTCTCGGTCTGTGAATGAAAAGGTTAAGGGTCCTAGAAGTGAGACTCTGCAGATTTCTAGTAGGATTGAAAGTCAAATTAAATCTGACAAGCCGAAAAGGATTAAATATTTTAATAACCAACCTAATATGCTTTATCATATGGGTTTTCCTATTCCTATTCAATTTTCGTTATTACCTTGCAAGTTTTCTGAAGGTTTTCGATTTAAAATAAACCTTAACTTAAGCTCTTTTGTGTAGCTGAACTATTCATATTATTTATATCTTTTAGCGATTTTTGTGGCACTCATTTTATGCCTAATAAAATATAATAAAAATTGTTTAGATTTTTTCGTGTGCTGCTCTTGGAAAGCACAAAATGCGCGCTCCTGAAAATGGAAACAAAACGCCCGCCAAGAAACTTTTTCGTCGCTTTTTTTGAGCGTATGTATGCTTCCCTGTGTTTGTGGTCGGGTTTAGGGTTAGTGACTAGGCCTTGAGGTGGGCGCCCACCTTGACAGTAGTCGAAAATCTAGCCCACCCAGTCTCTTCCCCAGCCCACACCAGACATTTGTGACAACTTGGGACGGGTGGACTGTGTCTGAATTTTTCATTTCGCCTCACAAATGCAGGACAAGGGAAATTGCCTGGCGAATCCGTTTATCTTGAGGTGGCGTCCAAGACGAAGGTGGGGAGAACTGTTTTTCCAGGCTGCACCACAGCTGTCGCTTCGAATGGGTTGTTGGTTATGGATGCTCGGCGAGGCGTTTAATGTTTTTATATAATTTACTTAAGCACTTAATGTCATTTTCCCACGGCACACGAACTTTACGCAATTCTCTCGCCGTCTTGCGCTCTTTTCTCTTATATAAAGATAGCGGGCGTATGGACGGGTCCGACTGGAACTGGACGGAAACCGCGCTGGCGGCGACGACGACGACGCTCGTCTCTGTATCCGCACAGCCCTTTACTTAATTCAATTAAATGTGCAAAAATATGCTGGGTATAAATTTGGAGCACGGATACACAAAACGCACGCACACACAGATACACAACACACACGCACGCTGGGGCGCGGAGGGCAGTCACACAGATACTGTGCCGCACACTCACAGGAGGCACACACACACACACACGAAGTGCTGGCGCTGGCCCGAAAAAAGCAACTGCCACTTGAACGAGCCTTTTGACTTGTTTTCCTTCGACTTAGGTGGAAACTGTGACAGCAGCGTCTCTGGCGCTCTACCGTTTGCTGCTGGCGCTTTTCCAGCCTTCCTTTTTTAGAGCACGCGCCGCGGCCGTTCTGGGAGCCCGTGTCGTTTCTGGCCAGGAATCTCAAAGTGACTGACCCAACAACTCCTGGGCTGCCTCGACAGTGGCCCAAGCCAGTGTCGGAGCTTTTCCTGGCCTTACTCTCGCTCTAGAAAAGCCCTCTCTCTCTGGGCCATGGCTTACTCTCGCCGCTTTTCCTCACCCCTTTGGGCCTGTAAAGAAAAACACTTGTTAGGAATTTTCTTTGCGTTTTTTTTTTCTGGCTTTTGTTTTGTTTGATTTTTCTTTTTTTTTTTGCGCCGCTTCAATGTTCAGCTGTTCGAAGGACTCAGTAAATTGCCTGGCAAAGGAAGTCAGTTTTCGAGATTTTGGCTGATAAGGATTTCCACATGCCGTGATTGCCGGTACAAAATAAGTTATTGCCAGTCAATAAAATTGTTTTTAAGCGGCAGTTTCAGTCACCAAATCGATTGTAGTGCTATTATCATGGCCAAAGGAAGCCGATTCCTGTGACAAAGGAATTTATTTTGAACAATTTAGTGAAAGTACCCCGGCTTTGCGAATTGTAAATTTAAAGCAAGATGGTAGATAGTGAAAATCAGGGTCTAAATTATCTTAAATATCCCATAAATTCCCTACAAATCCACTTGGGAAAATGCTATACAAATCAGAATAAATAAGCTTTATCTTTTGATATATTACAATGTCTTGCAATATAAGAACAAACTAATCATTTATACTTAACGACTCTAACCCAACTTGGATTTCTAATTTAGAAAGTGTGATAATTCTTTTCCAAGATTTTGATTTGACAAAAACATCACATCTTAATTTGCAGAGTGATCCCATTTCCCCCGCAGTAAAGATTTGCCAAATTAGTTAAATCCATCTTTTGCGACCATTTGGAGTTCCCATCAGAATCAGCATTGTTGGGCCATCAAACCTTAATGCTGCCTGCCAAGAAAATGCACCCATTAATACCCACATCTTTAGCCAGATCGTAAAATCTGGATAAGGAGAAGCCATCATAAACACAAATTCGTCAGGAGAAAGCATTTCGCGAAGCGCAACTCATCCCAGACAGCTTTGCATAATTTTGGAAATCAGAACCCAACCGGCAAACGAGTTTTTCAGTCACAGCCAACACCTTGAATGGCGTATTAATTGTGTAATCTATAAAAATCCATTTGCATATGTATGGGCGGAATTGGCAGCTGACAACGAGGCCCGCGGGAGAAGTGGTCGTCGGAATTAGGTTAGTTGGTTCAGTGTGTCGACTTGAGTTAGTGTGGCTCCGGCATGGACTGGGACTGGGAACAATGCCATTACAAATCAATTTGGCTAAGAGTTTGGCTAACCGTTCGGTGGTCCCATAAAAGCTGTTCTAATGAGATGCGCTCGCTGACAAGACAAAGGTGTTGACCACGGAAATCGCCACTTGGAGGAGTGTTAGTTGGCCCTGGACCGGGAACGACAACGGACGCTTTTATCAGTACCTCGAATCCAATAAAGAATTAAGCCATGCAGTGGCCAATTTGTGTGGCCTTGTTACTATTTGTGGCTTGGATTTATCCTGCCCAAGCAGTCAGGATATCAGCTCTGGAAATTCAACAGCGCTGGCCCGAGAAGCAGACCAAGATAAGGCAAGGAACATCTCGAGTTATGACAGATTATTTAGTGGCACCTTGGCAACTTACCATCAGAGTTAGCAAGTTAATCATGTTTGCTTCATTGCAGCTCCAGAAACTATCCCATCGAGTATGTCCTCCTGCCAAATGCCAAAGGTGGATACAGGAGACGGTATGTCCATGGCCTGGGCAAGGCAGCTCCGACCACCACCACAGAACGCCCTTTGGTTCGCGTCTGGAATAGCTTCGTACGCAGTGTTCAGCCCACCTTCAGTTTCCGCAACCTCACCAATCCGCTGGCCAACTTCTTCAACGACGGCAGTGCCAATATCATCGAGACGTCACCCGTTCTTATTCAGTCTTACGACGACGAACAGGAGCAGCCGTACGAGGAGCCTGCCCCAGTGGCCTCGCAGAGTTCCAGCAAACGCAAGCGGAAGCGCCGCAAGCAGCTTAAGCGGCGTCCCGTCTACGATTCGGATGACAACGAAGATCTCTACAGCCCGTATGAACCCTATTATGCACCACCGCCACATCCGGCCGACGCTCAGCCCATGTTCTTTTACGACACCAACTCTGGTAGCTACTACGGAGTGCAGCGTTTCAGTCCGCAGGATTTCCAGGCCAACTTTTACCACTACCCTGAGCAGCAGCTCAGTGAACCGGAGCAGGAGGAGCCGGCCGTGATGCGGAGGCTCGGTAATAGGAAGGTTACCCTACTTCGCCCCCTGCCGGTAGCACCGCCCAAAGCCCCATCTCCTGCCAAGTTAACCGAATTCAATGAGCCACAAGCGACCAATGAAAGCGACGACGCGATTGAAGACACCGAAAGCGATTCCGACGACAGCAGCGCCTCGGGAGATGCAACGACTGGCGAAGACGAGAGCGATATAGCAACCCACTCACCTATCTCCGAGAGCATGCGCAATGCTCTGGGCGCGTACATGCGTGACGATCGCCATTCACGGCAGCGCCAGAGGCAAACTAGCGAGGGTGCGGGTGCACTCGATGCCGAGGCTAAGGTCTCGCCCCGCGTTCACCAACGCCGCTTTTTTCGCCTGGGCGCCTGGTGAGCCCGGCTAACCTGTCTTGAATAAACTCTGTATGTACTGGATGATCGTGTATTTGTTCGGATGTTGAGAGTTATGTGCGAGTGAAGGTGGGATGTGCATGAAATGGAGCTGCAAGAGAGACATTAGATAACGCTGATAACGTATAATTGCACTAGTACACCTTAACGCTAACGAGGTAGACATTAGACTTACAATACTAAAGATCACAAGGAGTTTGCTAGATCTGTGCTGGGAGTGGCATGATCAAACGAGCCTCGTGAGGCGAGAGGCACTGCCAGCATTAGGGTCCACAGGCAGGGCCACATGGTCAACGTGCTGCACGTCCTTGAAGTAGGTGTGCTGTAGGGCGTCCTTGGCTGAGACGCGCAGGTTGGGATCGTAGCAAAGCATTGACTGCAAGACAAGAAAAATAAATCAAATGTGTTTCTGGATTGGGCTATATTTCACTTACCATTATCAGATCGTTAGCCTCGTGCTCGGTGATGGTCTGCGGCATATTGGCCTCCCACTTGGGGAACTTGGCCTTGAAGTCTGGCAGCTGTGTCACCCCCGGCCATTTGGTTTCGTCAGGTGTGCTCAGGGTGCGGAATATCCTGTACAACTGGTCGATTTCACTGTCTCCGGGAAACAGGGAACGGCGCATGATCTGTGAGTAGGTAATTATCATAAATGGAATCGCTACGGGTCACAATAGTCTTACCATTTCAGCGAATATACAGCCCAGACTCCAGATGTCCACTCCGGTGGAGTAGAACTTGGTTCCCAGCAGAATCTCCGGGGCACGGTACCACAGGGTGACCACTTCATGGGTATAGGCTCGCATGGGCATATTGAAGGCTCGCGCCAGACCGAAATCAGCCAACTGAAAATGCAGTGTTAGCGGATGGACAAGAAAAACCATCGACTATACTCACCTTTATTTTGCCCTCAGTGTCCACGAGTAGATTCTGGGGCTTGAGATCGCGATGCAGAATGCGGTTTGTATGGCAAAATCCTAGGGCGTCAAAGATCTGGTACATGTAGCTCTAAAAAAAAATGGATTTAGATGACTCTTTGGGGACACTTTGGCAGCATTTACTCACCTTAATCAGCTGGGGTGTGAACACATCCTTCTTCTTGTCCATCAGCTTCTTCAGGTCCATGTTAAGGTACTCGAATATCATGTACAGATTGTTCCCCGAGATGACCACGTCGAACAGCTGTACCACATTTTTGTGCTTGAGGTTCTTCAGCAGCGAGATCTCGCGAATCGCGGTCGAGGGAACGCCCTCCGTCTCCCTTGAAAGGAATAGGAAAATGGCTTTAAGTTAACTGATTTTAGGTCAACATTTCGGGCAGTTCCTGGTGGCAATGCGTGGATGCTGCCCCGCACCACGAAGCCGAATCATGTGGTGCTACGGATGGAAAGGGAAACAGCGCAGCCTCCACAGAATTCGGGCTGCGTGGTGCAGGTTAATAACATTCGCCAAGGACACGACGAGAATGATGATGCCGTTGCACTTCCTTTTGGTTTCTTAATGCACCGAATGGGTCCTTGTGTCCGAATGCTACGTACCCTTCCAGTCGGATCTTTTTGAGCGCCACATCCTGGCCAGTGGCGTTGCTTCGCGCCTTGTACACAATGCCGTAGGTGCCCTCGCCGATTTTCTCAGCGCGTTGGAAGTCATTCAGAATGGTGTTCATCGAATTGGTTTAGGCATCCAGTTGTAAACAAATCCTATTCACAGAACTCGACGATTTTGGAGGGAAATTCTTCTTCTTCTGTTATGGTAAAAATGGCGAAGCAGTCAAGCTGAAATCGATAGAAACATCGATGGTGCATAGCTATGCGATATACTCCGTTTTTTAGCGATGTGGCAAGTCCATCCGAAAGTCCCTATTTTCAAATTTCACAAGATTTACAAAAATTTAATGTTAAATTGTAAACTCCATTAAAAATTTATAATTTATTTGTATTTTATTAATATATTTATGCAAAATTGCAAGCAAGAACGTTGTACATAAGGTAACAGGTGTTCCAAATAAATAATTGTGTTTGGGAAACTGCCATATCGTTGTTTCAGTATTATCTATAATTATATATATATTCATATCAGTATTATCTATTATTATATCATTTCCGATGCCAAATATAACGAGGCAATAAAAATATATACATATACATATATGATCTTTTTGAATTAAATCTGAACCTTTTACTTTTTTAATGCTGTACAAAGAAAACAAATTCCTCACAAAATAGACTAATAGGATAACGTTTTTAAACAACGAAATCGGCTTTCCCGAGCTCCCATTTTGTATAATTTTAGGTTATTAACATTTTTTCTAGAAGTTTTTGCAACGCAGTTATTATGCTGATGGTGAAACAGCCGATTGGAATGCAGATTAATTAATTTATAACTAAAGGATTTATTATTCCAAATATACATAAATTGTCGGATTTTATTGATAAACTATTCAAATGGGGTGGTCAAAATAATTAGCCAAATTTAATATACATATTTTTTTTATTTATTTTTTTAACCCTTTTGAAAAAAATCCAAAAAAATTTTGTTGTGCAGAAATTGGCTAAAGAAATGCAAGCAAATACTGCAATGCTTTACGATTTGAGATTGGTATATTTTTGGATAAAATATGATTTTTCATTTTTGCAATTCGCCATTTATCAAAATATCAAAACATGGCTATATCGATTCTCCAGTTTATGCTGATCATGAATATATAGGATTTATAGGGTCGAAAATGACTCCTTCCCGTCCTAAAACGTAATCTAAAAAATAGTTTGAAAGGGTCGTGGAAGTGAAAACGACATCAAGCGGGTACAGTTTGAACTAAAGCTTGTGGGTGAAGGGAAAGAGAAGGAAAGAGCGCGATCCATTTGCTCGTTCTATGTTCTTTCCCTCTCCTTCCTGTCGCCCACAAGCGGTGGTAAACTGCCGTTCTGACCGCCAGATGGCGCTTTCGCCCTTTTAAAATAAGTTTTGAAGTTCGTTGCTTAAGTCTTTTGCCTGTTATTCTGGCTGGGATTATAAATTTAGTTAGAAGGTTGCAATGCAGTAAATCATACATATATATTCTTGATCAGCACTTAAAGGCGAATCAAACTAGGGATCTCCAGTTGAAAAAAAATTAAAATTATTAACTTCATAATACATCGGTGGGCGCATCTAATGCTAATATATTTAATCCGTTTTAATCAATATTTGTAGTAGACGCCAGGCTTCAGTTCCGTTTAAACTTGATCCCCAACAAAGCCGCACCATTGAGGAAGTCAGAGGAGGAGGTACGACACAAATCATGGACTCTAAGCCCACATCCTGGGACAGAGCCCGGCAGGAGCTGAGGTCAGATTTGTTTTTAAGTTTCAGGAACGCCAAATCGTTATTTGAGCTTTACAAACTGATCTGGCTGCCGACTTATCTTTTTTTCCACCAAGAAGCTGATCTGTGGGCGGGACCTTTGGGCGGTTATGGCAACGTTGGAGAAGGGATACCAGACGGGACTTTCCTAGCCAGCCCCGGCCTTGAGGCGTCCGTTCAGCTGCTTAATGCCTAGGCACTCCAGAGCAGAGCTCTCCGGAAGGGAATCTGCTGAGCAACTTATTTAGATTGTTATGACTGGAATTAAGAGTTAGTAATTTGTACTGCCTAGAGGATTAGATGATAATGATAATGTGACAATGCCCAGTCGGATATTGACTAAGCTTAAGCCTGTCCCTGCGGGATTCCTTCTGGAAACGCGGCTCGTTATCGTTTAAAAAGACATTTCATGCATTTTATGTGCGTTGCATTTAAAAATGTAATTGCTTGTTTTGGGCCGCACGCAATTGGCTTACACTTCGTCTTGTCTCAATTTGTGTTTTACGTGTTGCAATAAAAAAGTGCCATAAAAATGTGTATTTTAATTTAGCTCCGCTTCTGTGCGGCTTTTGCGTGCGAGTTTTGCGTGTTTAGGGACTAGCTGTGAATGTTTTTGGCGCGCGCATTTTATGGCACATTAATCATTCCGAATAATGCTGCTCGGAAAACGGGGCGTATGCGTAATCAAGTTCAAGTTGACGACTCCACCGGAATCCTTCAGCTACTGCGATCAGTGCCCGGCGATTGGCGCCAATTAGACATGATTCATTGGCTGTGTAAATCTCCGGTTCCACTCGCTTCAAGCTACAAGTTCCACGCTGCTTGGGGCTCCCCCCTTTACGAGTGCTTCACTTCAATGAATTTATGGCTGCAGCTGCTCGCACATTTCCATATTCTTTGGTTGCACCTCGATAAGGCTAGGGGGGGAATGAAGCACCACCAGCAGCAGCATAAATTATTCCGGTTGATATGTACTTAAGGTTTTTGGCGCCAGCCAAGTGTCGAAAAAGTGCATTTCCCCGAAAACAGAAGCAAAAGCAGAAGTAGCAGCAATACTGCCGAAATTGCCAGCGGTTGGGGTTCCCTAATGGCAAAAGTTGTTGGGCCCAAGGGCGAGGGTGTGGCTGCGGGCGTGGGATGTGGTTGGTTGTTGGTGGGAATTAAATTCCGTGCAGACGACATCCCAATAGCAAAGACCCCAACTGTGTTTTGGGGCCTGGCGTGATTTATGCATTTGGGCTTGGGTCAGAGGCCATCGGCAACTTTGTGCAAATAACCTGAAAGCATTTTCAATTTATTAGAAGCAGCAACTAGACTGAGGCGTCAAACGGATACCCACAAACTTGGCGTAGAGTTTGCGTCTTTATTTTTGAAAAAAATCCACCCCTCTCAAAGGTCACATCCTAACAGCTTGGCAGTTACAAATTAAAAACCCTCAGTGCTAATGAGAAAAGTTTCCTCCAGATCTCGAGGTGTCTCACTGGGACGTATTCCAACGGATCCAGTCCAGGTGGGATCGAATATTTAAGCAGCCCCCGTAGTATCCCACTAAATCAAAGGACACCACTACAATACTGGGTCTTCCGGTGGCCTCAACTAAAGCAGATCCTGAGAGCGGATTCTGTTTGGTCTTGCCGCAGATGATTTGCGACGGCGACTCCTTGTGGCACTGAGCATTATTGGATGGCTCGAAACCTATCTTGTGGCGCCTATATACCACTGACTCGTCTGGCAGACCTTCAGGTATCTGGTAGCCCGCAACGATGAGACGAACACTGAGATGTTTTCAGTAAAAAAATTGCTCTCTTATAGTGCTGAGTTGGTTTATAATCGAGCTGGCTTGTCAATCCAGTTTTAGCTTAGAACTAACAGCAGTAGCTTTGACAGAAAATTAGAATTAATGAATAATTAACAACACAATCAAGAACAATGGCTTTGAATGCATTATGCATGTAAATTGTACTTAGATTTCAC
The DNA here is from genome assembly GCA_008042485.1 of Drosophila mayri. Taxonomy (NCBI): domain Eukaryota; kingdom Metazoa; phylum Arthropoda; class Insecta; order Diptera; family Drosophilidae; genus Drosophila; species Drosophila mayri. The sequence continues at coordinate 262,091 of VNJN01003223.1, read as the reverse complement.
TCGAATCCATTGAATTCCTGAAATGTTATCAAATTAAACGAAGTACATATATGTAAGTGTTTATTATGGTAATGATTTAAAAAGAAAAAGACACAGACTTATAAATTCTAAAAATCGTTTATTTCATTATCATAATGTTAAAGTAAAGAAATACAAAAAGATATATGAAAGTGACTTCCAAAGATCCTTAAATGTAATCAGGATGTAGTCTTAGAAGAAGGATTTATCCAATTTAAGTAGGATCTTATGTTCACATATCCGTGGTACTCCGATTTTTGGGATGAGCTGAAAAACCCTGTCACTGCAATACCAGTTAAATGGTACTTTCGAGGAGTGCCAGAAGCCTCAACCAAAGCATTGCCGGAAAGGGGACTCTTTTCAGTTGTGCCGCAGATGAGATCCGGCAGAAACTGAGATAATATCTTGGGACACTCTTCACCACTAGCCCTTGTAAATGGCATCTTTATGCGCTCCTTTATAAGATTGACTTCACCAACCCTCTTGAGAGGGGGTCGTTCGAAGCCCGTCACTATAAGGTCTGCATTGGGAACCTCATTTTTGGTTGACTCTGCCGGAGGCAGACAGATGGGTTGAACATAGTCGCTAAATTGCACATCCTTTCCCAGCGTGATTATGGCCAGATCATTTTGGATCTTCTCAGGTGAGTAATCTGGGTTGAGTTCGACCCCGCTGACAGCCACGCGCTGGGGTGTTGGCGTGCAGAGACCCTCGCGATTGCAATCGGGATCCGCGGGATCGTTGCTGCCATCCCAGTCGCCGAATATCACGGCGGTAACTTCAGCTGAAGATCTCGAAACGCAGTGAGCGGCAGTTAGGACTCGACGGGCATCTATGAGGACGCCAACACAGCCCCATAAACGATTCCCAGTAGTACCCTCGGTCTGCTCAATCCTTGCGATCCACGGATGTTCATTCAGCTCCGTTATGGTACTGTTGTTCTTGAACTGCTTCTCATCGAGTTTTCCACAATCCTGACCAATGGAGACTGTTGAATATTATTTGTTATTGAGAATTACATATGATATATCGTTTAATTTTGAGGATTATTTTAATATATTACTTACTAGAAATCGAAATGAAAAACCCCGACAGCGAAATGAGGCAGATAGGCGCCCGCATCTTGTGGGCTATAAGATTCTAGTTGCACTGAGATATTTCCAGTTTAAGCGATCTTTCTTATAAGCCTCAGATCGAACTAGCTTGTCAATCCAGTTATTACTCAAGCACAACCTGGTACTTATTGTTATTTAATAAATAATACAAAGTCTAATATATGCGCAATAGTATGATAAACCAATATATTATATATATACTTTTCAGTTTTAAAATTATAAAAGGGATAATAGAATATAGCTAGATACGTAGAAGTATTCCCAAAAACATTAAAGAAATAAATAAATCTGTCATCAAACTTATAGGAAACTTCTGATAAACTTTAAATATATATCGAGAAAATTCATCTTAATTTTCTTTAATTCATAATTTTCTGAAATTTGCAATAAAATAATTCGTGAACATAAAATGGCCGAGTATAAACCTTTTGGCAGCAATAAAAAACTGCTGCCAATATGAATAAAAATTTATTAGCCATGAATAATTATTTATTCATTTACAATTGACTGCAATGTGAAATCAGCATGGCTAATTAAGCATTAATTTATTTCATCAATTCGCACTCATTGCTGGCAAACAGTTTGCGGTTCGCTTCAAGTGGCTTACTCAGCGAAAGTTTTTCCGATTTCCCCCCCAGCTGGGACTGGACAGGATGGATGAATGGAAAGCGCACCGGCAAAAGAAAGAGCTGCCGTAGAAACCGGATGCTGCTAGTTGACATTTTGCACAGATTCCAGGGGGATCTGATGCTGGCAAGGAATTAAACGATGCCAATTGCTGCTGGCCAGCTTTAATCTAAATCTCCCCTGCTGTCCTTCTGCCTTGCTTTTAATGGTGTTGATCAAATGTCGAAGTTGCAGGATAAAACAAGGACGTTGGGGCGCATAAACAGGGAGTCCTGGAACTGTGTTTGTAGTTTCCAGCTAACGAACAGGCGCATGTTCGGGTTGCAGTAATAACAATGACGCCAGGATATTGACACACCAACAACCACCACCAGCAGGTCCTGGCATGGCCGACAGGAGGAGCAAATGGCGGGCAAAAATGCAACTTGTAATTTGAACAAAAGCCAACCAGTTACAAAAGCTGTTAACAGTTGTAGCTGTACGTTAGTATATTTGTCAATGGCTGTGCACAATGACCTTTTATATGCACAGTTAAAAAAAGGCACTACTACATTGTAGTTTTTAATTTAAAATTCAATTACAATTACAATTTATTGTTAAGATCATTTTTATGATTAATTTCACTAAAAGTTTACAATCAGGTAAAGACTTCTTTCTGACCCCGTAAATATTCTAGAATATAATAAAATATATTCTTTTAAACATTTTAGATATATGGTATAAAAACATATCATGGTGACAACATTAAAACTATATAATAAAACACAATTTTAAACTTTTGTATTTCAAATCCAATTGCGTATAAAAACTTAGCTAACCAAAGTTCGCTTCCTTTAAAGTTCAGATTAATTTGGCATTTACAAATAAAATAAATACTTTTAGTTTGTTACAATCTGTATATCTTTTTTTCCACATGTATTTTTATGGGAACGAGTGGCAGAATCCCACCATTCAACACAAACATAGCCACCGGTTGGCAGTTGCCGACACGTGCACAGATTTAAGAGCAAAAAATGCAGCATTCTGTAGATGCTCTTTCTAAAATAAACTGCCAATACTGACATCACTTGGACTATAAGTTGTATGGGAAAATGGCTATACCTTGTCCAATAGAAGAGCATCTCAGGTCAGCTAAAACTGGCACAGTTGCCATCGGTTGGATTTAATTTCAATTGAATTGCAGCGAACAATGTTTGTCTGGCACTCGGCCGGGGAACTACAAGTTTATATAAAATCGAAAGTTCTGAACTTATTGGGAAATTAAAGAAGGAAAATACTAATGTTTTGAAATGTGAAATGGGCGAATATATTCCTATTGTGAGGAGATACCTGAAAGTAAAGCTTTCAAGTTCTTTATTAATTATTACTTAGTAAATACTAGTAAATCTGTCTAAAAATTCTTCCTTCAAGTAAAATTATCAAACATTTATGAGCAAGGAATATAGTTCTTCCTTTGGTAATCAGACTCCGGTGGCCCCCTCTTTATATGCAACCCACATGCTACTCTTTGGTTTGACTTTGAATTAAAAAGAAAACTCCATGATCAGCCTTATAGATGATGATGGGGCTTTTTTTAACAGCTTTACGACCAATCAAATCAACCCAAACGAGTCTGTGGAAAACCTGAAGATAATTCCTGTGGGTTGTTCAAATATCAACATGATTACTTTTGATTTTGCTTACTTACCCATACCCGAAACCATACCCGAAACCATACCCAAACCCACTTGTATTTATCCGCCTCTAAATTTAACTTGCCACGCATCAGTGTTACTATGGGATCCAGATGCTTCTGTGTGTGTGTGTGTGTGTTGGGGGGCAAAGTTTAAAAGTTGTTCCTGCCTAGCATTTGAAATTTGTGGCGAAATTATATTGCGGCTTGTTTGCTCCGCTCCTGCTTCGTATGCGTCACGTTGCGTATACGCGCCGTGCGCCCCCCAAAGCAGCACAGCACAACAGACAAATACTAGCAACAACCATTGGATACTAGATACACAGATACAAGATACAATATACCAGATTCCACCCCTTGGACCGTGGGTCTCCAAATCCGGTTGCTTCTTCCGCACATTCTCGTAAATAAGTTTCGAAAAGAAAGGCGAAATAAACGTCCTCGGCGTTTATGTGTATTATGCTGCCATACAAAAAGGATTGTTGTCGCTGTTGCCACGATAAATGGCCCAAGAGTTCACATTATGTGTGAGAAATCTATAAAAAGTTATAAAAGTGTCATTAGCGCCAACAATGGGAATGCCGCAGCAGAGGTTCTTAGTGCGCCTTAGCATCGCTCGACGCTTCGCGCTAAATCCTTACAATAATCCTTGTCGCAGCAACTTGTTGTTGCCAACTTTTCCCCGGCTTTGCATTGGCAGTGACCTGATTCGCGCTTCCCCCACTCTCCTTGCAAAGCCTGTAAATAATTCACAACACTGCTAACTAACAAACAATATGGGAGAAAAGTAAAAGGTTTTCCATGTACAATTTGAAAATGTCATATTTGCCAAAGACCGTTGTCTGCCTGTCCGCCTGTCTACTTAACCCAGACCTTGGGAGCGCCTTGTATGCCCTATCATCTGTTGTTTATCAACCTCCGATTTGCCTTATTGTTCTGCCTTGTTATCGGCGTGCATAATTTAATACGAAAATGGCCAGGAACAGCTCTGTCTGGTTTGGCCAGACATCATGGAGCGAGCGGACAGGCAGAAAACTTTGCTTATTCATTTTGACTTTGTGTTATTAGAAGTGCTTTTGTTTACTTAAATAAATGCATAAGCGCCTGTTATTATAGGAAATATGCAGCTCTAAATATGATATTTTATTCGTTTTCTATTTGAGATAAACAGTTTTTAAGATTATCAATTACTAAATTACATGATTAAATGAAATTAATCCCTATAAATCGATAAAAAATTAATATAATTGGTTAATCATATATTTTAATATTTATATTATATAGATATAAAAATTATATATGTATATTTTTACAGATAAAATATTATTTAAATAATTGCAACTAGTTTTTGGTCTAGTCTAGTCTAGTTTAGATTTTTCTATTTTATTAAAAAAAACTGTGCCATGTTTGAACTCAATTTTTAAGCCTTACATATTAGCCAAATATTGGAATTTAACGAACGTCCGTAAATCAGTAGATGGTTGACTTCCCGCTCTTTGTGACTTAGGCCCTCCTTTATGGCCAAAGTTTTCCTATCTTCATTGATGGCCTGTCACATTGAATCAGATAAGTTTATTTGCTTCACCTCTAACCCTCCCATCCTGTCATCGTCGCTTTGCTTTGACAAATTTCAGCAAAGTGGATTAATTTGATTCAGTCCATGCCCAATGCTGTCCACTTATTAGAGCCGAGTCAAACTTTTGCGCTGCAGATAAGCAAAGTTGTCTTGGCCAAATCCAACGTCCTGGCCCTACTTAATTTGGCTGTCTTTAATTGGGACCCGGCCAGAGACAAAGCCGGGCAAGTGGAATCAACAGGTGATGGCCATCAAGTGCTGGGCGTTGACTCTCGGCCGGTGGCAGGTACTGTGCCACTTACAGGCCTTGGAGTCCTCTCTGGACTCTGGAAGATTTAGATGGAAGCACGGATTCCCCAACTTTGGCCGTAAATCTCCATTTCAAAAGTTCACGACCAATTCGAGATATAAACAACGAAATTTGGCGCATTATGCAAGTGGGGAGCATTTAGGCGTTCTGGATTCCGGACCGTTCCCTGGCCACCACGTTCCTGCAGCGCCAGCAGTCCTCGAAGGGGACTTGGCGTTCGGGTCGCTGTGACTTTTGGCAGTTGCCGAACGGCAGCCATTGCGCATGAACCACACCCACTCCTTATGGCCGTTGCCTGTTGCCCACTTGCGACATTTTGACGTATTTTTCTAACCCGCCTGAATATTGGTTTTCGCTGGCATTTGGTATGCGAAGTGTCCTTTAGCATCACCTTCAGTTCGTTGGCAGTTGTCATTTCACTCGCAATCGGAGCTGCAACAAAATAGCACATTAATGAGTGCCACAAAAATGCAATTTTTGTTTTTTGGGCGGCGGGCCCACTCTGCGTATACGCATTCCCACGGCCTTAGATCCCGTGTTGCGTGGGCGCGCTGCTTGGTCCTTTGACATGTGCGTGGATATGTGAGAATGTGGCCCGAGGGCGGGCGGGAAAATATTTAACTTTCACTTTACTGCGAAACACGGCAGCTGCGTGCATTTGATTATTCGTGTTTGTACAGCGGAGAAGACAACAAAAAAAATAAAAATGGAGCACAGGGAGCTGTGCGAAAATAAACGCTGCTGGAAACAATCAAAAGTCGCTACTGACAACGGAAATCTGCTCCCGGCCAAGGGCCTCGCTTATTCATTTCACAATTCAACAATCGCATTTTAATTCGTTTCGCTTTCGTTATTATGCACACGCAGGATCTGCGCTCATTCTCGCCACTCCACTTCGGGCTGACATTTTCAGGAATTTAATTTGCCGACAACTCCTTACTTAAAGCTGCATATTTTGTACGCAGCTCTGTGCTTCGGGTTTTTCAGGCATTAAGAGATATTGCGGCGACCTTTCTTTGTATTTATTTAATTTTTTTAGAAGACAAACGGACGAGAGGAGAGATACGAGAATGAAAAGAACAAATCCTGAGCCAGATTTATTTAAAATTCAACCCGTCAAATGTCAAGATGATGGGGGCTAATTAAATCACTGAAAGTGGCTTAAAGGTTGTCAAAATAACTCAAGTTCTGGTAGCCTGGTTAAATTAAAAGCGTATTTCTTATTAATATTAATAATATATTCTTTTAGCAATTAAAATGGTAAATTTGTAAAATGGCAAATGCTTCTGGGTATGTATTAATTTATTCCCAGTTTTCTACATATTATCTACACACACAATTCGTTGACTGAAACAATAAACAATGAAAAGTTAGTTCAGCAGCTCTTAATTCTAAATTTAATTCAATTAAATCTCAGGCTTTCTTTCTCTTGGATTTCTTAACATTACACAAAAGTGTTGGCCATGTGCATACAGACTGATAAATGGCAAATCCTTTTTGTCCATTTCACAGGACAATCCAAGGCTCCTTTGTCTTTTCTTGGCCTTATCGCAGCAGTGAAATCATTAGCTTTAGGCTCGGCCAGAGCGCTGAAAGCGTTTTGTTAATTGGTGAAAGGACAATCTCTTGGGCTGAAAGTAGAATGGCAGGATGTGAACAAGGATGACAATGTGGACGTGGACGTGAATGTTGTGGATATGGATGTGGTTGTGGCAACCACAATGGCCGTTCATCCGCCATGGCAACCATGGAAATCGCAGCGGGAATGCAGACTGACGGAGGAGGGGATTCGCTGGCGATACGGTTGCCATAATGCCCGTAATTACTTTGTTAATGCTCAGCGTATTATGTCAGCAAATTAAATTATGTACGGTACGAGCACAGGGGGAAGGGACTGACAATGCGCTGTTCCTCATTGCCATTGCGGATAGCAGCTGCCATCAGCCAGCAGCCAGCAGCCATTCGCCAGCGAATGTATTGAAAATTTAAGAACTCTGCGCACTTTTAATTTTTTAAAGCGACAAAAGACCACTTGACTGCCGCGACACTTTGGCTGGGGATTTTATGCAAAAGCCTTTAATTAAATGCGACAGACTCTTGCCGAGCGCTTGGTGGCAACGGATGAGCTGGATTGCTGCCTTGGTTAATCCGTCGCTGGAGTACCAGCTCAGTTTCGATGATGTGCTCCAAGGGGGCTTATTCTTATTCGACGTCAGGGAGGTTTTATAAAAAAGAAAAAAGTCTTCATTATTTTTGGGATATGGCTTGGTTTCAGTCTTATTTCGTCTTTTATATTTTTTAAGCAACCATTTCACAGGGAGTTTATCTTGATTCTCATGCATCAAGGATGTTTGCTGCCAACAGATCTTTTGGCAGTTTCAAATCTTTCAAATATAGATAAATATTTTAAAGAATTGAAAAGCTCTTATATAAAAAGTTAACATTAAATTTACAGCATGCGCTTTTAAGAACTCACATCTAGTTTGATTTTATTTTATACCTTTAATGTGTATTTAAGAGACAATGTAGATCTAAATTCTTTTCTTAAGTAATTTAGCATTAACCTGAATTTTTTTCGGCTTAAATATTTATCGCTCTTGCCAAAAAATACATTTATTTGTTGCCTTTCTTTTGAGTTTTTTAAGAATTATCTCTGTGTCCTAATTCTTTGATTTTGTACCTTAAATCCTATCCAATAAGCTGACTTTTCCTGATAAACGCAATACTATATCGCACTTCGTTGGAAGTCATTGCAAAAATAACGATTTTCTAGTGTTTACTTTCACCAATTGGACCCTTCTCTGCCCTTTGACTCACTCATTGCCCACTGTTAACCACAACATCCTTCCTGTTACTTTGCCAATTCACAGGACGGAATTCCCTTGTTGTGCCTGCACTGCCTTGACACGCTCAGATAATTTCATTGTAAAGTTTAAGCAAATATTTACCCTGCAGATGGGCGGCTGGGAACTGGAGGTGGGGCCGCTGCTCTTGCCGATAATTGAATTAGGGGTGTCGGCAAGGTGACACAAGCGCCGGAAAGGTGAGGCTCAAATTAAAGGCACCAGAGCGAGGGAGGCGGAGCTGGGCCAACAGGTGATGACTTTTGGCCAATTCAAGCTTCGAAATGGGCTCTTAGGGCTTTAATAATTTAATGTCGGAGCCGGAGACGAGACAGCGACTTTTGATCCAATCCAATTTGTGTTCTGGCTGTGTCCTTGCAAATCTGCTTCCCTAATTGAGTCAGCAGCTTGCTTGCAAATTGGCCTGATTGCGCATCGGGCACAAACCCAGCGCCAGAGTCTCGCTAATTTCGCATATTCAATGGCAGCAGTGTCTTTGGGCTGGCCGGGAATGAAATTTAGAGTGCAACTCCAGTTTATTTAGTCGCTTCTAATTGCATTTGCTTGTTAACTCGGTTCCCAGTCGTCCTTTGAGTCGTCTGAATGCAGCTGAGAACCCAGCTAAATGCTGTCCACCACAGAGCACTTTCGGGCTAACTCACTTTGCGAAGAGGTTGCCAAAAAGCTTGGACTCCGGCATCGAACTTTGAAGTGACCGCAGGAGTGGACGCAGGCCTGCGGCACTCCTGCCGAATGTCCTTGGGAGCTTGATGTCATTTCTGATTGATTTTCACTGTCCAGTAGTTGCAGAGTAAGAAATGTCTTTCTATGATTGAGAATTACAATGTTTCGTGGAAGTATCTTAGGTAATTTATAATAAAAGTAATGTTAAACGATTAGAATATTAATCATTTATTAATCATAAAAAGATATTGAAGAATTTTCCTAAAAAAAAACATGTTTTCATTAGTATTTTCATTGTTACTTTTATTGTTTCCAAGGAGAAACACATTTTTTCTCAGCGCTTTCCTTACAATACGTGTTTGTCTGTCTCCCGACAGGACAGTGGAATTGCGAGGATTCCTTTGCCAAGCTTATTAAACCGCAGACACGAAAGCTCTTCCCACCAGCTGGAAAATGTCCAAAGAAGCGAAAAGCCGCTTGGTCGAGCCAACTAATTTCTCAAAGGATTTCGGCTTCGCTTAGTTTTCCTTTGTTCGGAAGTGCTTAGAGTTTGGGACTCCCCTTCGATTAGGGAGTCCGGTCATTGCATTGGAGCTGCCTATTAGCCGGGATTTCCTGACGCCTCCTCGTGGTTAGTCAACTACTCATGTGGTGATAACACTTGTAAGCCGCCAAAACGGATAGCCGAAGTATTGATTTTTTTTACCAGTCCACGGGGCGTATGAGGAATGTCTGCTGAAGCGCAGCAACGGAATGAATAAGGCCAAAGAAGTTGGCGGCATCCATTAATAAACACTGAAGCCGTCAGACAGACAGACAAGTGGAGAGCTCTGATTCGGAGTCGGGCTGCTGTCAAGTGCAAACAAAGGTCAGTTTTCTGGACAGCGCTCCCTGCAACCCCTTGGCCGGCTGCGGTCGGCCCGAGGCGTCACTTACCCTTATTAAGTGCCCCTGGATTTGGGGAGAGGCATAAACCACAAATCAGATTTGTGGCCAAACGGAAAGCCAAGGCCTTGCCTTTAAACAGACTCCTTTGGGCCAGAATTTAAGCGAGACAAACAAACACAGGAGACGCCAAGAGTTGCCGGGAGACGTCAGCGAAGCCGCCCACACGGATGCCACAATTTGGGATTCCATTATGTGTTCTGTTGACGAATGCATAATTGAATCTAAAGTACTTCATTTGCCCCATAAACACGTTCGTCTCTTATTTGGCTCACTTATAAATAAACCGCAAAAAGCGGTAGCTGCGAAATGCGAAAAAACGAATTGTTGACTGTCGGCGAAAAGCCACGTGCAGGCGGAGGGCGGCCAGCAGCAAATAGCAAACAACCAGAAACAACAATTCAATTTCTGTTTAGTTAAAATACACAGCCATAAATAATATATGCCTTTGTGCTGCCGGAGTGTGTGGTTCCTGTTCATCCATTCAGGTATTGATATATTGGGCCACATTCATTCCTGCGTGCCCAACAATCGGGCCTGAATGAAGGGCCCTTGACTTTCTGGTTAGGCTTATTCCATTCGTTTCATTTTATGGCATTTCTGCCAGCCAACATTTGTGTGCTCAGCGAACAGGACCGAGATGGGTGGCAGGCTCCACACACATTAATTTAAAAGGCTTCCTGGGCCCGTGCACATATTCAATTTATTTAATAGAATTGCCTTATTTGTGTGCTAAATGAATTTGCCGTTGAATAGCCGCAGGCGCCCCGAATTATGGCCCGGAGTAATCGCGGAGAGTTAATCTTGAGTGGCTTACAAATTTCAACCCAACTCTCCCCCCATAATTGGGTTGTGTTTTGGGCTCAAAACTAATGCTTTAAAGCTGTCAAATACCATTCCGTCCGGCGTCGTCTGCATGTGTAATTAACTCAATAACATGATAATTATAACGACATCAGATTCGAGCGCTTAAAACACAGTTTACCCATTACATGGCAGAGACGTGACAGGCGCCTGAAAAGTTTTAGTTTTATTAAATAATTTGATTATTAGGCGGGACAGGCAACAGGGCGGATGTGTGATGGCTGCTATTCTGCTTGCCGCATATGTTGCTTCTCTGCAGCAACCGAAAAATAGGGAGAGACGGGGCATGGTTTGGTGCGAAAGGTCGCTGCGACGGAAAGGAAACTTAATTTTCATGTTAAATTTTTGCATATTTTATGAACCCAAACAGCCGGCTGAGGACGCGGTGCCCCAGCAACCCAATCATAAAAGTTCCTTTAATTTTATGCACAAACAAAAACTCCAACGAAACTTGGGCAAGGGTTTGCTTTTCTGTTTATACCCGAGGAGCCGAGGAGCATGATTTGGATTTGCCAGTTTACACGCCTACATATATATTTAAATTAAATCTTAAACATTGTGTAGATTGCGGAATCGCAGTCTAGGGCGCCCCCGTCTTAGACTCAAATTACAGTTGGATTTTAATCGCACAGATTTGGCAACAGGCAGCTGCCAATTTCCTGGGGGCATTTCGGCTATCTGTTCGCCCTGATTTGCCAACTGGCAGGGTCTACTTTTGGGCGCCAGTCAGCAGTGTATTTCACGGTGGCACAAACTGAGCAAGAAGTCGGTTTTAATTTGCCTTGATCATGGTCTGGCTAACGACTTTCCTGATTTACGAGTGACATTAAGTGCTTAACACGTGTCCGCTTCGCTTCTCTCCGACAGCCTTAAACTTTCTCGCGAAATCCAAGCGGAGCGTGCTGTTTGACTTTCTCCCCAACACGCATACGCCCTGGTGGCCGGCAAAGATGCACATGGCCAGCTGAGATAATACGTAGTGGCTCCCCGTTATCGGTTGCAGATGCAAAAGGCACGTATTGGTGCGAACTTCTGCAATTCCTGGACACCGAATTCGGGCTGCTGCTCAGGCCGAAAGATGTGAGGGTTTCAGGCATCCATTTTTGGCTTCCGCATTTGGCCAGCATGAATTCGGTACCAAGAAAGTTGAGCCACTTTTATCTATTCGCCTGACTGGAGCTGGATGTAAATGGAAAGGATTTGAATTTGGCCAAACAGAATGATGGCAAGATTATTTAATACCTGAAAACTTTATGGGCTTTAAAGAGGAGAAATGAATGAGCGAGATTATTTGAATTTATTGTTTATTTAGAACAACTTTTTTGGTAGTTCTTTATATTAATTATTGTTTAATTTTCCTTTAAGCTAAATTTCTTTAATAATAACCCTAAAGTTAGTACATTTTTTCTCCCCTATGAACTCGTGGGAATGCTGCCAGATTGACTTCGTTCCTTCTATTCTTGGCAGTTCGATTGGAGGGCTCATGAACTCGATTGGGTTGCTTGACCGCCCGGCACATTAGACGTTTCAATCAAAGTGTCATTTCATGTTAATTGCTTTTCTGTTGCGGTTTGGCGCCGCTTGTCCCCGAAAAGTTCAAAGTTCGCCCATCGAACAAAGAACCCTTTTCTATGCATATTTCCCCTCGATTTCGGGGTGGTGTGGGTTCACGGAATTAGAGTGGCAAGCTGCCCCGGCTCACTATATCCATGCTAGACCTCACTTTCGCACACATCCGACAGATGTCCTCCGTATTCCATCCCTTCTCCAGATGGGCCTTTGTTCCCCTTTGCCATTTCGGCCCACGGACGACGGCACTTTTTTCAATTTGCGTCTGCCACAATGGGTTATCAAATGACAACGTGCAAAGTGCTTGGCATCGGCACATCCTGCGGATCGAAGGACATAGCGCTGCTCGAGTCTATTCAATTCCGATTGGAGCCTGTTTCAAATCGATTTTTATTATTTTGCATTTATTTTTTTATTCCAATTCCGGCCTGCCTCGCGGTCCCTGTCGGATTCCAGCTTCTTTGTGGATTTCAGGCCGGCATTGTGGTCCAATCAAGGTGACCGTCGCCCGACATCGGGAAGGGGTCGTTAAATCCACCGCATAATCTCCGGCTCTGGGGCCGACTTCTGCGCCAGGACAAATTCTGATTAATCTGAGTCTTTAAGCTCAGATTTAGAGTGGTCCAGCTGCCGGCAGCCGGGGACAATTGTCCCGGCAAATGGCTGGCATTTATTACGGGGTTGGGGGCCCACCATTTGTCTCCACCAGCCGAGCTGGAATCCGGCTAATGACTGGCCGGTAGCCGGTAGCCGGGAGTCTGGAGTCGGCATGGGCCCAACTCTGGCAGCCACTCGGAGCCAGCTTTGGGGGGATGGGGGTTAGACTTGGAGCTGTCTACCCTCATTTGCCTAACTGACATGTCAACACGTGTCAGCGACGTCAGACAGGCGGTGTGTCCCATCATCACTTTGGGCCGTGTGCTCCACAGGAGCTGTCGCCTTGACTGATCCGTCAGCTTGGCCGCGCATAGGTTAGCAACGCACTTATTGTTTGACTTTATTTATGGAGCGATATTAGAGGAACGGTCTATGGATGTCGTGCGTGGGACTGACACTGACTGGCTTTGCAATTGCTCCGCCTTAAGCCCGCTCGGCTGGCTTACGGATAAAGGCCAAAGGGTAAAGGATAAGGAGCGGGTAATATATGCGAAGGGGGCGTGTTCAATTTGCTTGATGGATGCCTGCCATTGTGGCGGTAACTCGGTCGTGATTTCGGGATAGAGCTGCCAACTGATGTCCCCATTACGGTGCAGATTCTCCAGAATCTCATTTCCGAATACTGCTCTTTGGTGGAGTCGTCCCGGTTGCCCCGTTCCCTTAGAAATGATGACAAACGCATAAAACTGATTACAATGGCATTTTTCAACATGAAAAAGTATCTCCATTTTCTCGGAACTCTAACCCGTTCTTTATCTCCCCGTTTTCGGTCTAAAATTCAAAACTGAGACTCCAATTACATGGCACAGTATCCTCTTGTATCCTGTGAACACTTTGCGCCTCTTGCCGGGGGCCTTTATCGAATTATGATCGATTTTTGTGCCAGGATACTGGGATGCCTAGATACGAACGGAGGAGGAACTCAAGAAATTGCCGCCAATAGCATTAAATTATTAACGTTTCAATTACGATTTTTAATGGACATTTTTCGCAGCAATTGAATTTGCATCGAAAATCTTTCAATTCCCAGAGCCTTGAATGGGGGAGAGGCAAGGACTTTCCTTAATTGAGTAACGAAAGCCAAATGGAAGCCATGAGTCCTGACATTTAGTGCATCATGTTTACTGTTCTGTTCGTCTGTTTGTTTGTTTGTTTGTTTGTTTGCATTCCCCTGCCCCTCCCAGATGAGCTCAACCGAGCTGAAGGGCCCCGGGAGTAACCACACGCCCTGCACGACTCCGAGTACTGCTGAATACGTAATGTGATGAGACGAGACGCAACACACAATGTGCCCCGTCCTGGAAATGTGAAGCGAGCCATGTAAATATGTATGAGAGCTGCCACAGCTTCCGGCGACTCGTTGATAAGCCAAGGAATTTGAGCAGCCTTGACTTACTAGCCATCCCTCCGGCTTCCTTTGTCTTTGCTGCTGTCCTGCTGCTGCTCCTTGTCCTGCTCCTGCTGCTCCTGCTGTTATGGCTGGGATTCCCATAGCCTCAGCCGCTCTGTCCTTGTTAGTTTGCTTTAAGTGTCCGTGTACTGCCTTGGGGCTCGACCCACACTTCGGTGGTGTTTGTGTTGTGGTTGGATTAAAACACATTCCCCCATACACACACACACACTCACAGGGGCTGAAAGCCAGCCTGCACAGAGGAAAAATGGTTAGAAACTGCAGAGAAATTTCCATTTTTTCAAAGCTAAAAATATTATTAAAACAACTTTAAACTTTAAACAAAAAATTGAACAATTAATAGCTTTTACTCATGGAATAAAATGTTTATGTAATCTTTAGCTTAATGTTTTTACCCTCTTTCCTATTTTGTTGTTGTTAATATTTCAGATTAAACTTTAAATTGCTGTTTGAATAACTTCCCTTTTTTCCCAAAAATTAACCCAATATCCTCTTTCAATACATACATTTTCTTAGCCAAAAAAAAGCCTCTCTGAAAAGTTTAAACCTATACAATTCACCAATTTAAAGTTAGCAATCAATATTGAATGATGATGTAACTTTTAGCTTCCAGTGTTCACATAGTCCTGGGTCCTGGCAGTCTATCAAAGTATGCGCAAAGTGTTGAATTTATTTGTCTAACAATGATTTTGACTTTTCGCTTTTGTTGCCAAGGCTTTTAATTTGCTTGGCTTGTTCCGATTTGCTCAGCTGTGAGTGGCTGCAGTCAGCAGGCTGAAGGAGCAGCTTGTGAGCAATTATTCATACAATATGTCTGCCTGCTTCCAGCCATCATGGCCATCATCTCCTACAAATGATGAACGACGACGTGTTGCTCCTAGCCTGCTGCTCGGAACTTGGAGCCACATAAATATTAAAGCCCACTTTTGGGCTCTCGGCCCTTGGGTCACGTTCGGCTTTAACAGGTGACGTTCCTAATTCGACCTTAACCGAATTAATTGTATCCTTCCGCCATTAGAGCAGCCGGATGTTGGCCAAAAGCGAATGGCTTACGGTCCCTTGTCTGTCCCTGTCTGTGTGTCAGCTTAACGCCAGTGTCCTTCGTCCTTGGGTCCCTTTTGTGCGTTTTAATAAATTGTGTTTGTCGCATGGCTTGATTAGCCAAAGGGCCAGGAAGCAGCAACAGGTGCCGTGGAAAATTTGCCTAAATTTTGAAAACAACGCAATTTCGGCACACGAAATGCCGTAAAATTATGCCTGAAGTGCTTTAAGCGGCTCCTCAAAAACAATAGCCCGGCGAATGCTGCTTTCGCCCGCTTTTAGGTGCACTCCAGATGGCCGGAAATGTGGCTCCGCTTGGCGATGACAGGTCAGCCTGCTGTGGCGATGACACCGCCACTTCATACGCCATTGTTGGGTCCCCATCTGCGGGAAATTACGCAGCACAAATTAGCCAGGAATCCGTTGTTCGGCCGCGGCAGGGTGGAAGGATTCACCGAATCGACAGATTCGCCTAGGTAAATGTAATTTGATTGCTCGGATTATACGATAATAAATATGCTTTATTTATGGCCACTCCGGCAGTCCATCAGAGTGACTCGCCCGAGCAGCGTCCATTTGTTGCGTGCTCAGCCCGGCTGCTTCGATTGATTGCATAACAATAAATTATGCAAGGCATCATGATGCTGCTACTGCTGCTGTTGAAGCCAATGCTTCTTCTCTGGCCAGGTCCTGGACAAGGACCTGTCCGCCTGCCATTCACTTTTAGGTTTCAAGTGCTGCTGCGAGTGAGTGCTTTTAATATTCATCTAATGCACTCGACGCGTAGTTATTCAGTTGATGGGTGTTTCGGGGTGTTTCAAACTGCGACATGGTCTTCTCATATTCTGATTTGGAGGTATATTTAATAATGTTTGTAGGAATATAATTGAAAGTACTTTTAGCTAATGGTAAATAATATTATTAATATTTTATATAAATATTACTTATAAAGAATTATTTCCCAAGAGCTTTTCCACATAAATTTGTTTAATAAAAATGTCTTGGCAAAAATAATTAAAATTGTTTGACTTTATTTTTACAAAAAAGGGTATCAATGTCTTCGTTGCTAGTTTCACCTTAGCCACCTACACATTCTGCATTAGCTGCATTTTTCTTTGAAAACTCCTGTTGCTGGTGGTGCTGCTGCTGTTGTTGTTTTGAGATGGTTTTGGCGTCTGCAGCAGGCAGCTAACAGCAGCTGCCATTGAAGCCTTCACCGCGATGCTAAAACGGATGTCTGGGTGTGTGTGTTAAGTGAGTGTTGCACCTGGCCGTGTTCGGTGCTCAACTTAGTAGGGTAATCATTGATATGCCAACGGCAAGCCAAGAGCAAGACCTGATCCAGCATTCGGATTACGCATGCAGCTCGCTGGCCCACGTGACGTATGCGCAATATGGCTAGCTGCCGCCGACACAACCGAGTTGTTTATGCATTCATTCTGATGCATCTCCCCTTTGATTATGTATCTCCGGTATGCAAAATACCTTTTCCCATTTACTCTTGATGGAAGGACCATAAATCCGTCTGCTTTAGATATTTATAATCCCAAGGAGCGATCATCCCCCCGCAAATGGAATCGAATGGAATATTCCCTTTGAATTGATCTCTTTGATTGATTGCGTTTACGCCCTGTCATCTCGGCTTGTTTTCCTGCGACTCGGCGCCAAATGTCAGTGACTGTCTGTCTGGCAGCGAGCAGTGAACTTCGGGCTGGAAAGCCAGAGGCCACGAAGCCAGACAAGTCAGAGAGCGTGTCCTCAGCTGCGGTTTAGGCCTACGACCCTAATTGGTCTAATAAAGCGCTGGTAATTATAATTTAATAACATCTTTGCCGGCTGAAAACCCGCTCGTGTTTGCCATTAGAATTCTTGGTGTGTGCAATTAACAGCCAGGGCAATCAGGAAGGAAAGCACAAAACGACGTAGGACGAACGACTGCCGCCCTCCAAGCAAGGAGCCCGACCATTTAATTGTAAGTCAAACAGTTCGCCGCCAAGTTTATGCAGTCGAGATTTAATTTGATTACACGCTGAGCTGGAGAGCAGGGCAAACATCTTCTGATTGCCTGAATAAGCGATGAGGAAGCCGTCCCAAATGGGTGAGGGCGAGCCGGAGTCCTTGGACCCAGCGGGTGGATTCTTAAACTGCGGCAGGTGCACGAGCCCACTTGCGTATTAATAAACAAATTACGCAATTAATAACACACGCTGAGCGCTCAGCTGGGCGCAAGCTGTGCAACAGTAGGTGCATCCTCTCCATCCCCTGAGTCCTTGACATCATCTCCCCGATATCCTCGGTGTACTTGGGCTAAAATTAAAAGCCACTGCTGCTGTGCACCGCAAGCTGCATATTTATGGCCGCGTGCAGGGGCCACTGGTGCAGCCATAAATGGCTGAGTGAATTGCTTCTGGAGTGCGAGAGCCCGAAAGTGGCCACTGAACATCAAGTGCTCCGCATCCCTATGACCGTGGAATGGGGACAGGACACTGAACTGAAAATATATATAAAATTGTGCCAGCTAGGCATTCTTTTCCCGCTGCTCCTGACTTCCTGCGCTTCCTGCGTAGCCGTTGTCTTGTGCGCTCACACGGAAAAGCAGACAAAATGTATCTGTGACAGCGCAGCCAGAAATCCAGGATAACCGAGCGAAGCGAGCGAAGGACGACAAACGAATATTTATTACAGGTGTTTGCCTTTGACTGACAGAAGGCACAATCTGGCGCACACGGCAGGGCAGCAGCCGGAGCGTGCAGAGCGAACAGAGCGGGTAGGAGCTTAGTGCCGGGCACTTCCCAGGACCGGGAAGTATCCAAGCTCCTGCTTTATGTTGGGGGCCAGCCACACTTCGCTGCTCGATTGTGCCAGCAAATTGATTTGGCATCGTCGCAAGCCACATCTCTTTCATCTGGCCAGACAGACTCACGGAGGCAATGCCTTAAATCCGATTTAAGGGAAACCGAAATACGATGCAAACCCAACCGGAATTCCTGGAAAATCCGACACCCATGTCTGCATATCGAATGGCTAAAAATAATAACAGAAGCCGCAGCCGAGGATTCATATCCCAGGCTTCCCTTGCTTCAATGTAAAGCTTTAAGGGGCCAAAAGTGCGGAATTGCATTTCTTACACATTTCAGCTCGGCGACAGCTGGAAAAACGGGGACAACAATCAGCGCTCCCAAGTGGATTTACCTTGGTTAGGTATGCAAATTCAGGTGAAACTTGCTGCATCTCTGTCTCTGGGAGGAGTATCTTTAAGCCGGCAGTCGAGATTTATGGCCCGCCGGGCATTCGCAGTGCTGAAAGTAACCCAAAGGATACACATCATCATCGTGATGGCGGTCATTTTGATTAGGAGCCCCAATGGTTTGCCGCAGACAGTTGATGGGAAGTTGGTTAGTCAGGAGGCGGAGGTTAAGCAGGATGAGTGGGAGGCGGTTCATGTGCTCGTGATGTGTAATTAATTTTCGGCAACATCTGTTTATCCTAATTAGAGGCGATACAAGCGCACACATGCCGGCAAGGAGGCGTGGCCCCAAGCGGGGCGTTTTGCTTTCATTTATCATTATTACCGGACTAGCCCCCAAAACGGGCCAAAAGGTCAGCGAGATAAAGGCTGGGAGGTGAAACGATTAAACGGCCAGAAATCAAGTGAGTAATGGCCGAAACAGTATTGGCCATTGCAGGAATCGTAAGCCAAAACTTCCTAGCAAAAAAAGGAAAAAAAAAAAAATTAAATGGAAAACTTGTTTAAAAAAAAAGAGAGATGGTAAAAAGCAATCAACGCCTCGCAGCTCTAATGGAAAATTGGCCAAAGTTCGGGGCCAAAAATCGCCAAATTGAAGTCGGGCAACTTTGTCATAAAATGAAATTGCAAGAAAAATCAACGAATGGGATAATCAGAATAAGGATGAGCGGATGCCCCATCAAAAAGGGGCCAGTGTGTATGTGTGTGTCCTTTTTCAGCCATCATTCAGGCACCAGGCATCGGGCAACTGGCATCCTTTTGACTCGACTCCAGGCCGAATTTGCCAATTTATTATGCGTGGTTTCTTTTATTGGGCCGACGACTGCCTGCCTGCCCCACTGCCCGGAAAGGTTAACAAGCAAAAAAGCGTCGTCGCAAATCAAAGGGAATTTCAAGCAACTGGCTGCAGGCAAATGCAGATTACGGGAATCAAAAGCTTATAATTAATCAGATCTTCCTGGTTGTGCCAGAGAAAATTCGCATGCGATTTTCCCCCCTAAAAGCTGAAAGTCTGCTGCTGCTGAGGTGGCCTATAGGAAAATTC
Source organism: Drosophila mayri (assembly GCA_008042485.1). Classification (NCBI taxonomy): domain Eukaryota; kingdom Metazoa; phylum Arthropoda; class Insecta; order Diptera; family Drosophilidae; genus Drosophila; species Drosophila mayri. The sequence continues at coordinate 242,467 of VNJN01003223.1, read as the reverse complement.
GGTTCTACTATTCGGCTGAGCGCTGTTCCGTGTCGCAGGTTCAGTTTTCCGTTCCGTTTCGACGGCGTTCTATTCCGCAAGTTCACACGAGGCCTGTGGCAAGTTACATTTACTAAAGGTGGTTTTAGAGGCAATAAACAACAATAGAGATAACCCCCCTTAGTTGCATAAAGTTAAAATTTCCCTTTTAAAATAAAGATAGTTAAAGTTCTTAATTTAAAAATTAAGTTTTTAATTATATTTAATTGGATTTATAATTTTTAACTTAATAAATGGTATGCCTTTGAGATACATTCATCACAAGGATTCATTTTCCAAGAAAAAAACCTCAGAATCCAACCTTTTCTGGCAAAAAACGACCAAAATCCGAACGAGACTCGGCAGCCGACGAGACAACTTTCGTCATTGTAGCATTTTCATGGCCTGTGGACCGCCAACTGTTGGCAGTTAGTTTGTTTTCAAAGCTCTGCCGCGTCGGTTGTGCCAATTTTCCCGGGCGAAGCATTCTGGCTGATGGTTCTAGCCGACGGCATATAATGGTACATTTCCCCGCTGTGTGGGTGGCGTCCTTACCCCTACGAGTGTATGTGTGTGTGTGTGTTGGTTTCCGAAGCGCCATTTGCTTCGTCGCTGATCGCGTACAAACAGCTGTTGCCACCATTTTGCGAATGCACTTTCCGCCCTCAGTTCCTGTTGAGTCCTTGTTCGAGCCAAAGGGATAATGCCAGTTACACTTTAAGCCCTAGTTTGTGCAAATGAAACCACAAGTGGGTGATGTCTTTGGCCTTTATTGATACTTAAAACTCAAGCCGAAAGCATCTAGCTGCATACGTGCTCGACACCCAATTATTATAAAAAAAATACAATAAAAAAAAGAAAGAGAAAAAACCCAAACAAAATTTAAATATTCGCAAAAAGCGCGACGAGTGAGTGAGTGCATTCATTGTGAACTCGCGGGTGTGTGTGCGACGAGTGTGAATGTGATTTATGTGATTCTATGGGGTTTTCTTCAGCGCCGTGCTTGTTTGCGAATCAATTCGGTTGCTTTCGTTTCGTAATTCCCTCATTAGCAAACAATTTTCTTTTCTGTCATTCATTGACGAGCTGCAATTTTCATAATTGTCGCCGCTGTCACAATGCACAAATGCAAAAATAAACATATCTGTTTATAGATGCCCCCAAACATGATGTCAGCCGGCAGAATCGAAATTCTCTGGGCTAAATGTGCTTGGCAGTGACGGCAAATAATTGTTTTGCCATAAATTGCCAGCTCACAACGTGGCCAAACTATGCAATCAGCAAATAAAGCATATTTCAATCAAATTCTAGCGCAAACAAACTATTAATTTTCACGAGCCCGGCTTAGCAACGCCCCAGCGAAAAGATCAACACACTGAACACTGAGCCAAGCCATGGAGATTTTAGGCAAAATGCGTGCAATTACTCAACGCCTGACAACCAACTGATTGCCCCCAGAGAGCGAGAGTGAACACAGCCACAACCCGGGGCAACCAGTCGAGGGGCCAGCAAAAAAAAAAACCCACAAAAATATATATCAATCGGGCGAGCCGGTTAACGCCTGCTAGTGCATCGGAAAATACGAATTCAAAAGAAAAAAAAAAAACAAAAACATCCAACAGCGGAGAGGCAAAAACTTGACCGATTTTCCAAGTGCTTTGGCGACAGCAAGCGGCGGCAGCTTGCTAATCTCGCCCAGAAACTCCGATTCGATCACAATCGCTATCAAGATCGCGATGATTTATGCAGGTGAGTCTGCTCGAGTTAAATGCCTTTTTTTGTGGCATTTAGACACTTGGAAAAATTGGGTTTCCTTAACACATTTTTTTATATATTTATGGCAAGTAAATAAATGTTGCAAATTTCAAGTATTTCTTCATTTCATTGTCTATGAATCATCCTCTGTTTGATTTTGATTGCTCGATTGCTTTTCAAAACAACTTGGCTTTAAAAATACGTTTTAGTGCCAAAAAGGTATGGCTATAAATCCATGGAGTCGGCTAATTACAAACCCATATCAACATACACGAAGGCGACGACGTAATTAGCAGGAAGGGGCAGGCGCGTGGCATACAAATTACGAGACAAAATGGAAAAATTCGTCAAGTGTTTTGTGCATTTCTGCGGTTTTTTTTTCCACACAGAGCTTAGCACGTGCCCTCCCACCCACCGCCAACGGTTACGGATTTTGTTTATTCACTTTCAGTAGCCTAATTAACTAAATTGGCTGGCCGGCGTTGACAATGGAAACCAAAGTGGAACCATCGTCCAGGGCATTTGGCAAGAGTTGTGGCCCTGCCTTTGGCCCATCTTGCCACCTTCCACCCGTCTTCCAGGACGGCGCCAAGTGTGAAGCTTAGCAGACACAAAGGCCATTTGACAGGTGAAATGGGAGCAAACAATGGCAGTTGTTTTGACAGGACCAGGACAGGACAAAGGCCCGACGGGCCGACCGACCGAGCCAATAACTTGGACTTGGACAGATGGGTTGGCATCCCAGCCGAGGGATGGGTAGGCGGGTCACGGGAAATGTAGTAATAAATTTGGTTATTTTTTTTTAAATGGTTCCAAATTTATTTCAACTTAAAGTGTGAAATTTAAGGCAGCTTGACTTTTATTTTATTTAGTATATTTATTATTTACTTAGACACTTTTAAGCAGCCAGCGCAATGCGGCTAAAGTCACGATTCTCTGACATTGATTACCCCGCAAAAACCTGAGCTTTTGACTTGGGAAAAGTCTAATGGAAATGGAAAAATATTTTAGTCATTAATATTTTATAATATTTTCTTATTTTAATCCTTTTCAAAGCCAAACTTACTAGAGAAATTTATAGAATTAATTGAACGATTGAATTCTAGAATACATTTCACTTTGTGAGACGTCAAACGACACTAAATATTAAACTAAACAATAAATATATTAATTTATAAAGACTCAATTTTTCTTTAAGTTTATTACAAGTCAAGTTTGTAAAATTTGTTGTTTAAGTTTCCCTCTCAGTTGGCTAATATTCATGGGAGAGTTATTCAAAAATGATATAATACTTACAAATTTGTGAACTTTTGGTTAAATAATAAAAATTATTATTATAATTCTTATTTTTATATAAATAATATATTTATTTTCATATACAAAATCTTAATAAAAATAGCTGACTTCGAAATATAATTCTGAATGATTTTTATAATTGAGAAACACATAAATTAGTAATCAAAATTTTGATATTTTCTGTCCATTAAGCTGTAAAGGCCAACTTTAAGCCCCGCCAGCTGCAGAGTACTGGGATCTGGGCAACTGCCCAAGTGCTCCAAGTGGCAACAAAGCTGGCCCTAACATAATTCGGTGCTGTGTGCAGCTCTCTGTGAAGGCATTCAAATTACTTCCCTGTCCACCCAAAACAACAATGGCAACCTACGTGCATAAGCCACCGAAACCTGAGATTCTTTCGCCCAGTCGAACACAAAAGAGCGTCAACATAGAATTGTGCAACCAGCAGAGCAAATGACTTGCCACTTGGCCGGAGGGTGAAACTTTACAGCAAAGGGGCAGGAGCCTGGGGGAGAGCCCACACGTACGCTGGAATAAAACAAACCAAACCAGTTGAAATATATTAATGGGGCGGGCATGAAATTGTTTTAGGTGTGCGTGTGTGTGTTGGCATTAAACTTGGCATTAAATAACAATAACCCGGCAATAAAACGGGTCAAAATAAACGGCGAATGTGCAGGAGCAACCCTTTCACTTTCACTTTCGCCTTCAATCCTCCACTCGCCGTTTTTGTGCCACTTCTCAGCCCAATTGCGAATTTCTCACCTCGCACACTCGTCGTATGCGCAATGTGGCTTTTGGGGGAATGGGGAAAGGAGCAGACAAACGACAAGAAAACAATGGCAAGCACACGATATTGCGTATACGGCATGTGGGCCGGGTATCTGCCAAGAGAAATCCCCAAGAGCGTGCGGGGCTCTGAATGGAAAGTATCTGCCTAATGTATTTAACACTCAGCGAGCACTTTTTACGACGCCTCCACCAAAGATGTTGGGCACTGGCAGTGCTCTTTGTTTCCTTCTCATTCCCAATGATTGCGCTCTGTTCCCTAGGTGGAAGGCAATCAAATTTACCATGGCGAAATCTCGTAAAAGTTTTGATTGACACGCAGTCGCCTGCAAATTAACAGCTCATTGCAATGCAGCCACAAAGTGGAAGCGATGCCAAATGAAGCATGAAGGACCAAGAGCCAAAACGGCCAAACAGGCAAACAGCCAAAGCCATACAGCCAACATCCGAGGGCAACTGGAACGGAAATGAGTTCACTGCTCGTGGCGGCGGGCTTAGCTCTTGAAAAATCACCTAATTCATTTAAATAAGCAAGAAGCGCTGCCTGCCGGTGCCGAAAGCAAGTCCATTTGCCGAAAGGGACGTGGCGTGGCCTCTTGCGTTCGGGAGGTCCGAAGTCGCCTTTGGCTTTTATCTGCAAAGATGTGGAATGCCGGCGAGTCGACAAACTAATTTAAAAATCCACTTGCTAAGCGTTTCCCACCTCTGACTCTTCAGCTCCCATCTTGCAGCTCCCCGGCTCCAGCTCTCAGTTCCATGGAGAGGCACTCTCCGGGGCCTAGGCTATTTATTTTTTCATTCCCTGCCTTTTATGATGATTTTGCACTGCGTGGCAATAGTAGAGCAAACATTTTAGCCCTCGAGTGTTTAAATATAAAGCGGAAATGAGCTTTACTCCCGGTCTCCCGGCATTTTCCTTTTCGGTCGAAACGTGCCCAATGAACTGAGGACCCGCCAAGAACTTTTTGCCAACTTGGATGAGTGTCTATGGGTCTATATGGAAATGCTAATTAATGACTGCAACTTTCTTTGCCAGACACTTTTGAATTAATTGCACACCTCCACGGGCCAGCCAGTCCGATTCGTCTGCCCTGCTATTTTTACGTCCCTCCACTCGTAGCCAGACTCGAGCCATGTTTGGGAACCCAACACCCGGCCACGCCCAGGCACATGCTGAAATTGTAAGATAATGGATACGAGCAGAGTTGCAGTCGCTGTGCGATTTCATCGGCTGGAGAATAAAATACAAACAAATGTATAGCTGTGTGAAGGAAAACAATTTATGGATTTCATTTCGATTGTTTTGTCATGTTGATTGGCAGCCCGAATTGGCAACAAGCTAACGTAGCTATCTGATTGAATTCGGCACTGAACTTTGACTTCCCTGAACCCGGACTGAGTGAACTGAAAATCGAAATCGCTTCCTGGGCGTGTGTGTGCTCCGGAATGTGTGGCTATATAATTAATCTAATTAGCAGCTGCCCCTCGGCCATGTTTGCTTCGAGCTTTGTCTGCCATTACGTGCGTGTTGAAAACCAAACTCCCACCCATTTCCAATCCGAATGAAAGCCGTACATGCATTCACCGCAGTGGCATTCATTAGTTAATTGATCAAGCGTGGCGAAATTCGACTAACCTGAGGTTTAAACCCCTCCCCCGCCCATTCATTCAATTGAGTTTTTCAAAACTTTTTTGTAGTGCATCGAGTTTTTGTGGCAGGGAAATTCTTTTATGACAGCATAAAATCCAAACACAAATTATTTCGCCATAGAAAAATAAAATTGTGGAAGCTGCGAAACGAAAAACCAGTCCGAAAGATGAACATAATGCGACATAGATGGACGCAGGCATGAAAGGAAAACTTTTGCCGGCATACATGTGTATTCTTATACATATATATCACCACTGGTCCTGGCGCACTATATAAGCAGGACGATTCCGGCGAGAGAGTGTGTGCAAACAGAGAGGCAAAGTGCCCAAAGCGTTTTCACAGTCAATTTTGTATGTAAAGGCAAAGACAAGGCAACGCCTGACATGTGTACGCTGGCGGAGGAATGGGATCTGGGAATGGCAATGGCAATGGGAATGGGAAAGGGGTTGCCTGGCTTAGTGTAAATTTTTATATTTCGTTGTGCATGGCACATAAAACCTTTTGTTAGCAGAGCCGTGCTGCTGCTGCTGCTGCTACTGTGTGTGCGGGTTAGTGTACATTTAGGACAGTGGCAATGAGCATGAAAGCCATTAACTACCAGCTCACAAATACATCTACATATTTGTCCGTATTTTAAGTAGTTTTTGGTTTAAAAGACCTTTAAGATATACTCTGAAAAAGATCACACTGAAGAAAACACTAAGTAAAAAATAAAGGAAGAAGCTAGAGGAGAGAATGCTCCCAAAGCAATGAACTTAAAGTTAAAAGCAGGCCTTTACCTGATTTCTAAATAACCATACATTACACTTTTTGAATTTGAGAGTCTTTGCATAAATGTTTAATCAGAAAGGAAGGAAACAAACATTAAACATATTAAGTAATAACGTTTGTTGTACATATATTGCTTAGACACAGCAGAAACTTGAATAACAAATAACTTACAGACTTTTTTACTAATCTTTAAATATCAAATTAAGTAGAATTCCCCAAAATTTCTATTCGTCAACAATTTTATTACAAATAAATTATGCTAAAAGCTTTTGCCCACATTTGTTAAAATATAAGCACGTCCAAAAACTATTTTTCTTATAAGTGAAGGCTGTAAATAAAAAATCGGACTAAATTAGAATTGTACTGTCTCATAATTCATAATAATAATTGCTTTACATACCAACATTTTACAGAATAAATATATTTTAGGTGCAAAGCTCAGTCAGTTTTATTAAACAAATTAAATTAGTTTTGTTTTTGTCAAAGGTCTTGTCAAGGACAATAAATGTCAAAAGCCAAAAGTAAACTAAGTGCTTTTTGTAATAAATAACGATTGAAAATACATACAATATGTAAATTCAATTTAAATATTCCAACTTATTAGAAAAGCATCAAAAACAGCAGCATTTCCCATTTAATTTTCTAGGAAGTCAAAGTTTGTTGAAGTCAATTCAAGTGTGCTGAAAGGCTAACGAAAACTAAATTATTTCTGTCTTATTTATTCGTTTGCCAGCCAAAAATAAATGTGTATAAACACTCTCGCTTTATTAACAATAATCCTATTTGGCAAGCACAAACTTAGCATGAAGTAAACAAGGCGGAGCCACCCCCTAGCAGGTGGTGGCTGTGGCACAGCGCACTTTTACCTTAACGGCAGCACAATGAGCGGCAACAGTGGGGAAAACAGGGAACAGCAAACAAATGCAAACACACAAATGAAAATGAGTGCAGAGCCAAAAGAAGCACGAGGCGAAGGCAGATGTAATGGCACTTAAGCGGCCCTGAATCTCAATCTCTTTGCAGTCGAGTGGTTTCGTCTTGTTGCCAACGCAGCGCACTTGGTCACCTGGCCGGTGACGTATGTGGATGCGGATGGTCCTTCGCATTCCTCTCCTTTCGGGGATAAGACATTTTTCTGGACTTTTTACGACCGTCCGGGGTCTCATTTGCGATTTGAATAAGCAAAAGCCGCATAAAACATTTATGGCTATGCTAATATCATATTAGAATCATGCGTAGATGGCTCCTTGTGATTTATTTTGGGTTCTGGGACCTTTCAAAATAATTGCACTATATATCATGTCATTTTGCACTCATAAATCTCTGTCTGTATCATTTAGATAATTGGTAATTATTTAAAAATATTTTTGAAGTAAAGTGTTAAATTCGTAATAAAAAAAAAAGATTAAATGATAGGTTAATAATCAGCTTAAATATGATTCTGCATATTTTCAGATTTTATGAGTAAAATGCTAAATTTCTTAGTAAAAAACTAAATAAGAATTAATAGCTTGAAGATACTCAGCTAAGATATTTAAATAAATGCGTGTTGAATGGTTCTACATATTTAATACATCCAAATTTATTTTCCATTTATTTAAAAGGCATTTCTCACAAAAGTAATGGAATTAAAGTTGAAGATTTTATGAGAAAGATGATAAATATTTAATTAGAAAAGGAAATATGAATAAATTAGAGGTAAATAGTCAGCTTTAATATTTAAATAAATCCGTTTTAAATAGCTCTACATATTCCCTAAATCCTAATTGAATTTCTTTTTGTATTTCTCACAGAAACAATGGAATTTAATTGGCAGAATTCACTGCTCTGCATAGAGAAATTCACAGAATTTATTCTCTAAATGGTATCCGTGTTTGTTTGTGCTTTCTGGTTAAATAATTCCCACCTTCCTTGGCCCGGCAGCTCTCTCGCTATTTGTACTTTCCGCACGAATCCCCTTGGCCACATGAGCACTAAATTAAACCTTTCCTGTCTATTTGCTTGTGGTGCCCCCAAAGTGAGCCACTTTTTTGACGTATTCGGCAGACAGCTAATTAGCTTGCCAGACCACTGAATTCCGTATGCAACGCACAGTTTTCCCCCTAATTTGTCGGAAGTCGCTCGCTTTCCGGCTAAGGATAAAAGTGCCTGCACATGACGTGGCATCCTCCGGCAACGAATGTCCTCCGGCTCCAGCTCCAAATCCAACTCTGGCGAGTTATTTCCATTTACAGCACACGACCATGGATGAGATCGGTGCGTGATGAGCACGTTCCCGGCAATGCATAATGTCATAATGACAGACACAAAAGGTGGAATCATTATGCAAATGCCATTAACTTTGCATACAGTTCTCAGCCATTTAATCGCATGGCTTCGCCTCTGGCCGGAGATGTTTTAAAATGAATCAATGCCCTCGTGCCCGGCGGCCATAAGGCATATTATGAATATATTTATTAATAGGTGTCCACTCCGGATGGTCCTGGGTGTGCCGGCTGAAATGAATAGAAATTAGCCGGCGTCGAAGGGAGGCGAATGCTGAATGTCATTAAATACAAATTATGGTTATTAGCGGACTTCTTGGCCCTGCCGAGGGCAGGCCCTGACAATGATTTGACCTTCTTGGCCGGAACGCGCGGAAAATTTAAATGACGCATTCGGAATGGAGCCGGACCGGAGGCACAACTATGTATATTCCAATTCCATTTCCACGTATTTAGCTGCTCAGCCCGAATGATTTGGGATATTTTGGGGACGTGGCCCTATTACAATATTCCCATTAAATATGCGTGAACGCGCCGTAAGCTTCCCAACTTGGTCGCGCCCATGGCTCATTCAGTGTTTACAATGTTGACAGCCGATTCGGGCTGCTCGACTCAGCCCTCAGCCTTAACCACGGTCAAGGAACACGCTCAAGTTATTAAACATTGATTACCTATCGATTTTATTCCCGCTTGCCTATTCGTGCCCCTTGTGTGGCCTGAAAACTTGAAATGGAAGGACGGAGGACTATGGCACAAATGCAAATTACTTGTAAAAATGCAATTTCTCTTATTCTGGCAGCAACGCAGTTTGACATTTCATTTTCGGAGACCGGAAAGATGGGGAGCATGGCCTCAAAGGTACGATAAGAGATAGCTGGAGAATCACCTGTCAGGCTGACAGCGTGTGAAATGAATGAATAAATTCAAGGGACATAAGTGCGAAACGAAATTAAAGGGAGAATGCCTCGAGGATTGCCAAAGTTGTAACTGCATTCGGCCAGGCACAAGTTGCAAGGGCCAACTCATCAGAATCAAGTTATTTGCCAGTTTTTGTTCGGCCAACTTACTTATTTATTTACTTGCAACGCAACTTTGTCATCGACCGAGTGCCGGGCCAGAGAATTTCCAAGGTTTCTGCACAATCACTGGCGAAACTTTCCCGTCGGGCAATTAGTAAATTCTGATAGCTTTGTCAGTTCTGAGATATTGCCAGCCGATTGGATTTATTGATTGTCATCTAAGTGGCTAACAGAACTTTGTAAAATATAAAATCCCCTTTTTCACAAGAAACGATTTGAAGTTTCTATTGATGTTGCTCTGGCAACGTGACATTTTAGCGGAGAATTACTATGGCTGCTGCTGCTCAGCTCCCCTGATAGCTTTCTAAGCTCACACGAACGAATTGACAGGCGGCTGCCATCGCCTTCATGGTGTTGATAAATTGCGTATACGCCGTGTGATTGATAAAACGAGCTTCTGTCCAGTGTCTTCCTGATCGAACTCCATTTTCCGTTCTGTTCTGTTGTTATTTGCAGTTTATTTGGAGCACCCGACAGCCCTCGCAAATAATTGACATCGGAGTGTTTGATGTGCACACATTTGATATGTAAACCGCGGGTCGGGTAAACAACAACCAGTGTAAACATCTATATTGAACTGCACGAAGCGACAGTAACCGCCACACACCGACACCCACTGACCCAGCGGAACGGAGCTGTCCTGGATGGAAGCCACCTGCGGGTGCCGGGGCCCACGAGACGCTCAGATATCAACTGGGGCGGCGGCAACGGCATCGGTATCGGTAACGGAATCCCTATTGGCACGAGCATCAGCGTCAGCGGCACAACCGCAGGGTCAACATCAGCAGCCACATCAACAACATGGCCATAAAGCAACAGCGTTCAGCAGGCTGTAATTCATGGTTACAACAACTATCCAATAAACAGCTGATATTGGTGAGTAAATGAGCCCTATTTTGGCTGGGTCAGGGAGGTGCAGACCCTGTCTAATGTCTAATTACTTGTTGCCAACAAGGCATCCTTGTCATCCATCTCATTTCTCACCTAGGTTCTCCCTTAAAAAAGAACAATAAACCAGCTTAAAGCCATTTTCCACATTTCTAAGCCATTTAAAGTCGAGGAACTCAGAAAGTTCCCTTTGAATCCTGAATAAGGGTTCATTTTTTTTCACTCGTATCTTGATTTCCCTGACAACTAACACAAACAACGATCAATCAAAAACAATTTGCTTGCGACTCTATTTGCCCAAAGGACTTGTAAGGAATAGAAAGGAATGGAATGCATGTCGCGCACAATTAGTCAAGCTGGTCGTAGAGCTTGTGCTGTGTGTTAAAAATTTAGTTGGCAACATTTCCTGTTATTATTTCCGCAGTTGCTTCCGTTGTGGCACGGAGGCACGCACGTCCTGGCCAGCCGAATCCCAGCGGGGCTCATCAGGATCAGTGGTGAAAAGGGGTTTATGCGACTTTGGATGTAGTGGCAGTGACAGCTTTAGGCACGTCCTAGTTTTGCGGCCATGGCTGTTGCTGCTGCTGCTGCTGTTGCAACTGTCAGTTGCACATTTCGCCGCTGGCATCCCTGTCCCCGTGAATGTTGCAATCAACTGTGACATGCTGATGTGTGTGCCCGACATTGATTATCTTGTAGCTGTCTGTTTGCCTAGCCTAGCTGCAGTCACCGTTGGCCAAATGAGCGGCAATAAATCCATAGAATATATATATAGCCGCTAAAGACAGCAGGAGTCGGGAGTCGGGAGTCTGCAGTCGGGAATCGGGAATCGGGGAATCAGCATCAGCATCAGCTTGTGTCGCGTTCAAGTGTCTCCGGCAGATGGTCGTAAAGTGGCGTGTGCTTAGTCGTAAAACGCCGAGGCGAGTGTAAAAGTCGGGGATCTGTTAATGGCCCAACTACTTAGCATTATCAGCCAGCCGAGCCATTAATTAAATTTTAATTACTTGAAGTAATTTTCATAATAAATCAGCCATTCAAATCAGCTCGGCGAGGCTAGAGAAGGAGAAGTGCCTTAGAGGAGCTGCAGAACTTCGAAGGAAAGGTCCTTGAAGCCACTCTGAGCACAGCACTTGAGCAGCTCGCAGATCTCGGCTTATGGCCAAAGCCGGCAAACACATCGAGAGGCTTTGGCTTGTCATTTGCATTTGATTTTCAACTACGTAATTGTGTTAGGCGATAATAGGGGATTTTCAGAGCCTACGGCGAATAGTTTCAAAATGTTAAAGTTCGGCTTCCGACATCCACCATGTTTCGGCGCCATTCGCGCGCAATTATCAGAATTAAATTAAAAGTTTTGGTGGAGCTGTTGACGGGCGATTGCAGTTGGCAGAAATCAGCAAGCCGCAAAATGGTTTTATCTGCGCGGGGGGGGGGTTGCTTTGTGGCTGCGTGTAATGGTCCTGTTTCCGGTTTGTGGCCACTGCTGCGAATTGTGGCGAATTCTGCTTTTTAATTTAACTCATTTAGGTCCCGAAACTACGGGTCCGGCTAATTGCCGGCAACTGAAACGAGCATTTTCCCGGAAAGAGTTAATCGAGCCAATGCAGTTATTGAAATCTATGTTTTGTCCCTGCTCACAGCGGTTTCATTTAGGCCAATTACAACGAATTTCCAACTGCGACATTTGGTTGGATCATTTTCCGAGGAAGTTAATCAGTTAACCTGAAGACTTGGCATTGCCAAACAAGCTATATTATTTCCCCAAAGGTAAACTGTTCATAGAATATTAAATTCCGAGTAAAGGTAGCTTATATCTGATGCTGACATTGCCTTGTGGCTTCATCAACTTGTTGAGACGCCTCCGGCACCTGGTTTTGCTTATATTCCCCCCCTCGCCAGCTTAACTCTTACAAAATCAGATTTGCTGCAGTTTCCTCTGCGGGTTTATATGCTTTCCTTTTGCTTTTAATTTCCTCTAAAGCTGCGCCACACAAATTGGATTCGGGAAAAGGTGAAACGAAATGAATTTATGCCACTTCACCTGCACTTTTCGGTCTCTGTGAATATTTATTTTATTATAATGGAATTTATGCTTAATTTGTATGCACAAGGATGTCGGAAAACTGTCTCTCTATTGTTTTTAACTGAATATATATTAAAAATTCCTGCTGGCGCTGCAGGCAGGACACTAAGATAAATAAAATTGTGCTGCCATGACGGTGCGGCAGTGCACTAATGGAAACGTTTAATTATTCTGTATTTACTAAAGAATTTCTATGGCGATGGCATATGCTGATTGCCCATTAGTTTTGTCAACAGCTTTGCTGCTCTTGCGGAAAAGTCTTTGCTGATTGAAGAAATTAATCAATGCCAAGTGACCGATTGGCTTCATGAAAAGGAAAGAGAGTAAGTGTCCTTGAATTAAATATGAATGTAGTTCCCAACTTAAACTTGCACACAGAAATCTGGTCGAATTTTGTGACTTTATGAATATGTATGATTGAAAGCGAATGTTATTCAACTTTTTTACGCCTTTTGACAATTTAATTTCGCCTAAAGGACTCCGTTAACTTTTTAATGCTGCAGTAATTAAATTTAATTTGCTTCAAAGCGCCACCCCAGCCTTGCCACACACACTTCGTGCCTTGCTTTTTATGTCATCGTCAACTAGGCGTATGCGTAATGGAACAAAAAAGCACAGCGCTGGCTGGTGATGCTCTGCCAAACGAACAGGGTATTAGGATTATAATTATTTATTTAAAATTCTGTTATGTATTTTTGGGTTTTATTTTGTTAAAAAAAAAGTTAGCAACTGACTTTTATTTACATTTGCGTAGACTCCCAAGACCGTAATTCCCTCAACAAGGGTATTAAGGGTGCAGCAACGCGTATACGCCGCGTGGGTCGTGGGCAAAAAAGCTTTCACAACTCGGTTTAAATGCCAATTATTTATTACACTCGGCAATTTAATGTCGGCGAATTTCAGCGTGCAACTCAATTTGGGCATTTCTCATTATTAGCTGCCACAAAGCAAATTTCGGCATGCAAATTTTGTGCGCCCTGGAAAATGCCATCAGGCAGCGCCTTGGCTGTGCTCCGACTTTGGAGAAGGCTTTCTGCTACGGCCCCCGGGCGCAAATGCTTTTAAAGTTTACAACTGGCAACAATTTTTGGGCCCAGACCAGCCAGGCAGCAGCTCTTCGTTGGCCTTTGCATTCTGTTTGTCATGTGGATAATTTATGCGGGCCTCGTACACGCACTTCTTGCCCCCGATTGGCCCTATTGTGGCATACAGCGAGCTGCCAATTACCAGCCACTACCGAATGCCGGCAAATATTTTGATTAACCTTCGCTCGGAAGGTGGAGGTGTTGCACAGCCTTGAACTTAACCCATGTAATCAATAGTTACTTGCAATCGATACGAGTGCAAATAAAGCTCTGATTTTGTGGTCGAACAGCTGCCCACGACTGTTTGGCTTCTGTTGTGGACACATCGGACCACGTAGTGCATTATTAACAGTGCCCCACGGACCGGAACAGGTGCCCCGACTGGCAAAACCAGAAGAAGTTGCCAAAAGTTCACACAATCGTCAGGAGGCGGAGGGGGTCTTTAAGCTAATGTATATTTTAATCGATTTCTTGCGTGCTGTGAATATTTCATGCTCAGCAATTACCCCAGAAATCGACCCAGGGGATGGTGGTGGTGGCTCCTTCCGCTATTTTCGGCTGCGTGCCTGGCCAGCCATTAAAGTCAGAAATAATTTCAAATATTGATTAGTAACCCAAATTGTGAGCAAACACTGAGCCCACTTTATGGCAGTTGATTGCTTGTTTAGCTGAATTTGTAGTTTATTGGACATTATCGCTATGAGCTCTACTCAATGAATCGCTGAACAATTGATTAACATGCCAATTCATTCATAGATCTACCCTCCATGCAAACACACACTCTGAAATAATAAACGACCGCAATTAATTACGGCAATTAAATTGCAATGTGCAACTGCAGCTGAATGCCAAGTGGCAGAGATACTGCTTCCCATTCAGAGGCTGCCTCCTGATGGCATTACGTTTCCGCAAGCATTTAAATTTCCATTTCCATCATTTGGCCAGGTCAGCCGCGGTTATGCTTAAATGCGGCTTATTTTGTCTTACAAAACAATTAAGCAAATATGCCGGCGGCGTTAGGGTATAAAACGCTCCCTTATCCTCGCTTTTTGTTCCCTGCTGCCATTAATTACCCTATTTTTTAGCTTTCAAGGCTAAAGGCGATTCGCCATTGCCTTTACTTCTGACTTCTGGCGCTCATTAAAGCTTTAAATATCAGGCAAAATGTTTACGGGAATAAGCCATTTGCTGTTGTGTTTCCTACTTAGTTTGAGGTGCAATTAAGCTTAAATATTGATGTGTAATGAGCCCGCATTTAGTTGGGTTTTCTATTTTAAGGCTCAAAGTGGCTGCGTGTGGGAAATTAGAGTTTCCACTTACCACAAACTAATTTTGGTCAATTTAAATTCTTAAATTTAAGCCTAACATGGTTATTGTTTCTCAAGAACAATTTATATGCAGGTTTACTTACTGCTAACATTTAGACATCATTATTAAGTAATTATTTAGCAACCCCTTGAACTGGATATATATTTTTACTGCGAATATTTTTCTATAAACTTTCGGTTTTAAGTATCCAATTATTATTGCCTTGCCATTGTTCCTGAAATAGATTTATGCCAACCCCGCAAACATTTGTATTCTTCGGCGGCGGTGTGCCTCGTTTTCCGACCACTTCATTCACTTTGGCGGCTATTTATAGAGACCTCCTTTTTATAAATTAATTAGGCACGCGAGGGCAGGCCCCCAGGCCAACAGGATGGGATGGCAATTAGGCGAACATTCAGCTGGTCTTGGTCTCGCTAACGCTCCTTCTTTGGCTTTATAATTACAGGCGGTGAACACGGATACACACCCATCTCAAAAGTACCGCCATGAATGAGACAGAGTGCGAGGATCTCATCAAATCTGTGAAATGGACGGAACCAGCCAATCTGATCTCCCTGGCCATACTCGAGTTTATCAACGTTCTGGTCATCGGCGGCAACTGCCTCGTGATTGCCGCCGTCTTTTGTTCCAATAAGCTGCGAAGTGTGACGAATTTCTTCATCGTCAACCTGGCCGTGGCCGACCTGCTAGTGGGTCTGGCGGTGCTACCCTTTTCGGCCACCTGGGAGGTCTTTAAGGTGAAATTAAACTACCTTGCAGCCTTCAGGAATTAATGATAACCTCCGATATTGTTGTCTCATTTAAGGTTTGGATATTCGGCGATGTCTGGTGTCGCATCTGGCTGGCCGTCGACGTGTGGATGTGCACGGCATCAATCCTGAATCTGTGTGCCATATCCCTGGATCGCTACGTGGCGGTCACGCGACCCGTTACCTACCCAAGCATCATGTCCACGAAGAAGGCCAAGTCCTTAATCGCCGGCATTTGGGTGCTCTCATTTGTTATTTGCTTTCCGCCATTAGTCGGCTGGAAGGATCAAAAGGTAAGTCCAACCCGCTAGTCCCACAACTGACCCACAAGTAACCCGATGCGATAAATTAACGAGCCGAGCGCGGTTTGTCTCTGCCAAGACTAAGGACAACTGGCCGTCGAAATTGAAAGTCGGTAAACTGTTTTTAGCACGCTCGAGTCTCGTAAAGAACCAGGCGGGCAGAAAGTTGCCAAATGTCGGGGCCCAAACTGGGGGCCATTCTGTCATTGACACCATTTTTGGGGCTGAAAGTGATTGCCCAACCGCAACGACAATGCCGAGACGCCGTTGACTACGACGACAATGGCTCGTGCCAAAGACTGCAATCCGGCTCATTTGTGCCAAAATTACCGTAAAACAAGACACGAGTTTCGTCCTTTTGTGGGACCATTTCTAATTTCTGCTTCCGCTCCCGGCTCTCTACCATCTCCCATCTCCCATTTCCCATCTCGTCCGGACGCATTCTTCTTACGCAATGGCACTGATAATGATGTGTTATACATGCCACCGACACGCTGGGGGGAAATTTATGAGCACCCAGTCAGTGGGTAATCAGATCAGAGCCAGAATTCATGGCAGGACTCGGTTTATGGCCTTGTCTCTGGACGGCCCGTAGGCAACATGGCTTCTGCTTAACCGAGAGTTCGTGCCAGCTCCCCAGAACTGGCCTTAAGGTGCCGCTGCACACCGAAATGTGTCTCTTCGAGGATTCGATTCAATTCGATTCGATGGAATTCGATTCAATTCCATTCCATTCAGCCAGCAACTGCAACAGCGGCTGAGTGCAGCTGAATGGGCCACGTTGAATGGATGGCATTCAGCCAGCCGGCTGCCATATTGAAACTCGGTTAGCAAGTCGAGGCTGTTGCCATCGATTATTATTCCAATGTCCCACTCCGCTGGATTCGATTCCGATTCAAAGGGGCAGGGGATGGAAAGGATGGCCCAGCCAACATGCTCTCACATACAGCTCGCGGCATTCATATCCCCCGGCTGTTGGCTTTTTTGTTACCGCCACCTTTTTGGCCATATTTATGCGCAACACGTCGGCGAATATCTCTGGCAATATAACCCGCTTTAAGTTGCATTTTTATTGGCTTCTTAGCCCGGTGAACAGGGTGCCAGGACGCGGCCGGAATTTTAATGGGGTCCTCCGAATATCAAGTGTCATCTGATGATGATCCCAATACCCAACGTGCTCTCGCTCTCTCTTCCGTTTCAGGCCGTCATTCAGCCGACCTATTCGAGGGGAAACTCTACGCTTTTCTATGCCACCACGATGTCAAGCTCGGAGGAGGGCCAACTAGGGTTAGATAGCATTAAGGAAACGCCTCCGTCACCAGCTTCGTCGTCGTCATCATCGTCGCCGCCGCCGCACTTGGGTAGCGGCCACGCATACAATCCGTATGATCCCGACTTTGCCCCCATCGATGGATCTGCGGAGATACGCATAGCGACCGTGGGCTCCACGAGCACAACAGCAGCGGGTGGCTCGAGCAGCACGGAAACGACAACGTCCACGGAGATTGACTACGATCTGCTCAACTCACCGCCGCATAACAGGCCCCAGACGGTATCCGGCAGCTGTCCATGGAAGTGCGAGCTGACCAACGATCGGGGCTACGTGCTGTACTCCGCCCTGGGATCCTTCTACATACCAATGTTCGTGATGCTATTCTTCTACTGGCGGATCTACCGGGCCGCCGTACGCACCACGCGGGCCATCAATCAGGGCTTCAAGACCACCAAGGGTAAGTGTGCCTAAGCGAAGCGAATCGAACCATCCACCTCCAGATTCATTTGGACACGATTTGTTTGATCCTTGTCACCATGTCCTTGTCACGGTTTGTCCTTTGTCCTAACTTGTGCGTAGCTAACAGTTTGGTTTTGATTCTCATCTCTCTCTCTCTCTTATATTTGTTCGAATTACCAATAAGTAACGTACGTATTACGTAATCACGTAGCTAGTTCATTTTATTCAGCTTTAATATCGATTGCTAAACAGTTTCAACTCTCTCGACGTGTAGTCAATAGTGTGACGTCCCATTTTATTTTGGTTACCCTAAAAGTGTACAGATCCACACCGAGACACCCTCACGATACCCAGCAAGCACCCCAGTTCCAGTCCTCGCCCTCGCCCTCGTCCTCGTCCTTGTCCTAGTCCTCATCTTTGTCCTCGTGGCCTGAAAAACATAAATTGTCGGAGGAGTAAATAACAATTCACTCCGTGTACGTGTGTGTCCCTCGGCGGAGCTCAGCAAACATGAGGAACTGTATAAATCGACGAGAGCAAAAAAAAATAGACAACTAAATTTACATTCATAAATAACTACTCATATGGCAACACCCACATACACACAGTCCTATACACACTTATTGTCGGCATTTTGTTTTTGTGTTTTGCACATAAATAAACATGATAAATAACATTCAAATGAGTAAATATATAAAAATATACATATGCATATACACATAGTGAAAGCCCAGGCATTACAGAGTTAAACCCCTTACAACCAGACCTGGGCATAAAAAAAAATAACGAAAATATATTTATAAATCCTGTACAAAACGGACGAATCTTAATTCCCTGTAATCTAAAATCCCCTTAACATTATTCAAATGAATGTCACTATAAATTAGCATCTGAAAGCCCCCAAACTTATGAATATTAACTAGCCTAGTGTGTACCCATCTAAGTGAACATACAACATATATATATATGGAGTGATTAACGAAACTCCCAAACATAAAATTGTGAATAATCCCCCCCACCACATGATAATAAAAGCCCCATTTAAAGTGTTCTATCCGGAATCAAGTTCATTTCCCTGTTCGCATCCCACCCGTGACTTTGCTCATTTTAAATTATCACAGCATTTTATGTGTAGCAATCACATGCTCAAGGGAGGAGGAGTCACGCATCATAATTAGCATTATTTTCCGTGATGGGCGAAAACAGAAATCGATGAGCATCTGCCAAATGCTGAGGCAGCACATCAAACAAATCGGCTTAGATGAAAAAGGCGGCCGCCGGGATTAAATGAGAACGAGAGAGATTCAGCCATTAGAAGCGGCCAAAGCAGGGCAAACATGAAAGCGGCAGCAAAGACAAAAATGCGAATATGGCTTCGTTGCCGTTGTCTTTGGGATTTCCTATTTTCTGGGGCTTTGTCATTTAACCTGGCTCAGGCTCTGGCCCAGCAAGCATGTCCCACGTCCTTGTCTTGGCCTGTGCGGTGGCGATAATCCTCCGGAAAAGATTCCCTTTGAAGTTGGCGGGCACACACATTGAGTGTTTATTTTAATATGGGCCAGATTTCTTGTACATTACTCTCGTTGGGGGCCACAGCGCACTTTCTTCCGCGTGATCAGCTCATTGGGCAGCCTCTGCTCCATAGCGTTTGTCCTTGGAGCCGCATGAGGTGATAATCCGCAGTAACTAACCTAATCCCAATTCCAGGCCCCAGGGAAAATCAATAGCCAGCAGGAGAGTCAATGTTCCAGCTAATAGATTATCGGAAAATAAGCTGTGAAAACTGCATTTTAAAAATGATTGCATACTTTGGGGCAGTGAGTGCCGCCATATTGAAGCTGAGTCGCAGGACGAAATGCATTTCTGCCCAGCAGCTTGCGTTTCCCTTCCTCATGGCCAAGTTATTGTTATTGTTATTGTTTTCGTTTTCGTGTTGCCACTGTCGTGTCGTTAGTTGGCGCCATTTTGAGCACAAAGCTCAGATTTGCCAGCAGCAGCACACACACACACACAGAAGACAGACGAAAAACAGCGTGTGGCAGCCTTGAAATATGCTTTGTCTCCACACAATCACACCCACCAACCACCCACCCACCACCCATACCCAGACGAGGTAAGACAGCTGAAGAGAGCTGTTTACCAACACAGCCGCGCACAATGGACGGCTCGTTATAGTTTTCCATGTAAACAGGCATGTTCAAAATAATAGAGTCCTTGCTGAAGGAATATTAATTTTATAAAGCTAAAAATTAAGGCAAAAGTTTAATCATTTTATTCCAAACTAATAACATTTATATGCGTATTTTTGGTAATTTAATTTCTAATCTTAATTCCAATCGATCTTTTTCTTTGGGCACTAGAAAATGTATTGCTTATTGTACTTATGAATAAATGAATTTAATAAAATATTTGCCATATTTTTATTGCCAAAAAAAGTTAATTTATACACAGAATGTCTAATGGCTTAATTAATTTTTTATTAGATACTCAAAGAGTGGCCTTGCCCGTTAATTTGAACATAGCCCAAATACATGGGCCACTTGCCATGTGCGTGCAAAAAGTATGAAAACGCTCCGTGACACAATGCGGGCGTTTCTGATGCTTTTGGCTACCATATTCTTTTTTTTTTTGCTTTTTTCGGAGGTAGTCCCACGCGCCTTTTCAGTGGCTTTTGGAGGTAATCAAGTTTCAAGTTCAAAACTTGCCGAGGTTCATGGCGTCGACCTGCGCCAGAAAGGAGCTTGGAGGGAGGACGGACGGTCTGTTATTGTTGGGCTTTAGAAATTTCAAAACTGTGACCCTGGCCCTGTGTCAAGAGCAGAGCCCGAATGAAACGTAACGTAACGTAACGGCACCGAGAGCTGCCTGCGGCAGTCAGTCTTGGTGCTTGAGTCTTGAGTCCTGAGCCTTGACTCGCAGCCACAACCACTTGTCTCCCGTCCCCCGGCCAGGCCATCGTTCAAAGGTCAAAAGCAGGCAACATTGGCGTGCATAACGCATGTTGAACTGTAATAAAAACAGACAAATCAATTCTGGCTAATTACTCGGCCACAGCCGGAACTACATATTTAATTATTATTAAATGCCATGCAATCAGGGGCCACCGCAAAGGTGTGGCGAGTGAATCATGAATTGTAAATGACAAATTAATGGATGAAAATGGCGGAAAATGTTTGGCAATGGAGTGGAAAATGTAAAATGCCAGCAGCATTTTAATGTGAGTGGGTAGGCAAAAGTTATACATTTATTTAAATAAACAAGCGCCGCAGGAGCCAAGACACACAGCCCCCGGGCAGTGGACACTGGGAGAGTAAGGCTTTCGCCGGATAGCGACTTCATATCTGGGCATATTTACATATGTACATATGTATGTACATTAGGATATTTTCGTTATATGTTTGTATACAAATTGTTTATTTAACTCTCATTTTTTCGGGGGGCATATACAAATGTAGGAAAAAATCAATAGTGGATCCCTTTTTATTTACACATAGTATGTATGCCGGGTTCCCTGTTTGCGCCTCGCAAGGAATATTCGTTCTCAATAGGTTTAATATGGTTTATGCAAATGAAAGTGCCGCCTTCCTTCGCTTTAAATTAAGATAGCCCGGGAGATATGGCGCTGACTGAATATAGATACGGTGTCATCGGTGTCATCGCCAATATTTATTCAGCTCAGACCTCAGACCAGAAATGATGGCCAGAGAATAACGAATATCGGAATAAATAATGGCCTTATCTATTTATATTCTTGCGGGGTAATTACTTAGGCCAATTCGGGAATAAAATGGTACCTGAAATCGATTGGGACAATTCATTTGCGGCTGCGGCTACATTTGGCATTTCAATTTCATGTCCACCCCACTCCCAGTCCACTTGACCTATTCCACATTGGATAATAAATAGCATTAGACCCAAGCCCAAAAGGTTAACAAAAAAACAAAACAAAAAACCACAAATAAGCCTTTATAAATTAACAAAGTTGTTTATAGCAATTAATTACCAAACATATTTTCCATTTATAAATTATGTGATTAATATCCATAATCCCTCTGTTCAAACCATGCCTGGTCCTAGTTTTAGTCAACAAAAAAAAAAGAAACAAAACAAAAACAATGAACATTTGATAAATTCCAATATTTGTACGTTTTTTTCTTGTACTAGATTTTTATACTGGAATGAGCCCTTTTATCTCTATAAATAATAAATTTGTAATTGCAAATGTAGAGCAACACTTTATTATATTCAATTACTCGTAAGTTTATTCCACATTATAACTATCTCAATGTAACAGTTCGTAGTTAGTCAACGCTCTCTGTGAAGTGTCAGCCAACCAATCTTTAACCCAACTCAGTGGAGCTGCTCCCCGGCAGCTGCTCTGGCGAATGTATCTAACCGATCACCACAAACAACAGCAAACCAGCAGCCACCGATCGCCCATCTAACCACATGTCCATGTACTATACAAGCTGAATGTCTTACATCCATGTTCCACACATTCCAAAGACCACACTGACCACCACCGAATCTCATCCAGAGAGGTGCTCGCGAAAAATCTCCGCCCAATCTCCGCTCCACTCACTAATTGCAGGCAGCCCCCGCGAGTCGGGCAACAACCGGATGGACGAGTCCCAGCTCATCCTGCGCATCCATCGAGGACGACCCTGCTCCACGCCCCAGCGCACTCCCCTCTCCGTGCACTCCATGTCCTCGACCCTCAGCGTGAACAGCAACGGGGGAGGCGGCGGCGGAACTGGGGCAGGAGCTGGTTCCGGCGAGGATCACCTGCAGGGTGGCACCCCAAAGCGCGCCACTTCGATGCGGGTTTGCCGCCAGCGCCACGAAAAGGTGGCCATCAAGGTGTCCTTCCCCTCATCCGAGAACGTCCTAGACGCGGCCCAGCAGCAGCCGCCGCCCTCGCCACATTACGCCGTCATCAGCAGCGCCAATGGACGGCGAGCCTCCTTCAAGACGAGCCTCTTCGACATTGGAGAGACCACCTTTAACCTAGACTCGGCGGCCGGCTGCCCCGCCGGTGACCTGGAGAGCGGCCATTCCAGCAGTTCGTTGGCTGCCAAAAAGCGGGCCGGAAAACGCAGCGCCAAGATCCAGGTGAAGCGATTCCGCATGGAGACAAAGGCAGCCAAGACGCTGGCCATCATCGTCGGCGGCTTCATCGTGTGCTGGCTGCCCTTCTTCACGATGTATCTGATCCGCGCCTTCTGCGAGAACTGCATCCAGCCGACGGTCTTCTCGGTGCTCTTCTGGCTCGGCTACTGCAACTCGGCCATCAACCCGGTGATTTACGCGCTCTTCTCGCACGAATTCCGCATCGCCTTCAAGCGGATCGTGTGCCGGTGCGTGTGCACCAGGAGTGGGTTCCGCGCCTCGGAGAACTTCCAAATGATTGCGGCACGGGCCCTGATGGCGCCGGCCACTTTCCACAAGACGATCTCCGGCTGCTCGGACGAAGGCGACGCCGTCGACTTTAGCTGACTAATCGGCAGCTACGAGCCGAGTCCATTGCAGCGCACCGCCTCGCTGCCGCAGGAGGGCACTGGATCCGGTTCGGTGTCAGTGTCCGTTTCCGTGTCCGGATCGGAGCGACGGATACGGCGCGGCGGTTTCTGCAAGGGGCGCGTTCTCTAGGGGGGCGGTGAAGATGCATTTCTCTCTGTTTTGATACTTTTGTAATCACCGCCAGAAGCACTTTTCAAAACTGTCAGTATTCGCATTGATCGACGTGTAACTGTATGGCAATAATTTTTATGTATTTACCTAGCGCTAAGGCCATGTAAAACTACTTATACTTAAACGATACCTATACTTAACCCATGAGATACAGATACGCCACCATGAGATACACCTGTTAGCCGTAAGCAGCCCGTTGTTTTCAGTTCCGTTGTGTAAATGTGGGACAGAGTCACACGCTTTAGTTAATTCCCAGGAATATTATATATATATATAAATGAATGTATATGTATGTGTGTATAGCAGCTGTGTAAGTCCGCTGCATTTTCAATAAACGTTAAAACCGAACAATCGAAATAAGCACAAGAAAGCCAAAAACAAGGGCCGACCACGAGAAAATAAATTGGCAAAATAAAAACCAGGGAGCTCACAGGTCACAGGGCACAGGTCAAAGGCATTGACAGCTGGTCAAACAGGTATTGGCAGCTAGCAAACATTCCAAACATTGAATAGGTAATAGGTAATACTCCATCGACTATTTTGTACACTAGAAAGCAAAGCTAGAATAAACTTAAATGGGTTTCAGTTCATCTATTTTAATCTATTTTAAAATTATTTCCAAATGTTTGAGCTTAAAAGTAAGTTAATATCATCATTTAATAATTTATGACTTAATTTAGGGAAAAATCTTTTACATTCATTATCTTAGGTTATTTTTTAGTTGGCAAATTCGAAAGGCATATCAACTCTTTTTTTTATCAAACAAAAATCATTTATTTTTGTATTAAATTACTACCTAAAAGTGCACTTTTTATTATTTTCACAGGGTAAGAGAAGATTGAAATCCCTTTAGGTACTCCTAGCTGTTGACTGACTTTTTCATTATTAGGTCTTAGGATCTCCTTCAAATAGCAATCATCTTTGATAGGACTTTTTCGGTCACTCTCCTGTATGTTGGCTGCCTACGGGCTTTACGGTCTGCTGCTCAGCAAAAGTGTCCAAAACGGATATTAAAAGGCTCGAGGATGACTTTAACGCACAAGTTCTTGACAGTGACTTACAGCCTTTGAGCCTGCCTTTGACAATAAGCCAAAGCCAAAGCTTGTAGTACGACCAAAGCCGACGCAACAGGGCCAGGAACAGGGGGCGTAAAATACTGCATTATTGTGCCGATTACTCATTACTCGTCGCGGGTCGAGTAATGAAAATGTATTCAGCAGTTAAACGTGCGTATGAGTAATAAATGTAAGACGGACGGAGGCAGCCAACATATGCGCAGGACGAGGACGAGGACGAGGATTATGCAAATGTGTGTGTTAATGAAATAAAGTTCGCTTTGAAGGCAGCTTAAAGGCGGCTACGCTTCTGGGAAAGGCGGGAGGGAAACACCAAAACGAGGACTACGACAACGTCGAGTGCTTGTCGCGTTTATGGCGCAACATTTGCATAATTACGCGTTTAATTTGCTAAAGTGCAGGCGCAGGCTGGCAGCCTGGCAAAGCCTGGCTCTTTGCCAGTAGGCCAAAAGCCGTGAAGTAGGCAACGAATTCTGAGTGCGTGCGCCGCGTGCAACGGGGCGTATAAGCGATGTTCGATAGAAGAGGGAGAAAGGGAGAAAAGGAGACTGGGGTAGACTGGAAAACAAGCAATATACTCGAACAGCACCGCCGCCATGTAATACCTTGTGTACTCATGTTACCTTTCACCTTTCCTCCCCCACACAGGTTCCAAGGGAATCGGCTCACGCTTCGAGGAGCAGCGCCTGACGCTACGCATCCACCGGGGCAGGGGCTCCAACCAGCAGGACTCCATGCACAGCAACGGCAGCACCCAGAGCACCACCACCACCCTGGGCACCCCCTCGCCGGAGCGGCTCTCCAAGTACGCCACTCGACGACTGCACCACCACGACAAGATCAAGATCTCCGTGTCCTATCCCTCCAGCGAGAACATCAGCGAGCTGGCCGGGCACGGAGATGGCGGGGGGCACGAGCGAAGGCCCTCGGGCAATGCACTCTTCGCCGTACACTACAACGGCGCCAATGGACGGGAGGCCACAGAGTCACAGCTTTATCGCCAGCAGCAGCAGCACAGCGGCTCCAGCTCCTGCTACCTGCAGGTGGGCAAGGCCCTGCCGGAGCTGGCCAGGCGGCAGAGCAACACCAGCGAGGGGGGACACTCCCGTCCCGTCCCCAACAAGAAGATGGGCAGGCGCAATATCAAGGCGCAGGTGAAGCGCTTTCGCATGGAGACAAAGGCAGCCAAGACGCTGGCCATCATCGTGGGCATGTTCATCTTCTGCTGGTGCCCCTTCTTCACCATGTACATCATCCGGCCGTTTTGCCAGGACTGCATCGATCCGCTGCTCTTCTCGGTGCTCTTCTGGCTGGGCTACTGCAACTCGGCCGTCAATCCGATGATCTACGCCCTGTTCTCCAAGGACTTTCGGTTCGCCTTCAAGCGAATCATCTGTCGCTGCTTCTGCTCGCGGCAATCCGTCTCGCTGAAGAGCTCCCGCCGCGGATCGGACATGTCCGCCATCCGGATTAGGGCCCGCACGCCCAGCATTACGCCCAGCGCGGCAGCCCACAGCTTTGGGGACGAGAGCGAGCTGCACCATTCCGAGATGAGCAACGATCCCAGGTGACGATCGTTCGGGCCCAGCTCGAGCTCGCAAAGCAGCTTGGGCGGGTTGCGCAAGACGAGCCTCAAGGTGCCCGTCTACGAGATCTGCCATCCGCTGGTCATGGAAACGGCCTGCTACTCGTACGTTGAGGCCACCAGCGATGCCTCCACCTCCGGAGGAGCATCCAGCGGCGGCGGTGTGGCCAAGCGGACGCAGTTGTAGCCGCGGGAGCTGTTGGCGCTGCGCGGCCTGGGATCCGGGGCGGTTCCATTGCCGGGGCAGCGGCCAAGGCGAATAGTACGCATCGAGTACAGCGATGCCAGGGTTTAGGATTTCAGAGGGCAAGAAATGCAAGGAGATGGGAGCACTGAGAAAAAGTTAAATGAGTTGAAATTAATTCATGTCTTCGAACTAAAAATAAAATCTTGTTAAAAGTTCTTTAAAAATTTCAATAATTTCCATTTGAATTCGAAATTACTTTTGTAAATTCACAAACAGATTGAAATAAGATCTCTAATAGTATTTAATGCAAAAATATGCAAAAGTAAGTTAAAAGTTAATAAATTTTAACAAGTTTTCCCTCAGTAAAGAGGGATTCTCTCCTCAGTCTACCAGTTTTCTTCTTCGAATTCCTTTCCTAATCCTGTAGCTGTGAACTGGCAGCGTCTGAACTGTTAACTGAAACAATCCTTTGACACGAAAGGAAGTAGCTGGAGGAAGTATACCAAACACTGTACATACACATCGGTTGAATATAGCCTAAGATTGCCACAGTGGCGAGGAGAGAGTGTATATAGAGTCTAGCTAGGATATCGCTGGCATTTGAGAGTTGTACCTTTAACTTCCGCATAAATACTAATATCTGGTTGTTATGACTAAGCAGAAACCAAATCGTTGCTAATCGCAAATAAAACTTACCCAGTGCTAAAGTTTAGCATAGACAAATACGAAAATAAAGAAGGTGTTAATGTTGTACTCTCAGCTCAAAGAGACTACCCTGAGATATATCTGTGTCATAAATGTTAAATGCAATAACCGAACCCCCGGCCTACCCTACCCTACCCTACCCTAGTGTACGTACGTATAAGCAAATCTGCAAATTCGATATACAAACATATATACCAATATACGATCCTCGAGTTAAACGTTTTGTGTGCTACAAATAAAGAAAGTTTCGTTTCTTCGGCAACTTAAGAGGCCACTGTTTCTTTGGGTCCAAGGCAGGGCAGGGATTCCTTTGAGCTTTCCAGCACTCTCGCCGACATCCGACATCCGGCTAAGCGGACAACGGGGCTTTTAATTAAGCGGAAGTACTCGGAGCCATGGCGCTGCAAAGCCAGAAGGTGAGTGCGATAAAAGAGTTGCAGCATAAAGAAAGTGCTGAGCCACGAAGGCCAAATTAAAAGCTGGAATGCCCGCGGCACTTCCGCCAACTGAAGTGGGTACAGCACGGAACATAACCGAATGGCAGCCGCGCACAGGCAAGCCCCAGTGTGTGTTTGTATACCGAAAACACATTCCCTTTGATTGCTCCCTCGCGCGGCCACATAAAATAGACAACAGAAAATGAGTCGGGCAACTAATTTATGCCAAGAATGGAGATTCCGCCTAACTAGGCAACGATGCCCGCCACTCCCCGGGAAATCCAATTTATTTGCCTCACTTTCCGCAACAAGAAAGTGTTTTATTTGATGGAAATCAATTGATAAAACGCATTAACTTGGAGCTAAAGTTTCGGGGCGCCAGCCCCATAAAATCGGGGGAAGCGTCACGGCCAGATAGCGCGGCGAACACCCAAAGTTTGGCTATTAACCTTAACAAGATATTCCGGGCTCCTTAGCAGCGCCGCTTGGTAAGATTCATTTTGCAGGCTTAATTAATCAAATTGAATTTAATTTTCGACAGCGTTCTCCGTTTCAAGAGGCCCTCCCAGGGAGAAACAATTTGAGCATGCACCTTGGAAGTTTTCCATGAAATAGCCATGTATACATGGCAAATTTGCATAAATGTGGCAAAAAGTTAGCGGCCCGGAGGCAGGTAGTTGATAATTGGGCCAGCAAATGGGAGAGCAAACCAGGGGGTAGACGGCATAAATTACAAAACTTTCTGATTTCATTATGCCAGCCACACATAAACAGAGGACAAAACAACCAATTCGGACCCCTTTAAGCCCTGCCCCGCTGCCTCAGCCTTGGTTAGAGCCATTTAAGAGGGCCTAGACCTGGCAGAGATGGCCTGGCAGCAGTCAAGCGTGCGGCGAATGGTTGGCTGACCGGCTGACCAGCTGTCTGAGTGCTTTCGGCTTTGAATCTATGTTTGCACTTCAAGGTGCAGGATAGATGAACGCGCCAGCAGACACAGACACCGAAGCCATTGGAATGCTGGACCCACCATCCCCCTCCTTAAAACAACAATCGAGAGAGCAAACATTCAAATCCTTTCCCGAAACAACAACATCTGGGAGGAAATCGGTGAAAGGTTCTTTAGGTGAATGTGCCTGGGAAGTCGAGTGGAGTGATTTCGGTATTTAATCGATTTGATTGCGTTACCTGAATTTCAACATGTCTGGCAGAAACTTGGGCTTCAACCAGAACAACAAAAAATAATAATTTCCACCTCAAGTTTCCTTTCAACGCAAAAATGTACGAATTAAAGTCATACTCCTTTTTCCTGAAAATGTACTTAAATAGTTTTAAATAACTTCCAAGAAGTAGCTTAAAAAATTTGTTTGAATTCTTAGTTTCTTAGTGAATAGTTTCTTAAGTAAAAACATAGCATTAAAGGCTTGTGAACATTATATCAGTGTTGTTATTCTTTGCCCCTACTCAACCACTTGGGGCAACTTTAGTGTTGCATCAACCACTGAGGGAAACAACAACAGCCCCGGTGGAGAGGGGGGAGGGTGAAAACAAATAAGTTAGCTTGCAGCACTATAAAGCGGATTGACAAATGGAGCGGAAGTAAAAATGAAAGTACGAGAGCTTCTCGGGTCGGGGCAACAAAGCGCCAAAAAGACATTCCCAACCAGCAGGAGAGCCGCAGGAAGCGGAAAACGAAAAAAGCGAAGACAGCTTAGTGGGCTGCAAACTCAGCGAACTGTTTACACACTCTTACGGGGGAAAAAGAGAAAGTTTCGCATTCGGTTGAATGGTCGAGAAATGTATCAAATTGTTATCTGAGCGCACGGTTCAGTTCAGGGCTCAAATCTGTTGCTGTTGGCCTTGTTAAGTGCCAAAGTTTTTGTCAGTTGTTAGTTAACGTTTTACGGTAATTCGAAAAAGTTTAAAGGCTCTGAAATGACATCGAATTACTTGATAGCAAGGACCTCTTCACTTTCTCTCAACATAATTAATGCATAAGCGAATACTCAGGGATGGGAGAAGTGTTACCTTTAACACATTATTTAAACAAAGTTTCTAAAACCAAATTAGTAAAACTTACTACCACCAATGTATATGTTTGTTATCCTCAGGACACTCCAACTCTTTCCAATCGACCGAACCCTTGTCAAGATGTTGGCTTTCTTTTTGGCAAACACAAGTTTTCTTGGGGGCCCCGCACAGGCACTTAATTGAGGGTCGGTTGTTGAGGCTATTGGCACCCCCAACCACAGCCAGCCCCTAGCCGAGTGATGACAATTTGAGCAACGCGTTAATTCCATTAATTTACGCCTAATTGTTATGGCCGCCTGAAGTGCAATCAACGGCCAGACCCGCCGGGCGACTGTTTTGTTAAAATAAAAATAAAAAAAGAAGCGAAATAATACCCGGCACGCACACAGGCGTCGTCGAGGAAAAACAACGAGTCGAAAACAATTTTTGAAAGCCTCCCACACTCACACACACTGGAGCCGGGCCGCTTGGGGGAGCGTTTAACGAACAAGCCAGCGAGTCCTGCCATTTGCAGGACCCTCGTGCGGTCTCCCCGCTGTCAGCCAAGTGCCACCTGCCACCTGCCAACTGCCAGGTGCCACCTGGCCGGCCATTTTGCAGTTCAATAACCCATTTCCTTTCCAACTCGGCCCAAAAGGAACGCCAGCGACAAAAAGACGCCAAGAATTTGAAGTTGGAGTTTGCGTTGAAGCAGCCAATCCACAAAAATGGCAAACAATTTGCTTTTATGGCAAAACCAAAAACAAAACAAAACAACAACAACAAAAAAACAGAAAACATTGCGAGGATATCCTTGAGCCAGGACATTTTTCGAGTCTCTAGAAGGACTCGCAGTCGATTTCCGCCAGCAACTTTTTTCTTGCTGACTTTCGCTCTCGTTATTCCCTTTTTCGCTTCGGATTTGTGTCACTTGATAAGTTGTTTAGTTATTGTTGCTGATAATTTGTTGACGGAAGCAGACGTTCGGCCCAATTCAATAACTTATTTCGCTCGATTCAATTATGATCCGTCAGAGGTTGGCCAAGCTAATCGCTGACTGGCACTGGATTTCACACAGTCGTAATTTTATTTCGTAGATTGGATCATTGATTTGGCCTGGGCACGGGGAAACTGCCCACTAAGTAGGTTCGGATTATATATATAAAAGTTAAGTGATGCCCGCGGTCATTTCTTTGTAAGAAAAAACCAACTTGGAACGGTCAAAGTATCAGGAAAAAAATATAAAATAATACAAAAGTTTATCTCATCCAATTAGCCCTGTGACCCCGAGCACTTTGTATACAAAAGCTGGAGCTTAAAGCAAAGGTCAGGTTAATATTAAGCCAGACTTTAGTTATTTTCTTTGAGCTGTAAGGAAAAATATTTATTTCAAGATAAGCCACTCCTACATTTGGCATTTATTTCATTTATAAAAAAAAATTCATAATACTATTTTTTTAACAAGAGATAAAGCTTACTTTGGGTGTACCCTGCAAGGATATAAAAAGGAGAAGCATTAGTTGTACTATAACATTTTTTTCAGAGTCCTCATTTATCAAAAAAAATCTACGACAGCGCCAGAAATGATTTAATTGAATGCAACTTTTGCAACGAGTGACAACAGATGCTGGAAGCGCCATCGAAACTCATTTGACGGCCATTATCCGGGAGTTTACAGCCGGAAAATGGCACAAAAGGCGGAATTTTCAACTGAGCCTGTCTATTGTCTGGCCTCGGGTTTGCGATGCACAGATTTATAGCTTTCTCGTAAATGGCTCCGGGGATCAAGGGACGATTCTCTGCCAGAACTTGGAGCGCAGATGTGCCTGGTCCTGGCCCACCTGGGCGGGATTTCGTGGTTTTATGACAACGTTCTCTGGCGGCCATTTAAATCTTGGGCGTGTGCTCAATGGTTCTTCATAAAATACGTTTTAATTTTCGCACAACTTTAATCCCCCCCACACACTCGCACTCACTGGCACACATTTTATTTAAAGGTAGCAATGGAGCGTAAACAAATTGTGGGCTATATTAAGAATTATATCAATGGAAGCTCCGTCGTCGGTCGTGCCATTTATTTATTCTCTTCGGTACGCAATCTGTCATTCCCTTGGCTCAGCCTCAAACATTGTATTGAACTCGAGTCCACATGACCTCACATCAATTCACTTTGCGGCACACAAAATGTTTTCAACTTTTATTCAATAAAATAAATGTGAATTTCCCAAATAGTTGTTGGCTTTGGCATTAAATTTTAAATTTCAATGGCTTTTCAGAAATGTTGCTTAACTATTTGAGTCATTCGAAGCTGGAATCGTAATACGCAAAACTTGTGGCGAAAGTATCTCATTTATTTATTGCATGGAATGGGTTATTATGGTTTCAGCTTAGATCGAGAGCGCGAGCTAACTTATTTTTTCAAAAACTCGGTCAATTGTGTGGGTGGGGTAAAGCTTGGTAAAATTCTTGCCACGCCCCCTCCACCAGCATAGTCATCCGCCCACCCGTGGACACTGGAATGGATTTTGAATGCGAAATGGCTGAGCAACAATCTCCCGGGCTCTCTAAAATGTCAACCCGCAATTGAGCGGGAAGAGTTTTTGCCACTGACAGCGGGAAGATAAACAAAAACCCTGCCGCTCGGTTAAGTTGTTGCACTCAGAGAAAATATTAATAATCATCCAATTGCTAATTTCAATTTAATGTTTAGTTTTTTAGTAAGTAAAAGCTACTAAGGATTATGTTGCAGAAAATCTGAGGCAGGAATCTCATTATATAATCATATATTTATATATTTTCGTTGTTTATTTTGTTTATTATTATAAAATAAAATATGTTTTCAAACAAGCTTCCAAGAAATCCATATTTATTTATGGAAATGATGCCTGGTGATTTCCTGTGCAACTGCTTGCTGCCTGGCTACCGGCCACCAGGATGGCATTTAACAGTTGCATGCCACTCAACGTGGACGTATCGCTTTCGCGAGTTTTTGTCGCAGTTTTGCCAAAACGAAAATTACACAGCGAGGCCCACTTTCCCTTTTCCGCTTTCCATTTCCCGCTTACCCACCGACCCATCCGTTCGTCCTGGCGATTGTGATTCTGGTTCGATGTGCAGTTAAGCAAAGTTCTGGCAACTGTTGTTGCCAGGGCAATGGCAGTGGCACGAAAAAATGCGCCACTCTCAAAGTTGGCAGTTGCGTTTGGGTTTTTGTGTTTCGTCGGCAGAAGCATGACAAGCCTGCAACTATGCTACGCTTTTTGTGCCACAATGGGCAAAGCAGACAATGAGGGCCTGCGGCTTGGCTTAACTCAAGTGGGTCGTACTTGGCCAGTTGCCGGCCCCAATGAAGTTGTTGCCAAGTCGGCAAATGCAGAGCAACAACGGGAAACGACTGTTAATAAGTTTTGGCCATAAATCAATTGCCAGGCCGTCGAAAGTTGCTACAGTTAGGCACAGTTTATCAAAGTTTGCCGAAGCGCATGCACGTAATTGGTAATTTCTGCATAGTAATCAGTCGTTTTAAACATATTTTTACTACTTATCAAGATGATGGGTTAATGACTAGGTAATTGCTTGCACCTTATTATTGTTTCAAAACATTTTCGATTCTTATTCAAGTGAAAGCATACTTGTAATCCCTGTAGACAGCTGCCTTGTCAGCTATAAAATGCCTCGCTGAACTCCCTGGGAAAATTACTTGCCGCCATAATTTATATAAGCACCTCTAATTGCACAAGAGTCTGTGTTGATGTACTGATTGAAAAAATCCCCGGCCCACGCAGCCCTGGCCAATGACGCAAATCACCGCTGAGTGTCTGGCTGGACTGCCTGGAAAAGCCAACGAGAGCCGTCCAGGCGCAACAGTGAATTGGTAAACTTATCACGCAATTAGAGGCCCTCACACCTGGCCATAATTTATGGCCGAGCCCGGGAAAGTAGGCAAAACAAAAATTAAAAGCCCGCGCGAGAGAGCAACGGATCCCCAACAGCATTATGTTATGCATGGCGGCCACGATGGAGACTTGAAAAATGATTTTGTGTACGTTTCCCGAGGCTGGAGTAACAAAAGGCAAAGCTATATTGTTTGTTTCGGGTCTCGCCACAGGGAACTTCAGACTTCCCCAGCAGCCGATACAACAACAGGCCAGCAGTTGGGTAAGATTAATGCGTTACAATAAAAGATGATTTGTTTTTCGGGGCTGCCTGTTAACAATATGCCCGGCAGGGTGAAGAGTCAACAACTGGCGTTGAAAAGCCAAGCGTCGCATTTCCCAGGTGTCCTGCTTCAGGTGTAACCCCTAGGCACACACTGCGTATACGTATTCTTTGGGCTCTCTGAGCTGCATGCAAATTGGCTTGCTTGTGGTTTCGATGATTGGTGTTTAGGCTTTCGGAGCGACGCAGCCCGGTCCACACACAAGACGGTAACGAAATTGAGCCATTCTGTGCGAACGAGCTGGGTAAATATGGCAATAAATAACCCGGCAGCGAAAGTGGATCTTGAGCTGCCAGCGCGCCGCCGTCTTAGATGACACTTATAGGCTTTGCTCGATGTCGTTGGGCTTATTACCTCAAAGGGGAATCAAGTGGCGTTTCACTCACCATCATATACAGTAGCAGCCTGGCTATATTGGATTTCAAATAGGTGGTGGTGGGTGGTGGTTTTCCAAAATATGTGCTTTTCATCACAAAAAAATACAAAGAAAACTTTAAGCCCTTTAAACATGTTATTCTTAAAGTTAAAGGTAAGGAAATAATAACAAAAAAAAAGGAAATCAGCAAATATAATTACTGAAAAATATAAAAATATTAAAGTTTGGTTATTAAATTTCCTGATAATTTTATATAACAAAATTGCACCTATTTAGACTTTACTATCACAAAGTGAATGCAGAAATGATTAAAATTTTTATTGGAGGGTTTATACAAACTACTTTCCTTTTTAAAATCAAAACTTCAATCAAATTCCCTTTCACTTTTGGGCTTTCAGCAAATTAAAAGACAAATTGCTTCAATTTAGGAGAACTTATGCCACGTCACAGTTCTGTCAACTACGACCAAAGCAAAGGGTCCACATCTGATGCGCAAAAAGATTTCCCAACCAGCAAAAAGGATTCCCTTTGGGAAGATTGTACGGCTGCTCCTCCATATTTCCTGATGACTCATCAAAATTATGGGCGGGCAGCTGGAGCTGTCGCCATATCAACAGGTTGGTCTCAACTCAAGACGGATGACGAAATCGGGTACGGAATGAGGCTTCGAGTCCGGGCATTTGCGTCATCATTGCTAGTGGAAAAGGGAAAGGACTGCCATAATAATCTGCAGTGCTCTGGAATTGTGAGTCCCCAGGAATTGAGTAAACAGATAAAACGGTCTGGCCTCCGTCGATGTCTGCCTCGTGTCGCGGCAGACATTTATGCAAATGGGCGTCTTTGCTCTATGAATAGCTGAGACACACAGCCTTTTCCTAAGGACAATACATTCAATTACCAAGGACTGCGCCAAGACGAACAGCCGCAGTAGCAATCTTGCCTTGGTTCCGTGTTTGCTCTACCCGCCGGCTGTCACAGGCACAAACGACTTTTGTCCTGCTGCTGCACTGTGATTGCGGCTGCTCGAAGTCCTTGCTGTTAACACCAATTACACGACACAAAACGATAGAATCGAGCGAGAGCAAGTAGTTCCGCTGCCAGAGAACGGAGGGCGAATACAGTTTTGCCACCCATTGAAGTCGGGTAGCCAAGCCACCCACCCTTTTGGCTGCCAGCAGTTTTCAACTCAATTTATGAAAACTCCAACCCTGGAGAAGGACCCATTTTCGCCTCCCTGGCGTCAATGGTCTATGCGTAAATTGCACGCCCAGGAAAGGAATCTCCGGCTGATAAGGGATCAGGCGAATAAACTGGAGCAAATTGATGCCAGACCAACTGGCGGCAGACAACCGATAAGTCGCCTAATGTCGGCCTGCAGTATTTATGGCATATTCGAAGGCTTTCCATCGGGATCCGGGCTTAGCACTTGAAGTCTGTTAAATTGCCCGGCATTGGATGTTGGTTATTTTTTTTTTTGGGATATTACATGCCATTGAATGTTATTAAAAATCTTGTTTTTGTTTATGTACAATATATGTATCTTTTGCCAATCCTTCTTCGCTGATTAATATATGCACTGAATTTTTTATATATAAATATTGCATAGCAATGAGCCTTTTACCCAAAAATATTTTATAATAAAATAATTGATTGATGTGATAAGTTTTTTTACCCAAAGCCCACCTTAAAGTCAACCCAAAAAACGGACTCAACTACCCAACAAAAATCCTATAGACTCTCAGCCATGTTACGAGGCCTATTTTCCGTTTCTGGTTTGCTGGAAGCCCGAGGCGCCGACTGTGCTCGTAAATGTTTTGGTCATTAGCCATGGCGTGAAAACCAATAAAGGCGGCGGGCTGGGGGAAGGGAGAGTCGAAGCGAAGAGGACTGCGAAAAGACAAGCTCACAAAAATTGCAATCAAATCAAAAACTACAAAACAAAAGCAAAATGCCTTTATGATATGGCCATAAAGGCAGGCCAGGCTGTCCCAACAATGGGCCAATTTGCGGCGCCCAATAAAAATAATAAAAATATTGCAACTTTTATTAAAGCCAACCATTTTGGCCACACACAGTGTGTAAGCTCTTTAGTCACTTGTTTGTCTGTCCCTCTTGTTTACGTTTGCCCTCTCGCATTATTTTTTTTTCCGTTGCGGCACGTTTATGAGTTATTATCGGGACAGTGAGTGCCGTTCAATGTGCTTGTGGTTAGATGTCCGGCGCCACGCCCACGCCCCCGTTCCGCATAGCTGGCAGTGCAGGGCTGGGAGGCTTTAATAACCAACCCTTGATTTATCGTGCCTTTAATGTGGTTTTTGTCTCGCTGTCTGTCTGCCGGGTGTGTTCCTTGCCGCTCGTATTATTATTGTTATTGATGATTGGAGCCCACTCACTCTCGCTCTCTTTTTGGTCAGAAGAACAGTCGGTTGTGACAGGTGTAAAGGCATTTCAAAGCGTTGATGGGCAAGGATTCCCGCTGGGCCCCATAAATCATTTGTTCGGTGTCTGTCGACCAAAAATTTGGGATTATTATTAAACGTAATCCAGTATCCCATTTTTGTGAGACTTTATATTTCGAGAAACTTTTTAATACATTCAATAATTCGATAAGCAATCCCGTCCATGACCTACCAAACTGCTTTTCCAATGAATTTCCCTCGTAAATGTGTAATCCACATATTAAATATGAAAGCTTCCTGCCATTTAATTCAGTTCTCTGCCAAGCTTTTCACACTTCAGAGCGCCTGCACTTGTATAACTTTGCACATCGCACATACGCCCCATTGCCCATTACGCATTCGCCCAGTGGTAATCATTTCTGTAAACTGTTTTCGATCCCCGCCCCTTGCGGTCATCCCATCCCCCAATGACCATCATTCCGAGCACGTAGGAAGAGAGACCTTTCCATCCCTTTGCTGGGCAAGCCCCGTCGCCGTTCAGGGAGCGGGATACAAATGGCCGTCCCAGCGACAACTTGACTTGACTCCGTCTGTCAGGCGGCAAAACAAATGGAAGAGCGTCAAAGCCGCAGAGAAACTATTTATATGCTGCCCCAGGCATGGCCGTCGAAGCGGTGGATTTCGATGTGTAAATGCTGGCCACCGATGGCTGAATAGATGGATGGATGTAGCGATGGATGGATCGCGTTTATGGGAAACATATTCCCGCGCATTGTCTGCATCTGCGGTGCGTCTTTGCCTTGATTAATCGACAGGCGGCTATTGGATTTTTGCAGTGCCAGCGAAAAGGAATCTCAGTTAACTGAGCCGGCATAATTCCACGTGCCCGTCGCGTTCCTAAGTTTCCTCCTCTAATTGGCAGAAACTT
Organism: Drosophila mayri; assembly: GCA_008042485.1. Classification (NCBI taxonomy): domain Eukaryota; kingdom Metazoa; phylum Arthropoda; class Insecta; order Diptera; family Drosophilidae; genus Drosophila; species Drosophila mayri. The sequence goes on along the minus strand of VNJN01003223.1, from coordinate 205,063 downwards.
TCTTGTGGCAACTACATAGCAGCACCCACACATTGCTATCTCAGCTGGGAGACGCACGGATGGGCAAAGCAAATCTCCCCCACCACAGTCACCTCCATGGCTCATGGTCCCATCCTCCCGGCAACTCCTCCTGTGAGTAATGTTGTTGCTTGTGTTGCTAAATGCCAACGATGACGAGAAGGGAAACAGAAGCAGGAGTAGGAGCAGGGACCTAGGCATTGGAGTGCGTCACAGGACGATGATGATAATGGCCTCGTTGCCATTACTTTGTTTAGCTGCCTGCTGGCGCAGCTCCTTCTGGGTTGTGTGGCTGTTGTTGCTTCCAGCTTGTTGGCTTAATTGATTTAGTTGAAGCTGCACAGAGTTTAATAGTTCCTCATCATTTATGTGGCAACCGAGCATAGCACCCAGAGCCCTGGGTTCACTTTATTTGGCGGGCCATTTAATTTTCTCCAGCACTGTGCCACACATTTGAACGCTCTCACAGGGCAAACCGGTTGTGGGACATCTACTTTACATCACATGCAATCCAGCCGGGCTATTGAGTCAACGACAACTGAGACCAATGGTCAACCTCCCTGCGGAGCTCAGATTGCCAACTGACGCCTCACAGCCATGAATGGCGTTTTATCTAATCCGCGGCAAAAGCGGAGCGCCACGGGTGGACGCCGGCAGTTGGTTGGTGCATTTAAAAAAGCATTTTAATTATTTATGAGCAGATTAGGCACTGAGAAATTTCAAGAATCTGGTCTGGATGCTGGAGTCAGGGAGAGACTGGGGACTTACAGGCTTAACTGGCTCATTTGATGCTCTGCAAACAGCAAAAAATAATATTCCATTGCCTACAAAAGTTAAAATTATATAATAAGTAATTTAAAATGTTAATGTTAAATGTTAAATGTCATATACATTTTCCATAAATAATTCTATATTTAGTATTTGACCAGAATTATATATGTCAATCATGAGGAATAATTATTTATATTTTTTTTATAGCCACATGTCTCATAATATATTTAATGAACAGCTATAAAGGCATCCAATTACCTTGATAGTGATATTGATTAACAATAAATGATTGATTTAATTGCTCCACTAGCTAAACCTTATTGAAACACAAAGCTGTATTTTTTCCTAATGGTCTTTCTGTGTTTTCAAAGTGTTAACACCACCCTGGGACCTTCTTCTGCGAAGTGAAACCTTGGCGGACAAGAACTCCATTTATGGATTCGTGTAGGACAGACAGGCCTGTCCCGCATCAATCAAAAGGCCAAGATCAGGTGTAATTCTAACTGCGTCTTTGGCCGGCTGCTTGGACCTCTGGTGCACATTACACACATTAACGCGATCATTGTCTCTCGCAATTGCTGCTGCCGCAATTAGCGTTGGTAGCACTTGATTTATGCAGCTGCCATGCAAAGTGGCAGCAGCCTCCAAGTATAGACAATGCCGCCGATCGCAATTAATCAGCGCTCTCGCACTCCTCGCAGTATAAAAGCGGGCCTAGGGCATTGCCAACCTAGTCAGTCCCCCCGTGGATGCAGTCGAGCACGGACCTTAAGGGATTAGCAGCTCTCTAGAATGCGAACTACAGTGGTGAGTGAATGCTGGCGATGAATGGAAGAGGATGCCTCATTGGGATTTCAACCAATAGTTTCTCTTGCTGGGCCTTCTGGCCATCGGTTACTGGGAGCAGGGAGCCGGCCACGTAGTGCCCCTGCCTGTGCCGGCAGCTGGCACCTATCTGCTGCCCCACCCGGGAACAGTACTTCTCCTCGTTCAGCCCCCACCCCCAGAAGATGATGGGTCTTACAAGCCACCCTCGAGCGCCGAAGATGGCCTGTGGAAGCCGCAGCCTGGCCTTGAGGGCGAATACTCCCAGCCAGAACTGAGCCAGAGTGGCAGTGGTAGCGTCAGCGGTGTCGTAGAGGCTTCCCTAAGCACCGATAGCTCTGGATCGGCCGTTGCCCAAGATTCCAAGGCGTCTCCCGCCGAAGCTGGCGGTGCTGGAGGGGCCGGGCAGGCGGGTCAAGCGGGTGCCGTTCTTGGCGGAGCTGGAGGTGGTGGCGGCGGAGGAGGTGGGGGCAGCGCCGGCGGCGGAGGTGGCGGCGGCGGGGGCGGGGGCGGTGGAACGGCCACATCCGGCCAGAGTGGCGACAATGGACAGCCGGGGGCACCGAGCCCGGCAGGAACCCAGCCCGATGGAGAAGATGGCGCTGATGGCGCCGATGGACCCAACGGCCCAGATGGCTCGAAGGGTGGAAAGGGCGGCAAGGGTGGCAAAGGAGCGCGCAATGGAGCCGGCGGAGGAGGGGGAGCCGGTGGAGCAGCGCCCCAGCCAGCGCCGCAGCCAGCGCCGGCAGCAATTCCAGTCCAGGCTGTGTTGGTGCCCGCTCCCGTCTGGGCCGAGCCAGAACTCAACCTTGTGTAAGTCCTTTAGAATATTCAGTCCCTGAATAGATAATTTACATCATGTTTATTTTCAGTCACGTTGCGTAGATGCAGGACGACGACCTTGTGCCATTTGTGTTAACCCCTTCCGATGGAGTTCCCCTTAGTCTTAACGCTAGTCAATCTTATCGGAGCTCACACTTACCCTAAGCTAAGGCAAGCGAATATTAAAGTTCGATTTCAACGCATTGTGACATGGCTTTAATTGCTTCGCACGTCGCCAGCCATAAAGGTCACAGGTCAAAGGCAGTTTCCATAATGGAAATGGGAGGGATTTCTAAATTTGAACTGAATGAATATTAAAACAACATCAGCATCCGTCAATTACAGGCCGTGTTGTGCGAAAGCTTTGACAGCAGCCGGGTTTTAGCTTAGAAACCCGCATAAATTATGCCCGAAAGTAGGCAATTCAATTTACATATGCTTTTCCCTAGTCGTGTTTCCAGGGGAAAATGCTAATTGCACCGTCAATCAGTTGATGTTAAAAACATTTGAATTTCCCGGGGCCTAAATGTAAATAGCCAAATTGATACACTGCGTCGTGTGTGGGCTGCAATGCTGAATATTCAGGCGGTGAAAAGGTCAAGTGAATTCCACATTAGGCAACTTTGTGACCTTTCTAGTTTTCCAGCTTTCATTAAAATATTCGACACATTTGGCTCAGGTGTCTTTATGGCTGGGATTTCCGTGTTTTTCGGTCACTATTTTCGATTTTTGTCCGCTCAGAAGGGCTTCGGTTTCCACGCTTACTTTGCAGCGCATTTGCGGGAACCGCTGGCAATCGAATTTTCCGCTTTTCACTATCTGTATGCAACAATAAGTCTGCGCGAGGTGTGTGTGTTTCCACTATTCGAAATGGAGCTGGGGAAAGGAAGAGTTTTCTTTGAAATCGCATCAAAGTGCATGAGTCCTTGGTTCAGCGATGACAAAGTATCTGAGAGTACTTATCCCTGGGTTCCCTATTCGCTGACTTAAGTGGATTGCTTAGAAAAAGTGTGATCAAAGTGAAAGAAAGGCAAAAACAGGGCAAGTGCTTTTGCAAGTATTTGCCAAAATGTAAGCGTTAAGTAGAGGAAAAAGATAGAAGATAAAGGATTTAATAGGTACCACTTATTTTCCTTGTCTTCTAGCTTTTACTTAACCCCTAAAAATATAGCTAATAATACTGTAAATATTGGAAATACCTGGCACCACTACTTTATTATTTTAATTATTGTTCTCCTTGAAATTTATAAAGTCTTACTACATTTAAGTAAGCTTACATACAAGAATGTTTATTAATTGGCCAACATATGCAAAAGGAATCCCTGGGTTTTAATATACGTACGTACCTTAATCAATCCTAAAAAAAAATAATATATTTTATTTGAATAAATATATAATAAATATAATTTTAAGCTCTTTTTTATTTTAACTTCCTCTGTACATTGGCAATACCTCATTCATGTTCCTATAAATAAATCTCGTTCTTGGAAATTCTTGTTTTTCTTGCCTTTGGCTTTGCTTAATAAGTGTGAGAGGCACAGCCAGGCAACAGCAACATATACTTTGTTTTAATAACAATTACCAATATATTTCGACACTCCTGGCATTGCAACATGTATTCAAATCAGATCAATTAGGCCATAAATTAACGCCTCAACCATAAATTAAATTGATGCAAAACATAAAAGCCATTTGACCAGAAATATGCAAAATGCACCTCTTGCAACGCCCACCATAAAAATAAATAAAGCCGTAACGAAAATAAAGACAACAGCCTGGCTGGCTAGAGCGATGCCAGAATGCTGGGCCCCCAAATCGCTTATGGATTGTGTTCGCTTACGGCTTGTTTGCTCAACGGCTTCGTGGTGCTGCCAAGTCTAGGCCCTGGGCGGAGGGCCAAATGCCATACAACTGGCCACAGTTCTGGCCAAACCGCAACGGCCTGGGATCGAGTTGCCCAACAGCCTGGCATGCAAAACGAAATTCTTCGATTCAAATGAAATTTTGAAAGCTCGGAATGAGAAGTGAGTGCAAATCAGTGCACTTGCGGCACTTGCAACAATAATGTTTGGCCAAAATTAGTTGAGTCGGGCGTTCGGCTGCCGCAATGAATGCCGCCGCTGCACATTCACTTTTGGCTGCACCGGACCACGCCCCAGCACTGGTGGTCGGTCAATGGGGATTGACCAGGCCACCGCTACCGTTTTGCTGGGTGCCAAATATTCTGAACCACGGATAAACAATCGCATGGCGGATAAATCTGACAATTTCGGCTTATATACACTGCATGGCGTGTAATTAAATTAACTGCCGGGTCAGTAACCGAAGCGAAGCCACCAACAACTCGAATCCCACCTGCCCCGAAGGTCGAATTCGATTCTAGACTGGTTTTTTACCCCCTTTGCCGAGAGGCTTTTGCCTCTGTTTTGTTTGTAATAGTTCTGATCTTCTAATCATCGAAAGTTACAAAAAATAACGAAATCTTAAGCTAATCCCAGCTCTTTAAACTAAACAAAAAACAAATATTTATTGGCAATTGAAACAGCTCTTGCATAATAGCGGATAGTATTAGTCAAGACAGAAAAAACTCATATAAAATAAATTAATTAAATAAATACTTAAACAAGAGTTAAAGCCTGGGCTCTCGTTTTTTCAAAACTGATTCCACTTAGAGCCAATGTTAGCAGACAATTGCCGTAAATTGAAATGCCAATGCATTTTTAATTAAATGGCGAGCTCCGAGCAGCCCATCCCAAGCAATCCCGAAATTTACGATGCAAGGAGAGGATGGCCGAGCCCATGACGTGGGAGAGGTTCCGGCGACCTGTTTATGCGTGGAGAATTGTAAATCGCCTTCCCCGCCAACCAAGTCGGCGCCCCGGTTCATGTGGAGCGGTGAATGTGTGACCTTTGCGTGCCAGCCGAGGGTTGTTAATTTTTAATTAGCTGCCAGCCGTGGCCAGCCTTGCCGCCCGCTTCCAAGGTCGCTGATTGGGCCGAAAGGTTGCACTTGAATTTATGCCCACCCATTGCCCCCGTTTGATAGGGACTTGACAAATGCCAGGCAATCTATTTGGCCAAATTGTGTGCCCCAAGCTCCGCTCCGTCAATAGTTTGAGCCACCCGGAGTCGAGTGGCACATTCCCCGGCACAAGACACACAATTTTGCAAGCGGCTGGGCAAAAAATACAAGACTCATACCGCATTGATTGATTGTTTACTCGCTCTCTGTGTCATGCAGCTATCCTTGCCTGGGACCACTGCCACCACCCACATGCCACCCGGGAATCCAACGCCCTCGCTGAAGGCAATCCCATATGGCATGTGTCTGTGTGTGTGAGTGAGTGAATGCAAATTTCAATCGTTGCATTGCAAATATTTATGTTCCTTTCAAACGCTTCCCCACTGTCAATGCAGCCAGCAATGTGGTGGTGGCTCTGGAGGATGGTTCTGGGAATGTGTTCTGTGGCTGGGCTCGGTGGGGGCACCATGGGCCGCCAGAGGTTAAGGGCCCCACGGCAGCAAGGCAAAATGGAATTTGCTGGTGACAGAGGCAAGCCTCATAGCCGGATGGATTTTAATTAATATGACAAAACAATAGAAATAACACAAAAATGCTTCTTGAAGATAAACAAAATGGCCAAAACTTTAATTAAGAGAGACAAGGCCTTCCGCAAAAAGTGGGTAGTTGGTTTAAAATCTATTTACAGCCGGAGAATGCAATCAAAAGGCAATAACGTTTGGCAGATAAAATCTAATTCAGATTTCAGACACGCCCTCTTCCACCGATAAAACAAAGAATGTAATAATACAGAGGTATGTAGTAATTCCTGCGATTAAATAAACTGCTGTAATTGTACGAGTTTAGTTGTCATTAAATTAAGTTAGACTCCCCTAACTACTATTGGAATTACAGTGAGTCATTAAAAAAACTTGTAAATGTATAATAAACAAAGATACAATTGTAAAACAAGTTGTGTAATACAAAAGTTCCAATAAAATAAGAAACATTCAGAAGAAAAAAACAAATAACAATAAAAACACATAATTTTTTAACAAATAGTTTCACAAATACTATTAAATAAATGATATACTCTAAAAACTAAACTTTATTTGCACTATAAAAACTAATAATCACACCCATAAACCCCCCCATAAAATTCCACAAGGCACCATTTTGTGATCAAATACATTTTTGCAGTTTATTTGTCTGTTTGCAGTTTCATATAAAATATAGATTTATATCTGGTCAGATACATAAAGATTACAACAGTTATTTACAACATACTCGTACAGCGTTTCTCAATCGAAGTAACAGAAGAGAAGATGAGGGGAAAAATAGAAGTTGGCAGCAGAAAAGAGGCTAAAGATTGGCCAGTACATGGAGAGGTGAGTAGATGTGTGCTGGGACGACCCTTTGGGTGCCAATCAGCGGGCAAGGAAGCTGTTGTCTTACCAAACAGCCTCCATCTCCCGTGTGTGGTTGCTTCAGTTTTCCGTGCGGTGTGTGTAGAGAGCGAAAGATAGTTAGATAGATAGATAGAATTGGTGGACAGGCGGAGGAGGGGATATTGTCGGAAATGCTGCTTCAAAGTCGCGCATGATTACGTATACGCCGCGATGGCTTCGGTAGTCGGTTAGGCATAGAGTGTATAGAGATGCTCGTCGTAGATCGTAAATGAAACCTCCCTCCCGTTCCGATCTGTCGCCGCCTTAGTAGTGGTCATAGTGCGCATGGTACTGGCCATCATCCTCGTGGCCATTGCCGCCGTAGTAGCCTCCGTGTCCGCCGGCACCACCATGACTGGCTGCGGCCAGGGCGTTCAGATGCGCGGCACGGGCATGCTGCACCTCTGCGGGCTCCACAGGCACTCCGTTGTGGATCACCGGAATGTGGATGGGACCCTTGTGCGCATATCCGGTGGCGTAGCTGTTGTGGCTGCTGTGGCCCTGCTCCCAGCGTCCGTCGTAATGACCATCATCCCAGGATCCGTGAGATGCTCCGCTGTGCGCGGAAGCCTGCGAAACGGCAGCGTAGTGGGCGGCCTTGGCGTGCTGAACCTCGGGAGTATCGACAGGGACTCCGTTATGGATCACGGGCACATGGTAGCCACCGTGGGTAATGGGGGCAATGGCGTGGCCGGAACGGGCAGCAGCGTGGGCGGCGAAGTGAGCAGCCTTGGCATGCTGCACCTCTGGAGTCTCAACGGGAGCGCCGTGGGCATGGGCCACATGTCCCAGGGCCTTGGCGTGGGCGGCATAGTGCTCGGCCTTGGCAGCCTGCACATCGGGAGTGTCAACGGGCACACCGCCATGTGTCAGCGGCACATGGGCAGCCTGTCCGTAGGCCCAGCCTCCGCCGTAGATCGAGCGCTTGTACAGGTGATGACCACCGGCGTTGTGGGCGGCAGCGGCATGGGCAGCAGCATGGGCGGCCTTAGCGTGCTGGACTTCGGGAGTGTCTACGGGCACTCCTCCGTGAGTCAGCACCGGGATGTGGATGGGTCCGTGGGCATGGCCATGGGCGTACGGCACATAGGCGCCATGAGAGTGAGCAGCGGCGTAGACAGGAGCGGCGTGAGCATGAGGAGCCTGCGGCAGGTTGGTGCCCACGGCATTGAAGCCATGATGCGGATCGGCGGTGTAGGACACCGATTGCACGTGACCATGACCATCCACATAGGAGTAGGAGCCATGCGTGGTGCCGTCATGGCCGCGCGACTCGTGCTTCTGTGAGTTGGGATCGGCGTATCCGTAAGAATAGGTGTGGCTGTGAGGGTCCAGGTGCTGGTACTGTGTAGAGACGGCTCCGTGCCAGGTGGCGGACACCGTCGAGACCAGCAGAGCGGCGGCAATCAACTGCACAGAGATGGGGATTCATTTGTTTTAATTATTTAAAGCTAAAGTTTCTGGGAATTATTTTTTTAAATAAAATCTTAGCATGATAACAAGAGTAACTAAAATTTAGGATTAGATAAGACATGGCTTAGCTGGGTAATTACTGTTCCTAATCTCTAATCGAAGGTGTCACTCAATAGTCGCTGCTCTGCAGGCCTAATTACAGGCCTGGCTTTTCCCTCGCTTTTCTTTCGCCATACTCAGTGGCACACTCATCTCTCTCCACTTTCCCCCAAGACTCGCTTTCGAGCGAGTGCTCTGGAGCGCAACCGCTGGTTCGATTCCGATTCCAAGACACAGATATTACCGCATGCGGGGCTATTATGTACCATATATTATGTGTCAGCGGGTGAGTGGGCCAGTTGGTGCAAGGGGAGGGGCGATGGGTGGCGTGGAAAAACGATTGAGTAAACTGTCGGACATGCAACATGTCAACGGCTTATCAACGGGATTTCGCACCGAATTTGATGGTGGCTGATGGTTTTCTGGGTGGTTTGCCTGGCTCTCGGCTCAGATAAGTGGCAGCAGTGGCACAGGTGGCATTTAATTTGGCATGGAATTTAAATGAATCGAATTGGATTCGGAAAAACTATACTAAATGGTCATTCTTGGAGGCCATTAGAGCACATATTTTGTGTATTTACTCAAGAAGTAGTTTTTAAAAAGCTTTCTTTGGGATTCAGATAGTGGTAAAATATTATTATTTTGGTAAAATCAGCAAAAGCAAATAATTTTTTTTGGCATATTTCTATAATCTGGATGGAAGAGAAATAAACTTGATAAAAACTGCATGAAAACAAACACATTAAAATGTCTAGTTTATCTTTAAATCAAATTTAGGAAAATATAATGTAGTTTTTACTAATCTTCATCAGTTTGTTTTAATAATTGAACTACCTAAACTGAATATAAAAGGACACAGGTAATAATTTCGTAATTGTTTTTAAGAAATGCTAGCCAGCACTTCAAAAGTTGCTTAAATTTAACTTTCCTATTCTTCACTTCCCACAACTGTTGCTTATCCCTCGCCATATTTCTATATTTCTGTCCTCTGCTCTTCGTTATCCTTTAGATCCTTGGGCGCATACTTACAAATGGCTTCATTTTTGTTTAAATCACACGGTTGAGCTTCGAAAAGGAGTTCCGGGGGACACACTGGGGTTGGGTGGAAGACTAACTACACACGACACGGCACAGGCACTGGTCGCTGGACGCTGGTTGAACCTCCTAGAACCACGACTAGGACTGTTAACGAACTGTGCCGTCTGTTGGCTGGCGGCCCTAATATATACCGCCCGAGATCGAAGACGGAGACTGGAGCAGAGCAGAGCAGCGCAGAGCAGAGACACGAGCCGCAACATTGGTAACACCAGCAATGGCAACATTGGCCAGTAGCCAGCCAGAGCCAAAAGCGAGCGCGAGCAGAACAACAATGCGGGGAGGGGAGTAATCGAATTACAACGTTAATCGCGGCTCAAAGCGGGTTTTGGCCAAAGCCGAAGTGGATATCGGAGCCGGGGCCGAAGAATGTGTATCGATCGCGGGATTGGTAGGAGAGCGCCCGCAACATGTTGCTGGCGTTGCAGCGCAACGGCGGCAACATGTTCCCCAAACTCGAGTTCCTCCGCTGCGTTTGTCACTGCGAAAAGTGCCGCCGTGACCTTGCTTTCAACTCAATCACCTTAATGGCCCGATCGGCACTTTATCTATTCGGTGGTTATTTAGTGGCGAAGTGAGACTTCCGCGCCGCAAACAATTAGCACTCATTATTTGGGCCCCAAAAAGCACAGGGAATGGGATTGTGATTGTGGGCCGGGGGCGATGTTATCGCGGCTTGCCTTTCCAAAAACTGCCCAAGAGACCCGCCCCAATCAAATTAAAAAATTCTTAGCCGCCGCCATCGACGCTTGCAACATGCCACAGTGCCCCAATGCCCCAACGGGGGCCATAACGAAATGTGAGCTGCAAAAGTGAACAGAAAATATCGAAAAGCTGGGCGTTTGCCTCTTTAATCATTGAACTGCATCGGAAAACGAAGCGAAAACTTTGCAAATTAAAAATAAAAACAAGAGCACGGCCCAAAGAAGCCAGCGGAAAACAAAAGATAGAAAAATGGCATGGTTTTCTAGCTAGCCACTGCCGCTGCTGTTGTTGCCACATGTTGCAGCATTTCTTTGCAGTTCGCCAATCTTGATGTTGCACTCACACACACACACACACATTTGTTGCCTGCCGCAATATGTAGTATAATGAGTGCCTGCACTCTGACTGCATTCGATTATTTGCATTCGATAAGCGCCGGCGGGCGAGTGCCCTGACTATGTTGCATGTGCTGCATGCAGCACGTACCACAGTGCATCGAATGTTGACTGGTGTTGGTATTGGCCCCGCGTACGTACCTTTGTCTCGGCAACTTAATTTGTTCAGCTTCGCCCGCCGCCAATTTAATTTAAATAAACCAAATGCAAGCTGCTCTTTTGAACTCGGCAATACACCCGAAAAAAATACAACAATTGATATTTTTTTGCTATGCAGATAAAATGCATATTCTAATATTTTATGTGCTTGAAAATAGCATGTTTTCTATATTTCAGGAACAGGAAATTATTTTTAATTTAGAAAGTCCACTAGAAAGCCATTCAAATTCAAATGTATTAAATTTTACCTTGAATTCCTAATGAAAATAAATATATTTATGAGACTTCAACTTTTGTGAACGTTTTCCTAAAATTTAAAGGAAATTAGATTACAAACCTGGAAGTTATTAGATATTAAAGCTACAAAGATCATTCTATTATTACATGCTCAATGTTTTCTAAAACTAAACTATGTCGAAATGCATTTTTATGAAGAAACCTATTGACACCCTTCAATATTTTATTTCAGTGTACTGATATGTGTGCGGGCGGCGATCATTTTGGGGCGTGTTTGACATTTTTGCGGTATGCGCAACATTATAAATTATATTCCCGGTGCCACTTTTGTTTTCATTTTATTAGCTCGACCCACTGTCGACAGCTGTGGGCTGGATATCTTGCTGGCTGGCTGGCTCAAGTGCAAACCACACATTTGCGAGTCGAGGTGCCCACCTTCAGCCAGTTCCAATCCAAACCAATCCAGCTCCATTTGCGCGCGTAATTATTGTCTTGGATTTCCATCCGCGCGCTGCATGGCTGGGGTGTCGGGTATATAAATTCTGATTGGTATCTGGGTGAAAATTAACTAATTACGCGGTAATTACACGTATTATGCAATCAGAATCAATTTATCTAAATGCATTTCTAATCTAATGCAGCAACTATCAGTGTATTTTAGGGTAGACGTGCTCGAATATTCAGAATTATGAGCTCAGTAAGTAAGCCTTATGTTAAGTCTTTAAATGTCTTTAAATAGTCAGAAACGAAATAAAGTTGCCAGCTAATGTATTCCCTGCTTAATGGCTGTCTAGTAAAGTTATTTCTTATGACTGTAATCAATAGTTATGGAGTTCTTTTGCAATAACCATGAAATGAATATTACGTATACGCCACGATGACTCACTTTGCCTTCAGAATGTGCGGGAAATTGATTGAGGGTGCTTGCCATTTTTGGCTTACTCACTGTTTGGATAGCACGTTCCCAATGCCAAACTGTCTTTCGGCAGGCAAAAAAAAAAAAAAAGAAAAAAAACGTTGAAAACAATTTCTGTGTCCCGCTCAAGTGCCCCCGCCCCCAGAATGTCTGTCTATGCAGACTTGTAGATTCGTAGATATGTACATAGATACTGAGAAAGGCTAACAATTGCAGGTCGCAAAAAGATTGCATTTCTGGTGGGCGTAGGCTGGCCAGAACCTCCCTTGAGCTGGCTTTGGTACTTGTTGCTTTACATACATAGTTTGTATGCAAATTGGGCCTGGATGCAAATCGGCATAGATGTTATTCGATAAATTGCCATGTTGATTTCAGCTCTTATTTAATTGCTGTTATTTACAGTTATTTACGGGCAGGAAAAGTACACTCTGGCATCTGCATAGATTTAACTGTGCCCGTGGGCAGGTGTTGGCTCTGCCATCGTTTATCTCTCGATTCCATTGGAATATTTACACATGGCTAAATCATGTTCAATTAATTGAACTAGCTGTTAAACAACATAATTAAGATGGAAGCCAGCAGGGTGGCGTTGGAGTGCTGACTGTCCACTAGCTGACCAGTTACGACCCGGCCGGCCATTAGGCAAATGAAGCGTGGACCGCTTCTAGTGGCGGCTATTAATTGTAATAAATATTTAAAATTCTGCCCGCAAGACAATAAAATTTCGCATGCAACAGAAACTGGATTGGCCAATCCGCAATTGCATTCGGAATTAGCTTGGCAACACCATCATCGATGCCTTCTAGCCGGGTCACGCATCACCAATCCAAAAGACAGTGGGTTAAAAGACCAAATTAAAGTTAAAAATTGTATATTTTATATATATATAGTAATATTTATTGATATTTTAAATAAAGAACAACAACTTAAGCTAGATTTCTAAAATCAATTTGTTCATAAATCCCTCGCTACAAATTGATCCATCGTACCACCAAATTTGGCATTGAAATTCTTCAGGCAATTGGCTTGACTATGACTACCGGACAGCCGGTCTATCAGACGGTCTGCCCTGCTTTGCTCAGCGATGCAGTGAAGCGTGGAGCGACTTTTGGCCAGACGGATGCAATCAGCGAGCTCGCGGGTGTAAATACCCTCCTGGGAATGGCCAATAGAAGGCAATTGCTTTTGTTGATTCCATTCTTTGCCTGGTTTTTTGTCTATTTTTTGTTCTTACACAAACTGTTGCTTCGAATATTTGTGGTGAATTGAAAATGTTAATTGCTGGGCAAGCGAGAAGTAAGCATTTCCAGATTACAGGGTGTTAAGACAGCTTGATTCTTTGAAGGGATATTTCCTCAGACAAACTACTTCATAGCCTTTAAGCCTTGTTAATGGGAATTTTTTTTACTTTGTATTTACTATATCATATTTCACTTAATAGTCATAAAACAAACAAATCGTTTTAGATTTAAAATCGTAATCATTAGATCTAACTGTATAATAATTGCCTTGTAAGAACACCCTATACCCCGCCATTCAAGAATTAATTCAATGTGCCAAGCGTGCAAAGCTAAAATAAATCATTAAAATTTATGAATTTAATTGGCTTCAATTATTGCCACAGATAAAATGTAAAGCAAACTGCGGCCGGCAGGTACTACATTCAACGGCTCTAATCGAATCGGATTGAATCGCTGGCCATGATCAGGCGGTTATACTCACTTGGCTTGAATGGCCGCCGCTGCAATTGGATTCCATCAACGGTGGCCACCCTAACGTGGAATTACGAAAATTATGGCCACGAACTTTGGCCAACATATCATTAGGGTGTAACTGGCGAATGAACCTGGCCGAGGGGGCACTGCCAAAGGGGCGGAGCTCGGCATTCACAAGTATGCTATCCGTAACCATATCTGAATTCGAATCTGAATACGAATCTCAATCCGAATCGAAATCGGCGGCTGCGACTGGCATTTGTCACATGACGGGCCAGGCTAATTGGCATAATGCTGGTGGGGTTAACCTAGCCAGAGTTGCGGGCGTGGAAGGCAGCTAATTAAATTGCAAATTTCCCAGAAAATGATTGATTGGAAACGGTACGGGTTTTGCATCTGCGCTGGGCTCTGGGATGCCGCTGGGTGCAGTTGCTCGCCTGGATTCATTCCGCGATGGCCGGCGTGGGAGTGTTCTCAGCGGTATCCGCAGTCAAAAACTGGACCAGGTAGCAACCGCATTTGAAACGCCGCCAAACGGGTTTGCTGTTCACTTGCAACAACTGGGCCAGCAGCGGCGAATGGTTGCCTCACCAGCTGAGTGCCCCTCCTTCGGGCTGAATGATGGGGGAACTTGGACCGCTCCCACGCATCACCGGATTCCTGCAGTTGACACACACGTGTCCTGGCCAAAATGTCGCACAATCACGAAGGCCCAGAGCCGTTTTTGGCAAAGTTTACGGGCCAGCCAATTTGATATTTCCATTTGCTAACAACGCAAATCCGCCGCATGACAATCGCCATTCCGCAAACCGCCGCATGCCACCCGTCACCCGAATTCCCGCGTCGCGACCCCGTGACCATAAAGTGCGCACAAGCGAGTGGAAAACATTTTTGGAGGCGCGCCCTCCAATCTGGTCCGTGTTATTAAAAGTCGCCCGGAAAAAAGCAAAGCGAGACACGAAAATCTAAAGTTAACCCACATGCATAAAACGGAGACCCTAAAACTCCTGGCTGACCACCCAGAAGTGGACGTGCGGTGTCAGCCGGGTGCAAATAAAGTTGGCCAACAAAGTAAACGCAGAGGATGGAGCATAACGAGTACCATAAAAACTCCTGAGAACGGTGCTGCGCGGTGATGTCTATTTTATTTCCTGAAAGAACTCATAAAGAGTTTCTTGCAACTTTAAGTTAACTGAAAAAAGCCAGCGACGCACAGATTGGCGAGGGGAGCGGCGGAGGGCATTCTAATTTATTGCTTCTTTGTCGCGGACATAACAATTTCATGCTTACATCAAGCTGGGATTAGAGGCCACGCATCCTGGGCCCTATCAAGGCCCTGGTCCAAAGACCAATATTTCAAATCGGGCTCATCCGGCAGGGCTGTCTCACGTGCGGAGGACCATGTATCCGGACACATCGTAGTGGCGCCTCCATTATTCATAGTCCACTTACACTAGCTAACAAGGGATTTCTTCCTGACAAGCAGCAACAATTTCTTTTTAAATGTGACTTCTTGAGATATGATTCTGCATTCAATTCCTTAATAAATTTAATTAACATTTGAAGTTAAGGATTAAGGAATCCTGTTAGTTTCAGAAGACAATTAAAGCAAAGGCTATAAATACTATAGCTTTTGATTCACTCAAATTTTATTTAATCAAATGATTAACTAAACTTCTTCCTATATTAAATAAACCCATTTCAAAGTCAGTCTTGTGTTAACTAGTGCCCGCTCAAGGTCGTGCCTGTGACGCCCCCACACAGCCAACGTGATATGATAGTCAAATGCCGACCCCTGGCATTATCTCAAATTCGATTCGAGGGAAAAGCGAATCGGTCTCTTTGGGCTCTTATCCATCTGTCAATCCGCATATCTGACAGCCACACTTTCAAGACAAGGGAACGAGAGGCGCTTTTGGGCGGAGATGTCAACTAAACAGGCGGCAAAGTAACAAAGGTCACGTTCGGTGTCACAAGAATGAAACTTTTCAATTGATTGATCGGGTCGGTGGTTTCCAGGTTTCAAGGCTAATTAACTGCGGTGGCGGGCGAGGTAAGAAATTGTGATCCAACTCCCACTTCGACCCTATCCCGGGCTTGACATTCCCGTGAACTGCAGCTAATTGGCCCGGCTATGTTGCCAGCTTGTCAGCAGGTTCGCGACACTGAAAGGGATTAAAAACTAATTAGGCGAGCGCGTAGGGAAAGGACAAAGTGCAAGAGTGAGCTACAAAGGGAGTTGACTAACAAGAAATACCGCAGAGCGACAGGAGGTTATCCTCTGTCGGAATTAAAAAGGACACAAAATTGCTGTTCTAAAAACTGACAATCCTCCGAGAGTCTTAACAAAAATCTAGATCCCTGCATTGGACAGAGTTTCCCGCCGTAACTAATTGCTGCAATTCCATTTGCATAATCCGCAACGGCAATCGATTAGCACAATCACAGAGTCACAATAGCTGCACAGGTTGGCACAACAAGTGTGAAAGTCTGTCAGAAAAATTGTATGCGGCACCGGCAATCGAAGCAAATCAAATGGAATTAAATTGATTCGAGCGGAGTGCAGGCAGCATTGCAACACGTCAACCGCATTAGTGACAAGTGTGGCAAATTGCCGCCGACCACAGCAATTACTCTCTGGGGCTCTGGTGGTTCGGTGGCGCATGCGTGATCGGCCACCGCTGCGTATACGCAATCTCAGGGACAGCTCCCCTCCAACTAAAACCAGTCGCAGCCGTGCAGTTTCCCGCGAAACGGGAATTCGTGTTGAAAGTCAATGCCATGGATTCCATTCAATGTCGAGGTGAGGTGCGTGAAAATCGAACACGCGTTGGTTGTTAGTTAGAAAACAGCCTCCAGGCTAATTGGTTAGCAACTGAACTTCTAGAGTTCATTGAAACTCGACAGTAGAGGCTGTTAATGGGAGGTATAAGGTATCCTTCTTCTATAACTTCCTTCTTATTAAATATTTTGAACAGCTAATAAATTCCAGCTTTAGCTCTTAACAAATTTATAGTTAGCTTTAGGAACTCGAAGGCACTCAAGTTTCCTGTTGTTTAAGGCTCACTGTTGCTTGAAATGAATTCAATTAAAATCAGTATCCATTAGTAAGCTTATTTTCATCACTACCTCTGATACATATGGACACTCATTGCCCAACAATTGTGTGCTATCTCATTCATTGCAATAACTAACTTTAATTGGTTGCTAGTCCTAAGCAGCTCATTTCTCTTAAGCTGCGAATTAGTTAAGCGCGATACATTTCCATATCAATTTCCTAAGCCTGGCTTGGCTTGGCTTGTTTCCAATTTGGCCAACGACAGCCACTGCAACGGCCACTCGGAGTCGGCATGCAAAACAATATAAAGCATATCAAATGCCAAACGACTGCGCCAGCAACACCTCCGCGCATGCGCAACGCTCGCCGGCAACGGCGGACACGGGCTCGACGCTGGCGGGTGGTCCGCCTGTCAGTGAGATACAACATTACCAACAAAGTGCATAAAATCGACAAGGAATGCACAATGAGAAAATAATAAATGATTCTCTTTATTTAACCAGATAAATATTCAAAAATATCGCGCTCTTTCCTTCCCTTTCCTTTCGCACACAAGGTTTAGTTCAAACTGTGGCCTCTTGATGGCGTCTTTGTATGTTATTAGTTCTGCTGTCAAGTTTGTTGCTTAAGTCTTTCGTTTATTGTATTTTATTTGTTGTTAAATGATTATTAAGAAGTTTTGTGTTAAAATAAATTAAAATTAAAAAATTTAATTTTTAATGTGTTTTATTTAGTTTAAGAAACTATTTAATTATTTTTAAGATAAATACAAATAACTTTATAAATTCAAATAACTTAATTTTTATTGCTTTTTATTTAGAAAAATCTTATAAATTATTTGTCAGATAAATAAATACAATAAAAGCTTTAATATTCCATCTTGAGCAGCAAAAACGCATTTCTACAAACAACACACATGATTAATTGATAAATTCGCTAAATTAAACAAATTATATTAATACAAATTAACTTAAATATACTGGTATACTTTTTCTTTATGGCTTATGTTTTTACTCTATCTTAAAAGTGGTTTTTGTGGTTTTTACATATATGATTTAATCCATATAAATCCCAACTTTATTTTGTTAGAATGAATTTATAGAAAACTCTTTGTAGTTCTAAGATAACTGGCACCCAAACACACACTTTCCTAAACAATTTCACGGAATGTTTTTTAAAACAAATCTCGAACAAAATCAAGACCTCCTTTAGACCTGTTTTTCTGGGTGTACCACCAAACCAACGAACAGGCGCCGCAATTGCCAACGCCGGCAAAGTGCAAAGTCACGGATGAATGAGCCAGTCGGAGAGTTGGCTGGAACTTTGCTTCAGCGATTCGTTTTAATTGATTTTGTTTTGCTGCAGGAACTGTGCTCATAAAACGCACCGCTTCACTCCCCACCTGACTGACGACCGGCAGGCAAGTTGGCCAGAAAACAAGGAGGAAAAAATCACCGCTTGGCCAACTAATTTCGGCCAAACATGACCGGGCGCTGGCCAAGGAGTTGGCAAATATTTGTGGCCATTTTCGGCGTCTCCTAATTGTGGGCACCCTCTCGCTTTTGTTGTTGTTATTGTTGTAATTGGCACGGTTGGTAATTCTTTTTTGGCTAATTTTTGGATATTGGATTTTCGTAGCTTTGTATTTTCATTTCCATTTCCATTTGAGCGCCCCGCTGCTGACAATTTGCAATAGTGCAAAGTTGCACTTTGTTTGTGTTTATATTTATGCAATCAAAATTCTTGCCGTACCCGGGGGGGGGGGCTGGAAAAAAAATGCTGGAATCGCTGGAAAAGCTGGGAAAACTAGCAAAGGCCCGAATGGCACTTGTGGGTGCAATTGTAATTATCCTAATTTATGTTGTGTGGCGGCCGTTTTAATGCAGCTTTAGCCGCTCCAACCGCTCCGGCTGCCCGGTCCTATCTGCTCCGCGATTCTGAAATGCGGCGCAGATTTATTGCAAATTATCTGGCAGCCTGACAATGATCGATAGTGTAAAATTTATAGTCGCCACAGCCATGGCGGTTTCGCCATTATTCGATTCGAATTTGGCGCTTAATAAAATAAAGCCGGCTTTATTTGCCGGCTTTCGGTTTCAGTCAAAACGCTGGCCGCCGTCGATGCTGACGGTTGTGTTTCACAAATAATTAGACTAATAAATGAGGCCGCAATGCTGGTGCGCTGGGAAGTGCATTAGTGAAATGGAAATGCGGAAAACGTGAGTGGGCCGCACACATAAACCAAAATTAATTGACCCCAGGGCTGATGGTAATGTAATTAAAAAAGTTACTTCACCGTCGAGGCGTCATGAAAGAATTTAAATACATTAACTGCACATAACAAGGATCTAAACGCCCGCCCCCCTCAGCCACTCAAGTTAATTAAACATCCACAGGGCACAATCTGAGTGCTTAATTATTAAATGGCCCCATAAAGGGCAATCGAATAAAACAAATCAATTTACTCGACAAACAGCCAATGTCATCTGAAATTCTAGATTCCCGAGAAAAGGGCAGAGCGAATCAACCATGACTGACAATGGCCAAGTTCAGGTGTGGTCTTGGCCAATCAAAGTGTAATTGAAATGTTCTTGTCAGCCGACAACTAATAACGTGAGTGGATAAATCAACAATTGTGCGGCTAAGCGCAGACAAAGCCAACTCCATTGATTTATGATCTTTGAGCGAGTTTTAAATTAATAATATATGTCCGACTGACAGTTGGAGTTGTCAATAGCGCCATTGTGCTGGATGAATGTAATTAGCATTTTTATTAATTTATTAAAACGTGTTGTACATGAATACATTGTGTCCAATGATTTTAATGTTTATCACCTATAAGAATAAAAACATGAATGGAAAAGAACATTGTCTCATAAATAAAAGTTGTTTAAACTTATAACGTTTCTAACTGGTTTTAAACTTATTTATTTGTATTTTAAATCACTTATATCTCTCTTTTATTTTATTTTTATTTTAAGAAATGTAAAAACAACGGAAGGCAGCCATGTATCATATATGATTTTACACACAATAAAGCAATGCCTATAAATTCTTGATTTTATTTCATTAATTAAATTTCCATTTAAACTATTAATTTTATTTATTAAGAATCATATATAATCCTTACTATTCAAATACAAAGCTGCAATTGAAACTGATTCCAAGCAGTGTAGGCGGCTTTGCAAAGACGGTCAACACTCAGAAACCCAGTTATTATCGAATGAATGGCCGTGAATCACAGTCGTTAGTTTCGATCAGTCGGAAATCAGATTTGGCCACTTAGAACTCGGCAACACCAGGTGCAATCATCTGTTTTCTGGACCTAAAACAGCAGCCAGCTCCGACATATAACTTTGGAGCTATAACAAGCAGATGCCGCAGTACCAACCACGCCGGCATCAGCACAACTCTGTCCCAGTCCGGACCTGAAATCAGTTTCGGAACGACTTCGGAACGCGGCGGCAACGCTGAAAGCCTCATCTCAACGCACTCAGGATCCATCTAGCCGTGTCCAGTGATCCATAGTATCTGCGGTGGCGAAGTGTGGACCAACGGCAGATTGCTAAAATGTGTGAGTTTTCTTTACTTTTTGACAGTTGCCAAACCAAAGTTCAGGCTTAAATCTATGACTGCTACTCGACCGGTTTTCGCCACAAACACTTCCATGCATCTCGATGAGTTGCAATCCGGGTGGAAACTTGTTTCACCTGCATTAGGTTAACCTTGATGTAGGGGAAGTGTAGAAAAGGGCCCTGCAAACAAATAAGTTTTGAGTGAAAAGCTTTTGAATCAGGAACACCATATCCTTGAGATCTTAGGTATTTTTTAGGCTTACATTTACCATTATCTATAAAAAATGTATTAACCTTTGGGGTCTATATTGCTTAAACCGATTTAATTAGAAGTAAAAAGGTTCAATCATCTCTAATAACGGGATAGCATCTACTAATTAATACCTGGTGACGACGGGTTAGCAGCCAAATCGATCCGGTGTCGATGACCCTAGTTCAAGCTGGAGTCCCCCGAAACGCAACCGCAATTGATTGCATACCCTATATGCGAGTATAAGCAATACTCGATACCCAACCGGCGCGCTGGGTTTATTTACATCAATTGATTGATTCACGATTCGTTCGTTTACCTCTGGCAAACCTGATGCCGCCATCGAATGGGTGGTTGTGCGGCATCGCATGTTGGCTCAGTGGGTCACTCGTCGACGGTTTGGTCTTGAACCGCAGATCAAGTGAACACAAAAGCCAATTGAAATTAGAATCCATCGGAGCGTTGGCAAATTGCATAACATTTTGCACCAGGGCCTGCAGGCCATCCCGGGCGCAGTTGCAGTGTGTGCTCTGTGCGAGATTGATAGATGGACGCCAGGTCTCGTCTAATCTCGGTCAGTGTCGCTAATTAAAAGGTTTAAGGTTGAAATTAGCATATGAAGCAATGACCATTTCCCCGTCATCGGCCACGGGGGCACTATTCATCCCGCACAGAGATGTACATATGTACACCTTCGTGTTCACTGTCCATGAGAGTGAAACCCATTCATGACGTGAACAAAAACCAGCCCCCAAGCTTCTATTCTCCAAAATGGACAAATGCAAAGCGTTTGGGTACGACGGGAGGCGGTGAAAGGCGGAGCCCGGGCACATTAGATGGCATCGCATGCCGCCAATTACCCGCATAATCTTGTAATACTAACCCAAACCAAATGCCCGGCTCCCTCCCCGCACACTGAAGGGCCAATTTGGGCTTCGGTTACGCCTCGCAGCGCTTTAATTCCCCTTAAATAGTGCCACACTATGTGGCACGGGGATTACAGCCACCCGAACACGTGTGACTGGAGTAGTTAGTGGCGCCCAATGACGCCATCTCCATTACATTACACTTGAATGGCCAGGCTTAACGGCTGAGTTATGAGAGCCGCTGACAGTCGCCCCTCAAAGGGCAGCGATTCCATCTCGCGATGCGGAGCGAGTCTGTCTCTATTTTGGATTCTCCCGAGAGCCACTTGGCAGCGAGCCAGTGGATCCATGCGAGTGTGTCCGTCGCCAGTCCGAGCAATTGTTTTGTGAAATTAAATTAAATTGATTGAATTTAGACGCTATTCGGGCAGAGGTCAATGCGGAGGTACATGTGGGGTAGCCGTTGTGCACGGCAAACAAATGTAAGCGAAATGGCAAAACATTTCAAATGTCTTAATTAATTCAAAGCCTAAGATTAATGGGTTATGATTGTGGATTTAATAAGTGGAGAGGCTAGGCAATACATCTTTGAAATGCATTTGTTTAAGCAGGTAATTAATTAATTGCAGTTCTTTGTTTAATGTACAGGTGCAGGCAGAGATTAGGGGAGGAAATTTTGCAGATTCATGAGTCAGGACACCACAGTACTTAAATATAATGGACTTTAAGCATTGCAACTAATTTAAAAAAAATATTTTCCCAGCGGAAAATCATATGAGAAATTTATTAATATTTTATTAGTTCAATTTTGTCATCTTATCATAGTTTAAATAAATTGCTAATAGAATAAATAGTGCATAGATAGCTAGTGTATAGAGAGTATAGTTTTAAAGCCTTTCTAGTGGTTCACTCACATCTATTATTTATGGGCACACAGCACCTAGATCATCTAGGTTTTTTATATTATTTATTCACCTTCAGATATTAAATGCTGCAGACCACATCTTAGTTTACTTGAAATATCTCAGAAATAGAAATATTTTCCAGGGAAGTTTATCTATTTTCTCCGTGTAGACCTGCCACTGCGCTAGCTTTTATTATGGCTAGATCCCAGTGATAATGACACACAAATTCTGAACTGAACGATCTGCTTTGTGGCCGTTCCTGTTGATTAACTGCGATATAATGGCGATTTGATGAAACGATTGAGGTTAATGGGTCAAATCAGAGCAGGTATCTGTTAGGAAATCCACATATTTCCTGTCCCAAGATCAGCATTGCATAAATCTTAGATCGAGATAAGTAGACCCACCCCCCAGGCACCCGCTGATGTTGCTACAGCTTGATGTTGCTAGTTGCTGATGCTCATGTTGCTGCTGCTGCGACTGATACTACTGTTGATGTCGCTAGTTGCCGCTGTCGCCACTCAATTGCTTGTCGCGCGCCGTGATTGCGCATCCCCATGCGGCCGCTTTCAGTTGGCAATGCGAGCGCGACTCGGCCGCAGTTCTGTGGTCCGTGATCTCCAGCCTCCCATCGCTGGTCTCCGAAATCCGGCCTCCGGCTGCCATTCTCCGGCTCTCCATTCTCGGTTTAGATTACGTCCCGTTCGGTTCGCCAAACTGCGTCGCGCGAAAATTGCGTTTAATTAAAGTATAAAGGCCAGCGAGCTCCTCAATTACGGCAGCTCGTGGGATGAGTCGCCACAGCCAGCTAAAGCTAGCGATGCCCTCGGTTCACGGGTCTATAGCTCCTGCTTCGCATCCGCATCCTCATCCGTCCAAGGATCGGAGCGTGAAGCTGGGTCTGGGCGTTAACCAACGGACGGGTCGGGTGCAGTGGTGCTCTGGCTTGACCTGCTGCAAACTTCTTCTATTGCTTCCAGTGGTCATGTTGCCTCTGACTCTGGTGCTCATCCTGATCATGCGGCTGGACGGAATGCTGGAGGCTCTGCAGCTGAACGAGCAGAAGATGCGCGAGCGCCGGGAGTCCGCTGCGAAGGTACCCAGTTATTTGGACAACTACGAGGCTTTTCAGTCGGAGGGCAGCACCTACAACGAGCTGATCAACGAGGAATTTCTGCCGGCGGGAAAGCTCTCCCACAATGAACTCGCGGCCGCGGAACGCGATCGACGCTGTCAGCCCTATCGGTATGCGAATGGCGAGACTCTGGAGCTGGAGGAGCGCAGCACGTTGATGAAGGACTCGCGCACCTCCTTCTTACCGCAGGGCATTCCGCGCGAATGTCTCGGCATTGACCTGGACATAAAGCCCCTGAGCAGCAGTCCCAACGCGCCACAAAAGAAACGCTTCAAGGACGAGGCTGCCTACTGGCTGGAGCGGAGCAGGCAGCATAGGGAACGGCGCGGAGCCGAAGGCCAGTTCGGCGAGAGCAATTCAGAGCAGGCGGCACAAATCAATGAGGCTACTGCCGCACTGCAAAGCTTCTGGAATGAGGAGGGCACTCGCGAGGGCATCCGCATGGCGCAGGCCATGACCATGAAGCGATACATGGACAAAAAAGTGGATCCCTGCGTAGACTTTTACAAATACGCCTGTGGAAACTGGGAGAAACTGCACCCGATACCCAAGGACAAGGCTGGCTTTGACACCTTTGAAATGCTGCGCGAAAGCCTTGACTTGGTGCTGCGCAATCTTCTGGAAAAGAATGATTCGCCAGCTCAAGCGGCTGAGCCGAGAAAGAGCCGGGTTCGGAATACGCTTAAGCTCAACGAGCAGGGAGAGGGCGAGGACGAGGCGGACCAGACGGCGGAGCTGCGGATAGAACGTCTAAAGCGGCACATCGTCAGCAACAGGCAGTTGCTCAATCGCATCCTCGTGCGGTACAAGCGATACACCAACGGAACCAAACGGAAACGCCTCATCGATACCACACGGGAGAAGACCAAAGAGGAGGAAGCTGCCGTACCCACTGTCTCGGCAAAGGAGAAGTCCAGGGACAAGTCGGACACCGAGGAGCCAACAATGCAGGCAGCGGCCACCAACAACCTGCTCCAGCCCCAGCATGACGCCCAGCTGAAGGCTAAGAATCTGTACCGCTCCTGCGTAAATAGCAAGCTTCTGGCCAAGCGGGGCCTGGAGCCACTGCACAAGCTCATCCGGGACCTGGGCGGCTGGCCCGTTCTGGACCAACATTGGAACGATGCCAACTTCGACTGGCAGAGCCTGGCCGCCACTCTGCGGCGCTTCAACAACGACATCCTCATCGTTCAGTGGGTGGGGGCGGACATCAAGAACTCCGAGGAGAACATCGTGCAGTTCGACCAGACGGGCCTGGGTCTGCCCACCAGGGAGTACTTCCTGCAGCCCAGCAACAGCAAATACCTGCAGGCCTACCAGCGTTACATGTCAGAGGTGATGCACAAGATGGGGGCCTCCAAGTCAGACGCTCAGCGGGTGGCCGCCGAGCTGGTGGCCTTTGAGACGCAGCTGGCGGGAATAACAGCACCGGCGGAGCAGCGACTCAACGTGACCAAGGTAAGTTAATCAATTGGGTGAGCGAGACTCTCCTTATTGTTCCTTTCTGCAGCTTTACAAACGAATGTCGCTGGACCACCTGCAATCGCTGGTACCAGAGATCAATTGGCTGACCTACCTGCAGCGCCTGCAAGAACGTGAAGTAAGCGGTGCCGAGGAGGTGGTTATCTACGCGGTGGAGTACATGGGCAAGTTGGTAACCCTGCTGGAGGAGACCGAGCCCCGCACCGTGGCCAACTACATGATGTGGCGCTTCGTACGGCACCGCATCAACAACGTGGACGATCGTTTTGACGACATCAAGCAGCACTTCTACCATGCCCTGTTCGGTCGAGAGGAGAGCCCGCAGCGCTGGAAGGTGTGCATTGCCCAGGTGAACACCAACATGGGCATGGCGGTGGGCTCGATGTTTGTCAGTCGCTACTTTGACAACAACAGCAAGCGGGACACACTGCGGATGACGCACGATTTGCAGCAGGCCTTCCGGGATATACTCAAGACCACCGACTGGTTGGATGCCACCACCAAGCAGCTGGCCGAGGAGAAGGTCAACGCCATGTCCCTAAAAATTGGTTATCCGGACTTCATCCTCAATCCGGATGAGCTAAACAGCAAGTACTCGGGCATCGATATCCATCCGGATAAATACTTTGAAAACACACTTAATGTCCTGCTCCATACGGCCAAAACGGAGCAGTCTAAGCTGCACGAGCGGGTCAACAAAACCAACTGGCAGACGGCGCCGGCCATTGTGAATGCCTACTACAGCCGCAACAAGAATCAGATAATGTTTCCCGCCGGAATTCTGCAGCCGCCCTTCTACCACCGCCACTTCCCCAAATCGCTAAACTTTGGCGGCATTGGCGTGGTCATCGGCCACGAGCTGACCCATGGTTTTGATGACAAGGGACGGCTCTTTGACTGCAACGGCAACATCCACAAGTGGTGGACAGACTACTCAATCCGGGGTTTTGACGAACGCGCCCGTTGCATTATCGCCCAGTACAGCAATTACACGGTGGAGGAAGTGGGAATCGTTCTCAATGGAGAGAGCACTCAAGGTAATTATTAATCAAAGATTATCACTGCATTTTATTCATTATAATCCTTCAGAGAATACTCAGTCATATTAATATATTTATTATAATCCTTTAGAGAATACTCGTCACATTAATATATTTTTTTACTATTAATTTCTAGGCGAGAATATCGCAGATAATGGCGGCCTGCGGCAGGCATTCCATGCCTACCAGCGTTGGATGATGGAACACCCCAACGAGGTCCAGGATGAGGTTCTGCCGGGCCTCAACATGACCGGGCCGCAGCTCTTTTTCCTCAATTTTGGCCAGGTGTGGTGCGGAGCCATGCGGCCTGAGGCCATACGGAACAAACTGAACACGGCCATCCACAGTCCGGGTCGTTTCCGGGTGATTGGAACGCTATCGAACTCCGTGGACTTTGCTCGGGAGTTCCGCTGCCCCGTGGGCTCGCCAATGAACCCCTCCAAGAAGTGCAGCGTGTGGTAGATGCGAGAGTGTTGCACAGCTATAGCCTGAGAGTATTATTGCGCCACACAATCCTAGACCAAAGACCGGAGACATGCCAGTTGGTGAGTGGCGCATCTATCCCCCCACCCCAATTGCGATCCCAACCCCTGTGGCATCTCCCTGGCGAGGCTCTAATTGCTCCACTTCGGGCGTCACTTAGTGGAGAAAGTGGTGGTGTCGGGTGTGCAGGCAGCTCCTTGTGCTGTGTTGCCAACAACGACATCGCACTTCAATTGGGCGCCGGCACCCACTTAATTAATGGTGATTTATGCCCAGCAGTTGCTTCTGTTTCTAGAATGGGGATAAACTTCTCCAATTGTCTTTCCAATGAGACTGCAATTGGTGCGTGACACTTGGAATGCCACCGGGGTTGGAGTGCAGTTTCACATACATATACATAGCTTATCTTTTCCCCCAAGGAACACCATTAACGCTTCCATCTTGATTGCAGTTTTCAATTGACAGAACAGCAAATTGACAAATGCCGAGGATCGATTGGGATGTCTCCCATCACAACAAAAAATATGTGCCAAAAATTATAACTTGCTACTTTATATATATATTTTTCATAGCCATTAACTATTTATATGTGTAACTTGCAATAGTTTAGTTTACAATGCAATTTATGTTTGTGATAATTCTAATTAAATGTAAACTACCAAAGCTTGTTTTTCTTTTTATTTTTTATGGCGAAAATGCGCTTGATTGCCGAACACTGGCAGCTTCCAAGTTCAAAACAAATATTTTTGGAAACTTTTTGAGTGGAATTCGTAAGGCTATTATGAGTGGCCGCCCATTCAGTTTGGAACGTGCGCTCGGCGACTAAGGAACCTCAAAGATATCGCGCTAGTGGGTGATCCAAAAATATATCTATATATCTAAATATTATATATACCCATCGTCGGCGAGGGGGAAATGAAAGATTTCCATTCGAAATGAGGACAATGCTGTTCTGCTGGCTTCTACCGATTTTCCTATGCCTAAATGCTGTGCAGGCCCAGTTCTATGGCGGCAGTTCCTTCGGCTCGGCCAGCGGCCAGGCCATCCGCCTTGGTGAGTGAAAGAGCTGTCGGCAGCTTCCTCTCCGGAATTTATTCGACTCACACAAAGCACGCAGGCCTTATCACCGACGACGCCACCGATAGAATCCGTCAGACCTTCGAGCATGCCATATCCGTGGTCAACAATGAGCTGGGCATCCCCTTGGCGGGTGAAACGGAGCAGGTGGCCTATGGGAACTCGGTGCAGGCCTTTGCCCAGCTCTGCAGGCTGATGCAGGTGAGAGAGCGCTGAAAAATAATTCAAGAATTTCCTAATTAACAGCCCTTTTAAGGGCGGAGTGGGTGCCGTATTTGGGCCGGCTGCCAAGCACACAGCAGCGCATCTGCTGAACGCCTGCGATTCCAAGGACATTCCCTTCATATACCCGCACCTCTCGTGGGGTGCCCACGCCGATGGCTTCAACCTGCACCCGAACCCGGAGGATATAGCCCACGCCCTCTATGACATTATCAACCAGTTTGATTGGTCTCGTTTCATATTCTGCTACGAATCTGGTAGGTAGTTCCACTAGGGCATTAGGAGTTCTATTTAATGCCCAACTCTTCCCATAAGCTGAGTATCTGAACATTTTGGACCACCTCATGACCCTTTACGGCATTAAGGGACCCGTCATCAAGGTAATGCGCTACGATCTCAATCTGAACGGCAACTATAAGTCGGTGCTGCGCCGAATTCGAAAATCAGAGGACAGCCGCATCGTGGTTGTGGGATCCACAGAGGGAGTGGCCGAGCTGCTGCGCCAGGCCCAACAAGTGGGAATCATGAACGAGGACTATACCTACATCATCGGCAACTTGGATCTGCACACCTTCGAGCTAGAGGAGTACAAGTACAGCGAGGCTAACATCACAGGAATACGAATGTTCTCACCTGACCAGGAGGAGGTGCGCGATCTGGTAGAGAAGCTGCACCAAGAACTTGGCGAAAGTGAACCCACCAATAATGGTATGTACATCCTTCAGTCTACAGGAATCTGAACAGCTCCTTGAGATATTGCAAAATATTCTATTTTTTGTGTATTATTTTCCTCCTGTGTAGGCTCCTCATCGATCACCATGTCCATGGCCCTCACCTACGATGCTGTGCGAGTCATTGCGGAGACAACAAAGCATCTTCCCTATCAACCGCAGATGCTCAACTGCTCCGAGCGCCATGATAATGTCCAGCGCGATGGTTCCACCTTCAGAAATTATATGAGATCCGTAGGTTAACTCCTAAATTTTAATAATATAAAATGGTAAAGGCTTGGGATAATCATTGCAGTTGGAAATAAAGGAGAAAACTATCACAGGTCGCATATACTTCGAGGGCAATGTGCGCAAGGGATTCACATTTGATGTCATCGAGTTGCAGACGAGTGGACTGGTCAAGGTCGGCACCTGGGAAGATGGCAAGGACTTTGAGTTCCAGCGGCCGCCCCAAGTTATCAACTTAAATGACATCGATGACGGATCGCTGGTCAATAAAACCTTCAAAGTGTTAATTTCTGTTGCTGTGAGTTGCTCTGCACTAAAATGTTTTTGCAATTACCTGAGAAAACCCAGCATTTCAGACCAAGCCATATGCCAGTCTCGTGGAGAGCATAGACACACTCATTGGCAACAATCAGTACCAGGGGTATGGAGTGGATCTAATTAAGGAGTTGGCCGACAAGCTGGGCTTTAACTTTACATTTCACGATGGCGGCAATGACTACGGATCCTTCAATAAGACCACAAATACCACCACTGGAATGCTCAAGGAAATTGTTGAAGGGGTGAGTTGGTCATAATATGAAATGGCCACACACTGACAAAGCTTTTACCATCAGCGAGCTGATTTGGCCATCACTGATCTCACCATTACATCGGAACGTGAGGAAGTTATCGATTTTTCTATACCGTTTATGAATTTGGGTGAGTTTTAATGTCTGAAAAGATATATCAATATCTACATATGTGTTTATATTATCTTATTGCCAGGCATAGCAATTTTGTATGTGAAACCCCAAAAGGCTCCGCCAGCCCTGTTCTCCTTCATGGATCCGTTTTCCTCGGAAGTCTGGCTTTACTTGGGCATAGCCTATGTGGGCGTCTCGCTTTGCTTCTTTATTTTGGGGCGACTTTCGCCCACCGAGTGGGACAACCCATATCCCTGCATCGAGGAACCCGAGGAGCTGGAGAATCAATTTACCATCAACAATTCCCTATGGTTTACAACGGGAGCCTTGCTGCAGCAAGGATCGGAAATAGCCCCCAAGTAGATACTCTTTTCAATCTCTTTGGTCAACATAATCTCTAATCTCTTTTCGTAGAGCCCTAAGTACCCGCACAATCTCCGCTATTTGGTGGTTCTTTACCCTCATCATGGTATCCTCCTATACGGCCAATCTGGCCGCCTTCTTGACCATCGAAAATCCAACAAGTCCCATCAACAGCGTTGAGGATTTGGCCGATAATAAGGATGACGTTCAGTACGGAGCAAAGCGCACAGGTTCAACAAGGAATTTCTTTTTGGTAAGCCGATCCACTTGAGGCTCTTGTGATTAGGTGACTTGAACCCTACTCTTATAGACATCAGAGGATCCCATCTATATGAAAATGAACGAGTACATGACTGCCCATCCAGAGATGCTGATGGACAACAATCAAGATGGAGTGGACAAGGTCAAGGCTGGCACCAAGTATGCCTTTCTAATGGAGTCCACCTCGATCGAATTCAATACAGTGCGGGAGTGTAATTTGACCAAAGTGGGTGACGCTTTGGACGAAAAGGGTTACGGCATAGCCATGGTGAAAAGTGTGTATCATTAAAACCTTAACCCTGTTCCCTGTAATTTCATTTATGGCCCTCCAGATTGGCCGTATCGCGACAAGTTCAACAACGCCCTGTTAGAGTTGCAGGAGCAAGGTGTTCTGGCCAGGCTGAAGAACAAATGGTGGAACGAGGTTGGAGCAGGAGTTTGTAGTGTGAGTATCTCATGGATATTGAGTAATTAGCAAGTAATAAAGCTGCTTCTTTAGGCCAAAAGCGAATCCGATGGCCCCTCAGAGCTCGGCGTGGACAATCTCAGTGGTATCTACGCTGTCCTGGCCGTCGGTTCCGTCATCTCGATAATTGTCGCCATTCTGTGCTGGTGCTTCTTTGTGTTCAAGAAAGCCAAGTTCTATGCGGTAAATATTATTCTAAACCTTTGTTATCTTCGAGATATATATGTAAGGAATCTCAATTAGGTTCCCTTTTGTGATGCTCTCGTTGAAGAATTCAAAATTGTCATCCGCTTCTCGGAAAATGAACGAGCCCTGAAGAGCGCTCAGTCCATATATTCCCGAAGCCGCAATTCATCGCAGTCCATAGACTCGCTGCAAACTGATTCTGAGGAGAACGAACAGCCTGAGGACTAATATTGAGATACTTCCATGGTTTTCCGAATATTCTCTCAAAGTTATTTAAAGCTTTCGTAAACTTTCACTCGAAATATTTTCCAAATTGACATTTTGGAAGCATCCCTCAGTGGCGGCTTTTTACTCAAAGTGCTCGGTTGTGGGGCGATCGCAGATTGTTTTATTTCTCTAAACTAATATGTACTTATAAATACCTCTATATGTGTGTTTAAAATAATCTCGATAAAGAATGCCTTTCAATCAATTTAAAATTCTTTTTCTCATTATTTGCATTAAAATTTCGGTTAAAAACGCTCAATATGATAACTTTGGCGGCTACGACAAGTTCCAAAATATGGGAAGTGTGCCAATTGGTAAGTAATTTTGAAAAACCCAAAAAGAAAAATCTCAAAAGAAAAATGTGTGTCGCGGGCAAAGTTTTTATTTATGCAGTTCCAAACAAACTGTTTTCAACGCGCGATTTATTTTTAATTTCTCATAAAGGGAACAAGCTGTTCGTTCCATCAACGCTGAAAGCTCATAAAACGGTTTTAGTATTTGTTTGTTTGTTTGGGTTTTCCGATCGAATGGGACGACGATTAGGTCAAGTTGTTGTTTATAAACAAACCGGCAAAAGCCAAACGGCGGCGGCACTGAGTAAATGTGCGAGAATTTCTCTATTTCAGGCCTCCTCACCGACCAGAACACGGACCAAATGAACATTGTTTTCGACCATGCCATTGATGTGGCCAACCAGGAGGTGGGTACGGCGTTGACATCCCTGAAGGCTGAGGTCAACTACGGGGATGCCTATCAGAGCTACGGGCGACTCTGCAGAATGCTTGAGGTAATATGCCATTAAGTTTATATAAAATATGTTTACAAATAATATTAATTAATTATTTAAAATAACTTCGTTTCTTTAGGAACTCTTTTAAAAATATTACCAAGTAAATATATCTTTTTTCTATTTTTATTTAAAGACCGGCATAGCTGGGGTATTTGGACCCTCATCACGGCACACTGCCGTCCACCTGATGTCCATATGCGATGCCATGGACATACCGCACATCTACTCCTACATGAGCGAGTATGCCGAGGGATTTAATCTGCATCCGCATCCAGCCGACCTGGCCAAGGCCCTGTATAGCCTCATCACAGAGTTTAACTGGACGCGCTTTATTTTCCTCTACGAATCCGGTGAGAAGCCATTGTCCAGGATGTGAATAGAACCCTTAATAATTCCAGTATCGCTCGCAGCCGATTACCTCAACATATTGAACGAGCTGACCACGATGTTCGGCATGAATGGACCCGTGGTCACGGTACTGCGATACGATATGCAGCTGAATGGCAACTACAAGCAGATCCTTCGCCGGGTGCGGAAGTCCGTGGATAACCGGATTGTGGTTGTTGGCTCCAGTGAAACAATGCCGGAATTTCTGAACCAGGCCCAGCAGGTGGGCATTATCAATGAAGACTACAAGTACATCATCGGCAACCTGGACTTCCATTCCTTCGATTTGGAGGAGTACAAGTACAGTGAGGCTAACATCACCGGTTTGCGCCTCTTCTCGCCGGAAAAGCTGGCCGTCAAGGAGCTGCTCATGAAACTGGGCTATCCCACCGACCAAGATGAGTTCCGAAATGGTGAGGAAAACTCAATTTATAAACGAAAAAATACAAATTATTAATTTTAATATAAAATATTAATTTATTAAGGCTCCTGTCCCATCACCGTGGAAATGGCTTTGACCTACGATGCAGTACAGCTGTTCGCAGAGACCCTGAAGAACCTTCCCTTCAAGCCTGTGTCCCAGAATTGTTCGCTGCGCACGGAAAGCGTCCGGGATGACGGCTCCTCCTTTAAGAACTACATGCGAACGGTTGGTTGAATCGAATGAAAGTCCTTTCGCAGACAACGAATACTTATTTTCTCGCTTTGACATCAGCTTCGACTCACGGAACACCTGCTCACCGGGCCCATCTACTTTGAGGGAAACGTACGCAAAGGATACCATCTGGATGTCATAGAGTTGCAGCCCTCGGGCATTGTCAAAGTGGGCACCTGGGATGAGCAGCGGAATTACAGAGCCCAGCGACTGGCACCCACTACCGCCCAGTTCGACAACATTGACAACTCGCTGGCCAACAAGACCTTCATAATCCTACTCTCGGTGCCGGTAGGTAGCCCCAGCCACCAAGCAAGCCAAAGCAATTTTCCCAATCTTGATGAAACGCGTTCCAACTGCAGAACAAACCGTACGCCCAACTGGTGGAGACCTACAAACAGCTGGAGGGCAATAGTCAGTACGAGGGCTATGGCGTGGATCTAATCAAGGAGCTGGCCGACAAACTGGGATTTAACTTCACCTTCGTGAACGGCGGCAATGATTATGGGTCATACAATAAGACCTCGAATGAATCCACCGGCATGTTGAGGGAGATTATGATGGGGGTGGGTGAGGAAAACGAAACGAGGAAGCCCAGTTAATTACCCTTTCACCTTGCAGCGCGCTGACTTGGCCATCACGGACTTGACCATTACCTCGGAGCGCGAAGAGGCCATAGATTTCACCATTCCGTTTATGAATCTAGGTATTAGAGAACCTTTGCTCTTTATGTTCAAGGATTTATTTTACTTAATATTTTAGGCATCGCTATTCTGTATCTTAAGCCTCAGAAAGCCACACCAGAACTCTTCACCTTCATGGACCCCTTCTCGGAGGAGGTGTGGTGGTTCCTAGGCTTCTCATTTCTGGGCGTGGCTATGAGCTTCTTCATATTGGGTCGCTTGTCGCCCAGCGAATGGGATAATCCTTATCCGTGCATTGAGGAGCCCGAGGAGCTGGAAAATCAGTTCACCATAGGCAACTCCATTTGGTTTACAACCGGAGCGCTGCTCCAGCAGGGATCTGAGATTGGGCCAAAGTATGCAGAATTCTACCAACAAGTTTGGCTCCCTGATGCAACATTCTCCTAATCTCTATTGCAGAGCCCTTTCCACTCGCACTGTGGCCAGCTTCTGGTGGTTCTTCACCCTGATTGTGGTGTCCTCGTACACTGCCAACTTGGCCGCCTTTTTGACCATCGAAAAGCCCCAGAGTCTGATCAATAGCGTTGACGATCTGGCTGACAATAAGGATGGTGTGGTCTACGGCGCCAAACGAACCGGATCCACTAGAAACTTCTTCTTGGTACTGCCAGTAAGGATTATGTTTTCGCTGTAATATCTTATGGCTGCCTTTCAGACATCTGAGGATGAACGCTACAAGAAAATGAACAAGTTCATGACCGAGCATCCCGAACACCTCACCGAAGACAACCAGGAGGGAGTGAATAGAGTGAAAACCAACACCCACTACGCTTTCCTTATGGAATCTACTTCCATCGAGTACAATACGAAGCGTGAATGCAACCTAAAGAAGATCGGTGACGCACTGGATGAGAAGGGCTATGGCATAGCCATGCGAAAAAGTAAATACTTCTCGAATTTGCAATAAAATCATCCATCACTAAAATGCTTTCCATTGCTTTCAGATTGGCCACATCGCGACAAGTTTAACAACGCCCTGCTGGAACTCCAGGAGCAGGGAGTCCTGGAAAAAATGAAAAACAAGTGGTGGAACGAGGTGGGCACCGGCATTTGTGCCACCAAAGAGGATGCTCCAGATGCCACGCCCCTGGACATGAATAACCTGGAAGGCGTCTTCTTTGTGCTTCTCGTAGGCAGCTGCTGCGCTCTGCTTTACGGAATTATCAGCTGGGTATTATTCGTGATGAAGAAAGCGCACCACTACCGTGTAAGATTTTTAAACGATTTTGTTACAAAATCCCTGAGTACCTAATGTCTTGCAGGTGCCGCTACGTGAGGCCCTCAAGGAGGAGTTCCGGTTCGTCATCGATTTCAACAACTATATCCGGGTGCTGAAGAGCTCGGCATCCATATACTCCCGCAGTCGACAGTCCTCTGTGGCTTCTATGGCCGCGGAATCGCAGGCTGGCGAAAGTTAAACAATTTTATTAAATTTTTAGTTTTTATTCATTAAAAGTTAATTACGAAAAATTGGAATGCTTGTTGTTTGTTTGTGACACGAGAGGTTTTCGTCGCAAAAGAATTTTTAGCCACGCCACTGAGTAGTAAAAAAGCTATTTTATAAAAAATAAATAAGACTAGATTCAATAATACTGAAATAAACAATATAGCTAAAATTGTTAAATAAATATTTGATCATTTTTGGATTGTTCTTAATTTTTCTGATTGAATACATAAAATATGTAATATAATAAAAGAGTATATTATTTATATTGCACCCTATGTTTGTAGTTTGAAAAATGATAAAAATATCAACAATATCCCTCATATCCAGCACCTCTTTTTCAACAGTTTTGTCTTGTGTATCGTGTCAAGTGGAGTGAATTATTAAAAAAAACCATCAACAAATACTCCTTCAGAGATCGAATTTATGTCCAGTGCTTGGCACGCCACAACAGGCAATGGATGTGATTATCCACATCAGCCGGTGGCAAGGATTTGCCTGCACTATGTGTGGGTGTGCTGACTGCTGAGCAGGCGGCAGAGGACTCTGCCGAGTCCACATATCGTGAGATCAGAGAGCGGTACCGTCGACCAATCGTGGCGATCAGAGGCACCTTGTCATTGGACAGCGTTATGATGGACTTTATCTGTGAAAGGCGAAGAAAGCGATTAATATTAATCCTTAGAGGCAGACCATACAGACTTACCTCGTTTTCATAGGGCCGGAAAACACTTATAGGGCGCAGGCTCTGCAGCTCCGCCACGATCAAGCAACCCCAGGTGGTTCCAATGTACAGCTCCGTATTGTGAGCCGCCAGGGCCGAGATCTGGCACTTGATCAGATTCACGTGCTCATCGATGGCGATGCTTTGCAGAGACTCGGAACACGGCAACAGCTTGGAGCAGTCCAATTTGTTTTCGATACGCTTGGAGACAACACCCCACTGGTATACCATGCAGCCGGGATAGAGGCAGCTGAAGACGTGGCTGTCATTGCTGCACATCCGAGCCACCTTGACGTCCTCGATCAGATTGGGCTCCTCGCTATGACACAGCGCCTGGTGACCGGACACTCCGGTCTCGTTGAGCGGAAAAATATTTATTTTGCCGGCTATTTCGCCGCACCACAGCTCGTAGGTGCTAGAAAGGGAATTAATAGATATCACAGAGAGCTCAGGGAATGAAGATGTGGCCACTTACCCATCCAAAAAGACAGAGCAGGCGGCGTGTAACACAAAACCGGAACAGATCTCCGTCAGTACGAATGAGCCCTCGGCAAAGGCGCAATTGCTGGGCATCTGTGTGGCGTCTACCAGAAACACGCGACCATTGTGCGTGCCCACGGCCACGCGGGCAATCTTCTCCATGTGCACTAGACTTATCACAGCTGACTTGATGGCCGGATCGAGCATGTAGGAGAACAAGTGGGCATAGCTGGAGGTGCTATACGCATGCAGGTTGCCGGAAACGTCGCCCATCCAAATAGCATCGCCCACCAAGCAGCAGCACAGCATGTTGACTTTTGGCGAACGTTGCGCAGACCGGGCGCGAGAATGGGCACCATTCTCTGGCGTTTTGGGCGGAGCCACTTGTGGCTGCGGCGAACAACTAATGCTGCTGCACTGCAGCAGGCTGCCCGACGGCGAGCAGTCTAGTATGTCGATACGGGATCCAAAGGAGGGTAGCCACAGCTCCAGGGCGGATCGTTCCTCATCGCCCGGACCGCCCACCAGTGAACGAAAGACTCCACACACGATCTTCTCAGTATGCGGCAAAGCAACCACATCCAGCAGGTGTATGCACTCCGGGGCACTGAGTATGGACACAATCTGACTTGCCGTGGGCCGGCGTCGGGGCTGTTCATGCCAACAAAGCACCATCAGATCCAGGCAGCAGGTGGGAAATTGCGTCTCTCGCTGTGTCAGAGCCGGGCGGCTGCCCTCCAATATGCATTCCTTGATGGACTCGTGACCCTCGAACGGTTGTCGCAGGCTAATATTCTCATAGATGAACATGCCAAAGGAGAAGCAGTCCACCTTTTCAGTGTACTCCTCCTCGCCATTGTACCGTATTATTTCGGGTGCCATGAAGCCCTCTGTGCCTCCGAAACCCTTCGATCCGCTAGGAGCCGTTTGCCTGCTGATGCCGTAGTCCGCAATCTTGATGTGCACATGATTCCGTGGACTGTCCTCCGTGTGCGGCTGCGGTAACTCCCAAACCAATACGTTCTCCGACTTCAGATCGCGGTAGATGATCCTCCTGCGATGTAGATACTCGATGGCACGTGCTGCCTGCAGAACAAGGGTCTGGAACGTATGCGGACCCATGTGAGCTCCACTGCGTCGATATTGCCGCAGCAAAGCATCCAGACCGCCCAGAGGAGCGAGCTCCAAAACCAGAGCCAACGGCTTAATGCAGATCCCCACCAGGGGCACAATATTGGGATGCTTGAGTGTCAGCAGCACGGCCAACTCCTGGCGAGCAGTGCAATAGGCCTTGCAGGAGTGCTGCAAAGGATCACGATCCCATTTGCCCAGAGCCACCTTATAGGCCATTAGGGCACTCTGAAAATTAAGCGAATGTATCAATATTTTTTTCCATCTCCCGCAATTATTCTACTCACCTCCTTGGCCCGGGCTCCTGGTGGCACTGGCTGAAGCATTTTCATGGCCACCGGCTTAAAGGATCTGGCGCCTCTAATCTTACAGCTCGCCTTGAACACAAACCCGAAGGCTCCGCGACCCAGTAGAGATCCCTTGATGATGCACTCCGTGGGAATAGTGTGCTTGTCGGGTATATCGGCAAATATGACATCCGGAGCTAGCTGGGCCATCGACTGTTCCAGGTGCACGGGACAGCTCAGCTTACTCTGGTTGTAAACAGACAAAATGCACTCCTCGATCATCCAGGCGTAGCAGACATTGGAATTGTCTGGTAAGGGATAGCCCGGGTGTCCATCTACCGAAGTATTGCGTGAGGAACCGGCAGAGTCGGGTCCCACGCCCGAGTCTGCATCCGAGCCAGCGCCGAGGGAATCCTCAGAGCGGCGCTCCCGCCGGGCTGTAGCGTTCAGATAGGCGGAGAATACATTAAGAGCGCCATCCTCACCGGGGTCACCAACACCATGCAAGAAATACGCGCCTGCCCCGCACCTGCTACTCCGACTTGGCCTATTGCATCCAATGGGTGGCATTTCACGATCCGCAGGCTCGTTGCTGTTCTGCAGTTGCAATTTCCAAAGGCAGCGCGGGCATAGGACCAGGCGGGTGATCAGGAAACGCCCCTCCGATGTGTGCACGAACCGAGTGCCCAGCGAGGGATACCAATCCTCCAGCAGCAAGTCGATGTGGTCCACGGCCAGAGCCAAGAGCTTGGCTATTTGCGACATCTGTGGGTGCAGCTCCGCCAGCAACTGACGCTCTCTATTGTCCACTTCTTGCGATATGCTCACCTGGAGCAGGGGAAAGTAAACCTCCAAAATGCTGGAAGAGGTCAGATTAACGTCGCTCCAAATTCCATCCAGCTTCAGTTTGAAACGATTGCCATTCGTGCGAAAGGGCTGAGTGCGCTCCGAGCTCTGAAAGGGTACTTCCCAAATGCGGAATATTAGAATGGGTCCATAATAAAGGGCAAAGCCCGTCTGCCAAAGATTCCACTGGGTGTCCTGCTCCAAGGAAGCGCGCAAATCAAAGTCCACAAATTTCTAAAATATATAATATAATATAAGGAACATAATAATAAAGATTAGTGTATTTTTCCTACTCACTTCTTGGGTAGTCACATAGACGCCACGGATCGCCTCGATGATCTGCTCATCAGCCAGTATTCGCGTTATCAGGCGGGACCAGAAACCGGAGGGGAAATAGGTCATCAGAAGAACACGCCTTAGGCCCTGGACAGCAGAAGCAGAAGTCGAAGAAGACGGAGAAGTCCGCGTTGACATCGGCTCGTAGATCAAGTTATTCAGATTCACCTCCTGCGAGACGGAGCAACCCAAATTACGACCGCGGGAGCGCTGTGACAACTTCACTGTGGTGCCTGCGTTGGGCGTGGTGGCCTCTTGTAGTGGCAGAAGTGAGGGTATGAGCAAAGTTCGTGAGTCCCAGGTTAGGGCAACCTCAAACTTGTTCAGTAAACTGACAATGTAGCTGGAAATATTTAAAAGAATATTCAGATTAATCAAGATTTTAAAATCGTCAAATGCACCTTTTAATTTTATAAATCAAATAAAACCTACCTGCGATTTGTATTCCCCTGAACCTGCGCACTCCGAAACAGGAGCTGCAGGTCATCCAGCTTCATTACGCCCGTCGGGGCAAACGGATTTATCTCACGCACGGTGACCACATGGGCCAGCATATCGCAAAGCCACTGCGGATCGAGGAAGTAGTAATCCCTGAGCGTGGCATCATCATAGTGCAACAAAACTCCATTTTCGTGACACCAGGTGGTTGCCTGCTGCAGCTCGGCGGCATCTCGAAAGCTCTTGTAGTTGTGCAACCGCATTTGTTCAGTGACCAGGCGTCGATACTGCTCACCATCGAGGACAGGATCTCGGCCAGCCGCCCGCAGATTGCAGGCAATTACGTTCACAATGTCCTCCAGGGCGATATAGCTGGCTGGAATCTTTTGGAGCAGCATGGGCTCCTTTGAGCCCGGCGATCGCAGCTGCATGGCTGTGTCATAGATGATGTTGGCCAGCAAGTGGATATTGTGCAGGGTGCGACAACTTATTTCAATTGAGTCAATCACCCGCGGTAGCCCAATCTTCTCCGCATCCGGAATGGCTATGAACTTCTCCCGTATTAGCTGTTGCAGCTGCTCTGCCTTCTGCGGAGATATGGACTCGCCTACTGCATCAAAGTGGGTGCCGACAATAATAACGGGAGAGTTGGGAGCCCGCGCCTGGATATTGCCCAGCCACTGCAACAGCTCGGCCAGACCCTTGTGACCGTCGCTGATGCGCCAAAGCACCAGATACAGACTCCGCTTGGACAGGAAGTACTGATGGGTGGCGTAGTACTCCTTCTGGCCGCCAAAGTCCCAGGTTCGGAACACCACCGGCCCATGGGAGCCGGGTGCTCGCTTTCGCTTCTCGCAAATCCAGGTGCCTATGTCAACGCCCACCGTAGATATATTCGCAGCGGATGCGGACGAGTTTCGCTGCGACCGCGATGTACTACGTGCGTGGCCCATTCTTTTGGCCCAATGGTTTTCACTGGCGCGAGATCGGTGCGAACTAGAGCTTGAGCCGGATCCCGCTCCCTGGCGCAGCAGATCGAGCAAAGTGCTTTTGCCAATGCCAGCCACGCCCACCACCATCAGCTTCATCCGAGCGTACGGCTGGGCGTCCTCGTAAATGGACTTGAGGT
The DNA here is from genome assembly GCA_008042485.1 of Drosophila mayri. Taxonomy (NCBI): domain Eukaryota; kingdom Metazoa; phylum Arthropoda; class Insecta; order Diptera; family Drosophilidae; genus Drosophila; species Drosophila mayri. The sequence continues at coordinate 164,815 of VNJN01003223.1, read as the reverse complement.
AGCCCACGATGTCCATAGTCTTGTGCTTTTTGCTCTCGATCATAGAACGCAGTGGCTCTTGTAAGAGGCAGCCGCGTGTGTTCAGGTTCCACAGCCGCGACAACAAACCCAGATGTGGCGGCAGCTCCGTGATGTTTACATTTCCACTGATGTTCAGCACCGACAGACTGCTTAGTTCGTGTAGCGATGCGGGGATCTCCTTAAGGCAATTGTTGGTCATGTCCAGCATGGAGAGATTCGGGAAGATCACCTTGGACCGGTTCACACCCACCACACTCCAGTCGGCATCCTCGCTCTCGTTGAACAGCGTGGTGGCATCGTCCGTCGACAGCTGGATGCGGGTGAGAAGGTTGTCCGCCAGGATCAGCGTGCGTAGCGATTCTAAGCGCAAATGGCGCCGGTGCCGGCACACGCTCTTTAGTACCGAAGCTCGGAAGGAGCTGGCGGATGATGAGCTGCCCTTTGAGGATGACGTCTTGTACGCTACCTCTTCCTCCTGCCGACCCTCCGGCAGCTGAACACAGCTATAGCACAGGAGGTGCGGATCTGATTCCGTAATTCGAGGCAAGCTTGGCCAGCATGAAATCTCGTTGTGGCTCAAGTCCAGCTGCTTGAGAGTGGCCGGATAGCTGGTCACGTGGCCCATGGAGCGCAAGCTGTTGTATGACATGTTTAGCCTGGTTAAGCTGACGGCCAGGCAAGGCAATGCAGCCGGAATGCTGGTAAATAGATTGTTCGCTATATTAAGGCTGCTTAACTGCGAGGAGCTTCCAACGCCCGGGCCGGACTTTCCATCGCCGAAATCCTGCTCGTGCTGCTGCCACTTCAAGTCGTTGTCGGTTATGTCCAGCGAAGCCGACCAGAGATTGCGATGAGTGAGCCGCTGCTGGGTGAGATTCCGCGGCTTATTGGACTGAGGCTCCTCAAATGACTGCAGAGTCAGTTTGTCCAGACTCAACAGGGAACTGCTCGTCTGCATGGGCGGCACTGGCAGGTCTCGCAGCAAATTGAAAGCCACGTTAAGCTCGCGCAACTTGGGCGCGCGCCACAAGTCGAAGGGGAGCTGCTGCAGCTTATTATTCGATACGTCGAGAATTGTGAGTGCGGGCAGGTGAAAGACGGCCGCCGGCAGACTGGTCAATTGGTTGTCCTGCAGAAAAAGCTCATCCAGAACGGGACATGCATATCCCTTAGCTCCTTGAATGGGAGCCGGCAGCTCGGTGATCTTATTCTGAGCCACATTCAGATACCTAAGGGAGCAAGGATACATTAACAGGTAAGCTGCTGAGGTCAGGACATTTACTTACTTGAGACTAACCAGGTGGAACAACTCTGGTGGAATAGCTGTGAGAACATTGTGCGAGAAGTCAATGCGAGTGATGGCAGTCAATGAGACCTCGGTCAGCCTAGGGTGCGACTGCAGTTTGGGATTCAGCAGCAACACTCCACTAACTAGCCAGGGAACTCTAACCACCGACAACTGAACACTGGAGCCCAAGCTGTGCCAGTCAATGATGGTCGGCACATTGGGAAACATGGCGCTGTACGATATGTTGCTAGTGGACGGCAGAAACACATTAACTTCCACCGGAGTGGGCAGGCCCTTCTTGTTGATTTTGTAGTCGGAGTCCGGGTGGACGCGTCGGGCCAAGAGACGGCTAAGGATGGCCTCATCCCCTCCAGAAATAGTCATTCCGATGGCCGAACCGTTGTCATCGCGAGCTCCGTGCTTCAGCAAGAGATCCACCATGGCCAACGACCTCTGCTTGCAGGCCTCGGCAATCGGGACGTTGCTCAGCCCGTAAATCTCCTCGCAGCACTTGGGGTCGGTGTGATCCTCCACTGGCTTGGCGACAATGTTCGGATTGGCTCCGTGCTGCAGTAGAGATTGCACCACGTCCAGGTGGCCGCCACGAACTGCTGCCAGCAGAGCCGTTTCCCTCGCCGCTCCACACAGCAGATTGACGTTGACCGGACATCGCTGGCATTCCGTAGACTCTTGAGTAGTTTGCTCTTCGGGGCCATCCGATTCGCCGGATATGTGCAGCTTTGACATAATTGCCTGGATGCCAAACGAAATGCGTTTTCTGGTCGGCGTAATGGGAGTGCTCACCGAGCTGGCGGAACTCGAGTCTCCCAAAGTGCGTCGGCAGTGGAGCTGCCACTTGAGCAATACCCCGACCAGCTGCTTATTGCCCAGAATGCTGGCTATATACAGACTAGTCTGACCGGTCACATCGTGGGCGTTGGCGTCGAATGGCAGCCTCCACTCCCACAAGCCCTCCTCGTCGCGATATGTCTGGTAGAGGTAGTCCGGATAACTGTAGCCAATGAGCAGCTCCAGCAGCTTGATGTGTCCATTGATGCAGGCCGCATGCAGCGGCAGCCAGCGTTCCACAGTCGGTTGCTGAATCAGTTCCGGGAAGCGATCCAGCATCAGCCGGGCGATGCCCAAGTGCCCGCTATGAACGGCAGCGTACAACGGCGAGTATTTAGTGACCGCATGCGAGCGGCCATCGGCACCGGCGTCCAACAGTCGCTGGGTAATGCTCTCGTAGCCAGACTGACACGATCTGGAAATTAATTGTATTAATTGTAGCTGGAGCACTCGCCGTGTTTAATTACTTACATAAAGAGCAGGGTATTAGCACCCGATGGTGCCATATTGACAATAATCTGCCGTTCCGTTCCCAGCGCAGCCAGCAGAACCCGGACCGTCCGCTCATCTCCAGCACTAACCGCAGCTCGGAGCTCTCCGTGCTTGATCTGGCGCACTTCCTCCCGCGCGTCTGCAAGCGAGAGTAATACATTCATCAAACATATGTCCTTTCGGTATTGTTTTAATTCCCCACCCCGGACTGAGGACAACTCAATGACCTCATCCACGAAATAGTCGCAAGCCTCTAGGGCAGTTTCGGTGCCAGGCTTTGGCTGTTCCATGCTGAACTTCCAGGACATTATTATGTAACCCAGATCCTAACGGCCGAGCCAGAACCCAATCGACAGCTTATGGCATCCGAGCCGGAGAAGCCAACCGTTCGCGGCGCTCTCAAAAACTAAACTGAGACGAGGTGCAATGGGGAAAATCGATGGCCATTCATTGATGCGTTGCCCGGGCCACGTTTTTTCTGGTCATTGATCCAAGCCGTATTTTGACGCACTGCGCAAGACGCAACTGAAGAGGCGTGGAGCAACTGTTGCACGTGGTCAGGGACTGGCATTGGATCGGGTGTGTGGCGTTTGTTTTGCAGTAATTGCTATCGTGTGGGTGTCGAATGGCCCAGTGGTTGCAGCGCACCAGTTGCTTCTCTGTGGGCCAAAGGCCAATTCAAATAAACAGATTTTCGCGCCCATTTTTCTGGAGCCCACTGCACCATAATCACCCTGTGCGCTCACAAGTGATGGTGTTGTTGAAAAACCAATAACAATTCGTTAAGACTTTAATTGCGGACACTTAAATCACCCTAACACCACTTTTACTACTTTCATTAACACGTAACCTAAACTGAATACACTTACTAAACAGCCATTGCAAGCTTTGCAGATTATGTACATATAGATGTATGTATACGTTTTTACATTTATTACCTTCATCCGAATCGCTCATTGCGCTTTGTGGTATATTTTTCACGGAACTTTCGGTTTTATCATTATCCTCTGCTCTTTAATTTAACGGATTGCGTTTATTGGCTAAAAACAACCCATATTTTTGGATGCAATTTATTTTAACATTTTGCGAAATTTTCACTTTGTTTACATTTTTTCTTAGTGGGCCCAAAGTTTTCAACGGTCGTAATCCCATTATTTATCATTAAATCGATAAATTGCTTAATAGCAATTAATATTGTATTTGACGTAATAATTATATATAATTTCCGGGTTTCCTGAACGATATTAAAATGTATTACCTCTTTAGTGATCATTATCATCTGAAAAAAACCCCACATAATAAATCAAGCTGCTGGATGAATAACCTGTGACTTTGTGAAATTAATTTTCCCAAATAAATTAGGCTCCAGGTTATATTATTATTACTCTTTATAAAATATTATTATTTTTATTCACTGTTCTGCTCTTTAGCTTTCTTACTTCTCTCTTGATACTCTTGATAAGATCTTGTTTTTCTTTTGCACGCGTTATTCTTAACGCAATGCATTGCCTTTTGCAGTAGCTTTATCGGTGGCTTCGAACTGTCCGTCTGCCGAATTGCTTCTAAAATAAGATTTTGTTGTTAATAAATATTTACTATAGCATTATATCAGATACTATACCTATAAGAGCGGAAAAAAAGAATACGTAGTTACGCAGGCCCTTCTTGTTGCTTACTCCATCAACGTTAAAGTCCAATATTAATTCTACAGCCATCACATTTGTTAATGTCTTGGACAGCGACTTGAGACCGAGTAGACACTTCATTTCACTGATCTGTGAATTATGGAATGGCGGATATTATTACATTACCCTATTAAACGCTTAAAAGTGCTTACGCATTCATTTTTGAATGTGTGTGTCTCTCCAATCTCCTTGTCTATAAAAGAAAGATCGAACTCCGTCCTTAGTGGGAAGTTAAAGTCGGTGCGCTCAAAGTCTTGGCACTGTATTCCTTTACGGACTAATTCCTTTAGTCCGATAACTGCTTCGGAGAGCCATGATAGTTGTCCATTCATCTGTGCAAGCTGGGCGCGCAGAGACTTATTCTCTTCTGAAAAATCGAAATGCGTAGCAAGTTGCAACTTATGTAGCTATTTTTGTTAATGAAAATATTACCTCGAATGAACGAAATTATGCGCTGCTCTGATGTTTGTGGCTGCTGAGTGAAATCTTTGGGAAAAACATGTTTAAAGTTTGGTTTTAAAAGATAATGTAAATATTTAACCTTGTTTGGTATCCTGCGAGACTTCATCTGAACTTTTTGAATGCGGGTTATAGTCATCGATTGAAATCTCAGGCTCCAATTTGAACAGCATCATCTCGTCTGTAGGCTGCTGACTGAAATCTTGGGAAGACCATGTTTAAAGTTGTGTTTTAAGCGTGGAAAACTTTATTATTTACCTTCTGTGGCAGACTGAATGCAGTCATCTGCTGTTTCTGATGGCGTTTCGCAGTCATTGAGTAAGATTTCAGGCTCCGATTCAAACTGCATCATATTGTTTGGCATTAAAACATCAGCAATTGTTTATTTATAAGAATATAATCCTTACGGAGACTTGCACATTATAAATGAAAATACCAAAGAAAATTAAAAAAGGCTAGTATTTTATTTATTTCAACAAACGGGAACACTACCATAGCTAATACAATTTGTAATGTAATGTAAACATGTAAAGTAACGAATGCGTTTGTTTACGAATTGTATATACCAAAATGGCGGACAAGAGAGTGTCAACTGATCTTCATATTTCGTTACCTTCAAACTGCAATGCATTAGCTCGTGCTTTGCAGCCCGTTTTCGTCTTCGTAATGCCATTTGATATTTTCTAGCGGTTGCCGTCCTAGATTCGATCATGTGGGTCGTAGCATTTTTTCTTCGTATAAAAGGGGAATAAATCAAATAAAACAAAAGTAAAGCATAGTATCTACTATGCTTAAGATTCAACTGAATTTAAGCATGCAAATTAATTAGACTATAGATAACCGCTCGACCAATTTTACATGGCATACTTGAGTACACGTGTGGTATTTTCCAGCAGACAAGTCGCGGTCACACTGCACAACAATCCAAATAAAAGCAATTAAATATTCTTAAATCAAACTTCAATGTGCTTCGATCCCAAGGTGCGTTTGTGAAAAAAGAGCAGCACAGAATGGCCTTTCGTGGCCACCAATGGATGCCGGTGCGGGAAGTCAAGTAAGCAGCAGCGGCACCTCTGCGAAGCTCACACCCAGAAAAAGTGATAAAAACGAAGGCTGGCCAAAATGGAGATGACAAAACAAAAACAAATGGGACGCGGTGAAAACCCAGTGGAAACTAGTGCGGTGAATTGTTTTGGGCGGCCGAGGAGCTAGTCTCCGGGCACATGTTTCTCCTGAGTAGCGTTGGCGGCGAATGCACTTTCCATTTGTGGCCATTCCGCCAGGAAGATTATGCCTCGTACTTTTGTATACCCTTTCTGCGGGCTGAACTCCACTTGTTTGTTGATGGAATTTGCACCGTCTCCCATAAACTGTGCCTGCCAAACAAACCACTTCTGGTTGCTGCGCATATTTATTATTCAAATTGTACCACCTAAAGGTGTCGAGTGCTAGCCTTCTGCTGGCTAAGCCCTTGGCAGTGAAAGTTAGGGTATTACAAGGTCGCCTAGCTCCGTTCGTTTTCATACTTGTTTTTGTTTTTAAGTTGACCCCTCCCCCTAACTTATGGCTGTGTGATTCATACTAAATATCAAGACGATTTTAAACGGAAAGCAAAGATGTCGTTTTTAGTCAGCGATTGTGTATTAGTTCCTCCGGTAAAAGTGATCTTAAGGTAGTTCAAGGTGGATAAAACCGACAGGGGTGGCCTCTATGAGCTAAGCGCTGGGCGGGCTATGCCGTCTTATCTGCGAGCTGGCGGGTGATTTTCATAATTTTCGTATTTTCCGTTATTGAACACCAAACAGCCGATCGGCAATCGCCGTATTTTCGCTTTCGAGTAACTCAGGCCGGCGCCACCTTCTGATTTATTATTCACAGAGATCGGCATGACTAACAATGAGACTGCGGCGCTGATTTAAATGGAAAACTTTGAAAACAACAGAGGGTCCAGGCTGTTGATAACGACAAGAGCGAGAAACAAACTAACAACTGCATGCAACGTCGGACAGTGGAGCCGGAATAGCCCTCAGAGCGGAGAGTGAACGGTACGACGACGACGAAATAGCCACAGAGCGTTAATCACACGAACCGGGTCCCAGTTGGGACAATCCCGCAGAGCCATGAGCCAAGCCGTCAACATGACGGAGATTCCGTCATATGTGCGGCTCCCGCATCACCATAACCAGAACATCCAGCCGCAATTGGACGACATGGATGAGTTCTGCATGCGCTTTTCCGTGAACCTGTGGAAAAATGATCCGCCAGAATATGTGGACCTCATCTGCCTGCTACCCAACGGACATATCCGGATGCTGAGGGCCCCCTCGACGGCCACAATTCGGGATGTAAAGGTGAACATGGTCGAGTGTGCCAAGCAGAGCGAGCCGTGCTATATGATCAAGGACGCCTGCGACTACCAGGTATACGGCATATCGACCTTCAACATCGAACCGTACACGGACGAGACGAAGTGTTTGTGCGAGGTCCAGCCGTACTTCGGATTGCTCAGCCTGGGCGATCGTACCGATGCCAACAGCTTCTCCAGCGACTACGAGCTGACCAAGATGGTTAGCGGTATGATCGGCAAGTCCTTCGATCACCATCGCACACAGGGCACACCCGAAATTGACGACTTTCGGCTATACATGTCACAGATCAGCGACAGCATAGAGATTCAGCGCTTAAGTTACAGCTGGCAGGACCGCCTGCTTTACGAGCACCCGCTGCGGCTAGCTAACTCAACGAAGATGCCTGACCTGATACGCGAGCGGCATCCGACCCGAACGTTCCTCATCGTGGTGAAGAACGAGAACGACCAGAGCACCTTTACGCTGTCCGTTAACGAGCACGACACTCCCAATTCGCTAATTGAGAGCACCCTGCAGAAGATGAACCGCTCCCAAATCAAGATGAACGACCGAGCCGCCGACTACATACTCAAGGTGAGCGGCCGCGACGAGTACCTGGTCTGCAACTACCCGTTGATCCAGTTCCTGTATATCCAGGAAATGCTCTCCGACTCAGCGGTGCCCAACGTGGTGCTGCAGTCGATTTACCGCCTAGAGTCGTACATTAATTACCACAATGAGCAGAACATGCTGCCGAAGAGGAAACCGCGGAAGCAGTCTGTGGTGCCCGCGCGGCCTCCCATCTCGCTGTGGGACATGGGCAACTACTTCCAGCTGACACTGCACAGCATATATAACGTGAACTATGACAGGGCGCGGGCCTTCAAGGTGGGCGTGCAGGTGGGCCTCTTTCACGGTGAGCGAATGCTCTGCGCTCAGCGATCGACGGACTCGCCTAATGGCAACTTTCATACGTTTCTCTTCAACGACCTTGTGATGAACTTCGACATACAGATGCGCAACCTGCCGCGGATGACGCGACTGTGCATCGTGATATTTGAGGTAACCAAAATGTCACGATCCAAGAAGTCGTCCAACAACAAGGATATCGCAATGAAGGACGTCTCCTACAACAAGAATCCACTGGCTTGGGTGAACACCACGCTGTTTGACTACAAGGACAATCTGCGCACCGGTCGGCATACGCTCTACACGTGGACGTATGCAGACGACATCCAGTCGGATGAGGTCTTCCACCCACTGGGCACCGTCGAACCGAATCCGCTCAAAGAGGAATGCGCCCTGGTAGATATCACATTCCAGAGCAGCGGAACGGGAACCGTGCGCTACCCCACCGAGGAAACTGTTCTGCAGTACGCCGAGGAGCGTGCCCTTGTCAGAAGGCAAGAAAACCAGCAGCACAGGGCTGAGCCGGAGAAATATCTCAGGGATCTGATAGCAAACTACACGGGTCTCGATAAGATTTACGAGATGGTCGATCAGGATCGAAATGCCATCTGGGAACGCAGGTAGTGGCAGTGCTAAAGTCAAAAGAAATTATTTTGCTGAAACTCGATTTTAAATTCTTCTTATTAGGGACATCATTCAGCGTGATCTTCCCGAGGAATTGTCCATCCTTCTGCACTGCGTTTACTGGAAAGAGCGTGACGATGTGGCCGATATATGGTTCCTGCTCAGCAATTGGGAGCTTATCTCCATTGAACGTTCCTTGGAGCTGCTAGATTACGCGTATCCGGACCCAGCCGTACGAAGATTTGCCATCAGATGTCTGCACTCTCTCACGTACGAAATATTATTAAATAATTATTACTTTAGGACTATTCTGCTTTAAACAAGCCTTAAATTTGCATATGAGCAATATGAATTTCTAATTTATAACAATTTTCATAATTTTAAAATATTCACCCTACAGGGACGAGGACCTGCTGTTGTACCTACTCCAACTGGTCCAGGCCATCAAGCACGAATCGTATTTGGCCAGTGATCTGGTGGTGTTCCTCCTAGAGCGAGCAATGCGCAATCAGCGCATTGGGCACTACTTCTTTTGGCATCTGCGCTCCGAGATGCAGACGCCGTCCATACAGATGCGATTCGGTCTCCTGCTGGAGGTCTACCTCAAGGGCTGCAAGCATCACGTGCCACCTCTTCGCAAGCAGCTGCACATGCTGGAAAAGCTGAAACAGGGTTCCGTCATAGTGAAACACTGCAGCAAGGAGAAGGTCAAGGGTATGTTGCAGAACTTCCTGCGCGATCAGCGCAACGAAGGCGTCTTCCAGAACATCCAGAATCCGCTCAATCCCAGCTTTCGCTGCAACGGTGTCTCGCCGGACAAGTGCAAAGTTATGGATAGCAAAATGAAACCGCTATGGGTGGCGTTTGAAAACGCTGACCTAAACTCCGACGATGTTCACATCATTTTCAAAAATGGCGACGATTTACGCCAGGACATGCTCACCTTACAGATGCTAAGGGTGATGGACCAGCTTTGGAAGCGCGATGGGTAAGACGTTGATATACTAAGGGGTATGCAAAACTAGACTAAATGGTCGTTTCTTTCTCTCCCCACAGAATGGACTTCCGGATGAACATCTACAACTGCATTAGCATGGAGCAACGACTCGGCATGATTGAAGTTGTGCGCCACGCAGAGACCATTGCAAACATACAAAAGGAGAAGGGGATGTTCTCGGCCACGTCGGCTTTCAAAAAGGGTTCCCTCTTCAGTTGGCTAAAAGAGCACAACAAGCTCCCTGATAAGCTGAATCAAGCCATTAACGAGTTCACGCTTAGCTGCGCCGGCTACTGTGTGGCCACCTACGTGCTGGGCGTGGCAGATCGTCATTCAGACAATATAATGGTGAAAAAGAACGGACAGGTAGGTTGCAAAGGAAATGTTTAAGAAATTAAATCATTTAACTTTTGATTTTGTGGTTCTCCTTAGCTCTTTCACATTGACTTTGGCCACATTCTGGGCCACTTTAAGGAGAAGTTCGGTGTGCGTCGGGAACGAGTGCCCTTCGTGTTAACCCATGACTTCGTCTACGTAATCAACAAGGGCTGCAAAGACAAAGACAAGGACCGGGAGTCCGACGAGTTTCGTCGCTTTCAAGAATTGTGCGAGCGCGTAAGTTAAATCAAAATAAAAAAAATATAGATCGTCGCAATAATTAACAACGGACATTTTACAGGCCTTTTTAGTTTTACGAAAACACGGCTGCCTTATTTTATCGCTGTTTTCAATGATGATTTCAACGGGACTGCCAGAACTGTCTTCTGAAAAGGACTTGAACTACCTTCGTGAGACCTTAGTATGTCTCTATGCCACTATATTTCTGAATTTTAGTTCCTAATCGACAATTTCGTTCCTATTCAGGTGCTGGACTATCCGGAGGATAAAGCACGCGAACATTTCCGGGCGAAATTCAGCGAAGCTTTGGCCAACTCCTGGAAGACATCCCTCAACTGGGCCTCGCACAATTTCTCCAAAAACAACAAACAGTAAACATCTACACACACCGGCATCATGAATCGTCATCGTTTCAAAGTCCGAATATCTCGCAACACAACTAAATGGATCAACTTTTCTTTTCTGCATGCCGTCTGGCCCTCTGTTGCCCCCTGTGCCCCTGCAGCAGGCGTAGTACAATTTCGCATCTAATTCATAAAGTTCAAAACTATGTGTTCACTATGTTAGGCCGAAATATACACAATCCACATCCCCACACACACACACACAGACTACCCCTAACCCATAGCTGATAATGTCGCTCCCACAAGTGCTCCAATATAATTTACTGTCCACCTTGTACACTTTAGTGTTCACCTATTCTTGTAATTCTAATCATTAATGCCCCCTGGATCCCGGAATTGTTTTGATGTCTAGTTATTCATTTGCCGTTTCACACTCGCGCATGCACGTGCAACAAATTGTATCCTATTAATTTAAGAGACATTAACTCTATAAGTTTAAAATTAACGATTTTCTATCCCCTATATTACGATTAATTAATTGTCTACTATATATTTTTGTGTCTGCTTTTGTCGCCAACATCAAAATTTTTGTGTTATCCGGTTTCGTTTTATAATGTTATTTAATATTTGTAACGTAATGTGTAAATCGCTGGATAATTGCAATTAAAATGAAACTATTTAAATTCATAAACGAACGAATGTATACAATTTATTCAAAACATGAAAAATATAGAAACAATGTGCTGCTACGATTACAATTACCGTATTTTTCTTTCCAATTTACAGTAAGAAAAATATGCAGCACCACAAAAGTGGCTCGAAGATGCATAAGGTTTGATTCTTAAGGTTTGATATCCTTGCTCGTTGGTTACATATAACCTTATCCTTCAAGAGATCACATTCCCCAAAAGATCCCTCCCAAACTCTGAATTCGAAGTAAAGTGAAACACATTCATAAGTTAGTTGTCATACATTTAGTATAAGTTTTTTATTGACATCAAGTATTCAGTTTCAGTATATATATATACCTATATAAAATATAGTTCTTTAAAATTAATTTTGTTTCCGCTACTTTACACGAATTTCAGCATCAAAAGATGCAGCATTTCTCCATATATTTGAAACCCTCTGCATTACTTTATATATATTTCACTTTTTGCCAACATTATTTTCGCTTTTTGCCGCACATTGTTCGACAATGCACATGGTACATATGTTTAACAAATAGCGACTCTCGAAAGACGTCCGATATTTCAAATATAAGCACTACGATTCAATAAAACAAAAACGTCGTACACAGTACCGTTATACAGGTAAAAATAAAATAATAGTCCCTAGGCGCCTAGCTAACTAATCAGTAGGTAGTAAAGACCGTATATGGAATTTTCATGGAAATTTTTTCTTTTATTCGTTTAGGTTCTGTTTTTTTTTACGCTTACTAAAAAGTTAAAGCGACGAGGAACTTGCCTGAAATTCTACCGGCTTTTCGGATTACTTATTATTAATATTCAAAGCCGATAGGATTTTATGCAAGCCACACTTTGCTTTCAATAGCGTAATTGTGCAAACCCTTATCGACCTCTTATGGAATCCTTTAGTTTTTAGTCTGTAAAATATACAGTATTTTGTTAAAATCCTTTATAAAAATATTTATATTAAATATATTGGTTATTTTTGTCGTTTATCGGTTTACATTGTTATTGTTGTTGTTGTGTAAAAATACTGTATTTACAATTACAACTATTTTCTTACACATTAACATACCAGTAGATATAAATAGTCATTTGCTTTTTATATAAATAATTTAGAAAATATGAGAAACCGCGTTTTGTTTTTGTCTTTTTGCATTTAGGAATATGTTTTTTTTTATTTGTATCAGTTTCAGTTGTACGAATTCCGGTTTGAATTTGTCTGTTTTAGGATCTTTCTTGCGTTCCCCTTGTGTGTAAATATGTTTATTACATTTTTGTACATTTTCAATTGTTTTTGATTGGGCAGCAGTACGGACAGTGAATTTGTATTAAGTAAAGCTATACATTCCTTAGATAATTGTGAAGGTTAACTTTAGATCGGTTAGCGATTTAAACATAAATTTCACAATGATATTGAGTTTTTCATACAAAATATATTTATTTATTACTTAGCATAGAGAGAGTCAATGAGTTCCACAAAAATAACTGGAAACTCATCGAAATTTTCTATGGAATGTTTGCGTTTTAAATGTTTTAAAATATATTCAAAAATGTCCTCTTAATTGAGCCGAATAGGACTGTATATAATCTACTCAATACAAATTGCTGGCGATTTTGCCTTATTGGACCTAAATTTTTAAAGTATCTGTTAATCTTTCCATACATACGATCTGTTATAGCAAATTTGTTGTTAATTTATTTCTTTTGTATCCCTAGTTTTCTTTTAATCTTTAAAGGCACGAGCTTTTTATAAAAATCTGTTCTTGTAGTTTTGTTAAATACACTTTAAAAAGTTAGATGCTGCGATCTATAACTTAGGTTTTCTTGTTTGTTTTTTTTTCTAAAAAAAATTCAGGTTCAGTCTGTTTCAAGGAAATGTTTAGATGAAAAAAACGTAACTCTTTTTTTTTGAGATTCTTCAAGACTTGCATTTTTTATATCCTACAGAAAAATGCTGTAAATAGTTTTATTTTTCGTTAGTTGGCGTAGAATGAAGTTCCTTTGCATATTAAATATGTTAGTCAAAATTCCATTTTTTCAACTGATTACATAGAAACGTTTTGGAACGGTTAAAAAAACCTTGGTTGTGTCTCTTCCTCGTAGTTTCCTTCTCCTTTTTTTATATTTGTAGTTTTAATTTTGGGCCTTAGTCGAGAACCTAGGATTAGGGTTACGCTAAAACAATTATGTTAAAACTAAACTAGCAGCGAACTTATGAGATAACTTTACGTGTAGTTGAATGTCGTCTTAAGCGCTACTCGTGCGATAATGTACTTAACTCAATGGTTGGCCCAGAAACTGGGGCAGCTGGGGCGTGTGTATGTCTCAGTGCTTTGACAGATTCAGTGGTAAGTCTGGAGTGAGAAGAGAGACATCCGAATTATATAAAGAATATAGAAAATTATAAGGAAAACATAAAGCATATCCTTGGGTTCTGCCTCAAGTTAATTTAATTGGCTGCTCACCTGAACTTTGTTCATTCCTTAGGCTACTAGTATGAAACATTGCGGAGGAGCTGGCGCCAGGAGCGGCCGCCAAGGAGGAGGCGGAAGCGCTCGAACTGGTCGGCGAAGTGGAGGCGGTGCGATGACTGGACGCTGCAGACATTTGGTCGGTACTACTATCAGTCAGTTTTGGCGTGGCCATGTGAGCGGGCGAGTGGTGAGTGGTGGTGGTCAATGCAGCCGGGTGCGGATGCTGGTGGGGATGATGGGCCAGGTGCGGATGGGTGTGAGGACTGGGAGCGGGCTGCCCAAAGGCGGCGGCAGCAGCTGCCGCCACAGCGGCCGCTCCGTTGTAGGGAAATGCATGATACGGGGATGGTGGCGACAGTCTCGCAGCAGCAGCAGAAGCCGCCGGGCTCCCGGCCTGCGGATGTGGAGACAGCAGAGGTGCCGCTCCCGTCTGATAGTGGTGCATCCAAAGCGGATGCCGCAGGGCCGCCAGTGTAGATATGTACGGGTGGTATAGCGACGAGGGAATGTAGGCGGCTGCGGCCGCTGCTGCTGCCGCCGCTGCCGCAGCAGCTGCACTGCCCGACGTACCAGGTGCCGAGGTCGGACTGCCACCCGAACCGTTGCCGTTCATTTGGGGCGGCGGCGGATACATGTAGTAGTGGAGCGGCGAGCTGCGCTGCAGGTGCGACTGCTGCTGTTGCTGCTGCATTAGCCTCCGATCCGGTGGCGAGGTACTTCGATCACCGGGCGAGGGACAGCTACTGCTGCTGGCCGACGGTGACGCGAACTCTCGACGAATTGATGCAGTCTTCTTGGGCACTGTACGCGGCGTGGTGGCAGGCGAAGCTGGTGATGAGCGAGGCGGCGAAAGGTCTTGCGACGCCGAGCTGGTTGTGGAAGGACGCCCTGTTCCCGCTCCAGCTGCCGCATAGGGATCCCTGTAGAACGAGTGACCATAGTCCACGGGCAGCGGTGACCCCGCCGTATACGGTGGCGAACGCTTCTTGCTTCCAGCATGGGAGGGAGACTTTCCACCTCCACCTCCATTACTGCCGCTCACATCCGGAGATTTAGGAGAGCTTAGCAGGGCGCGTGGATAGTTTGATGAGCTGTGCTGGTACAGGGCGTGGTGCGGGTGATGCACATTGCTTATAATGGCCGCCGGATGATCGGCGCTCTTCTTAGCAGAAGAAGAAGAGCTACTGCTACCACTGCACCCACCTAGCAGCGAGTGAATGCTGTAGGAGCTGTTTAACCGAGTTGGTGGCGCGGAAGCAGCGGCTGGCGATGTACTGGCGGCGCTCGAACCGGGACTGGGACTGGGCTTACCTTGCGGCGGGGCCAGATTCATGGGCGCCGCCTTGCCAGCCGTTGATGATGTCGATGACTTTGCACGGCTTCTCTTGCCGCCTGCTCCACTGCCTGTGCTTCCCCCTCCGCTGCCGTTATTCACGCAGCCGGTGTCCTCCAGCGATACCTTCTCGAACTCGCGAAGGATGCGTTTCCGGGGCGATACGTGCTGGTGGTGGTACTCGACTAGACGACTGGCTGGTGATGCCGACGAGGGGGGAGAAACCTAAAAAAAATTTATACCAATGGTCAGTAAGGCCGCTTTTCTCAGTTTGTTTTTTAGTTTAGATTATCTCTGGCTTTTCTAGGATCTCACCTTGTGCGTCAACGAGTGACTTAGACTGCCGATGGCTCCGCCACCGCCGCGCTCGGCTGTCGCTGAGACTACTGCTGCTGCCGGTGTCTTGGACAATTGCTCAAGGCGTGCTGGCACGCCATCAATTAGTTTTTGAATAATGTTGCTTAGCCTGGGCCGGAGTTTTGGCTTCGTTTTTCCCAGAACCGCTTTCATGTTGCCGTTCAGTTCACCGCCACTGCCACCATTCACGGCACTCGAGCTGCCCAATACCGGATGCGCCGGAGTGACTTCCTCATCTTCGCTTGTGTTCATTTTCTCCACAGTCTCGTCTTTCGGTTGTGCCTCAACCTTTGGAGTGGTCACCGCTTCACTTGGCTCTTTCTCATCACTCCCTTCCACCTTGGACTCCTTATTCGGCCCTGGTACATCTTCCTCGGCTTTGATCGTTTCTGCTTTGTCAGTTTTAATCTCATTTGCCAAGGCGCCCGCCGTGACGCCTTCACCTTCAATTGTCTCTGTCTCTGGTGCAGCTTCCGCTTTAAGCGTCTCGTCGCCATTTTCCACCTTGACAGCTGCCTCGAAGATGGGCTGTTGCTCCTCGCTGGTGGACAGTGGCTCATGGGGTCGCCGCCGCTTGCGGGAGGCTGTCCGGAGCGCAGTCTGAGCTAACGCACTGTTTCTAGGGCGATGATAGTACAGCGATAGCTCCTTCGAGATGCCTCGTCGGGGTCTGGACTGTTTCCAGGGCTGATCACGCTGCCATGGCGAGGATTGTATCGAGCTGTTGTCATCCGAAACTGCAATGAAAAGTGCGGATGCATTAGCGCAATGTTTTAATGACCAATTGGCCGCTTTATCTAACGAGAGCTTGGTTATTGAATCAGAATATACTCCTGGAAAATAAACTATTATCTTTTTATACGTACAGCTCAGCGATGTGGAATTCTCGTTCTTTGGATACGTTGTGGTTACCGCCGACGTCGGAGTAACAGTGGCCGAGGTGGCAGCCGAGGGCGGGCGAAAGGTTTTGCGAGTGACCGAAACCCAGCCGCTCTTATCGCCCTCCTTGGAGCGTGCCAGTTCCAATATGAACTTGCCATCTGGTGGTTGGTGCACAAAATAAGAATTATCGACATTATTTTCAACATTCAACAAAAGCCGGGAGGAAGTAAAGCTTGAGAACTTGCCTTTAAAGAACTGCAAACGGCCGCCGTAGCCGCCCCAGCTGTTGTTGCTGTTGCTGTGAGTAGATATCGGATGCCTGCCCATATCAAAGCCGCTGGAAGTGGAGCTGGCGCTGGAGCTGATCCCGCTGCCCTTGCCGCTCTTCGCGGTTACCGCACCCGCTACTGATGCTGATGCCGAGCCCGTGGGCGGCAAGGAACCAGCGGCTGCAGCGGCCGCACTGCCTAAGGAACTATAGTCGAGAACGCCGCCCAGGACATCGACGCTGGGCTTAGCGAGAGCTCCAACGCTTGACGCGGCCACCGCAGCGGATGCCGCCATACTGTTGCTGCTTCTTCTGGGTGTCTTGGCTGTGGGCGTGCTGGCATGCGGCAAAAAGCCATTTGAGGGGGTGGAGCTGGAGCTGGATGAGGGCGTCGGCGTCAGCGGCGTCGTCGTTAGCGTCTGCGTCCTGGTCGTCAGAGGCGGTGGCACGGGAAAGCTGCCGTTCAGACCATTTTTCAGTAGAAACTTAGCTGCCGCCTCTGCAATTATGCTGCAGTTGTTGTTGCTTTCGTTGCCGTTGTTGTTGCTGCTGTTGGTATTTGCGTTGCTGCTACTGTTGTTGGTATTATGATTGTTGTTGTTAGTGCTGCTGCTGGAGTTGGAGTTTGAGTTGTTGCTCGTACTGTTGCTGTTACTGTTAATGTTACTTTTATGCTCATCGGTCATTGTTGTCTGTTGCACTCTGTTACGCTTGTGACGTCATTTAGACTGGGCCTTCAAAGAAAAACATTTCGGGTATAAATGCCTCGCACATTGCGCCCTCGATATTTTACTGCAATTCGCATTTCCAGTGTCTGTCTCAGGCAATTTAAATACGATTTTCATTGTTTTTGTTGTAAATTCCTCGCGCACAGTCCGCGGCCGGGACAAAACGCGTCGACGGCGTCGCTCACCAAAATATGCCAGCTCGGCACGGCGTCGTCTAGCACCATTTTCATGTTTTGGGCAGCAACCCAACCGAACCGAACCAGGCCCAGGCCCTTCCGTTCCTTTTATATATTATTGCACACACATTCTTATTGCATTTGGGCCGTCGCCCATATGCGATGCGATCTTTATGCGATTTCACAGACACACACAACACACACGGCTAGCTGCTGGAACTCTGGCAGCGGGAGCGGAGGCAGGGCACGGAACGAAGTGGGAAAAGGAGGAGATAAAATGGAAAAAACGTTCTCCAATTACCGTCAGCAGATTTCGATATCCGACAGTACGCGTCCGAGACGGTGGGCCGAGGGTGCCCGGGCGGGGTCAAAAACAGGTGGGGCAGCTCTATTTCGAACCAATAAACTAATAAATAAATTTAAAAATTATCAACGAAAAACGCACTGCGAGCTAGAGGTGCAAAAACTTCGATGTATGGAGACATCGATGTTTTCGATGTTTTTCGCCTAAAACATCGATACAACATCGATGCTTTAAAAATTTTAAGTACAATTTTTTAGTTAGTGAAACCAATGGTGGTTTTAAAAATAAAAAAACAGTGCGAGCGCACTGGGTTTATTTATTGATTTATATAGTATTCAAATAAATAAATATTAATAACATGATATTCGATAACATTATCTTTACAACCCTTCAAGTTGCAGTTATGCGAGGTAAAACAAAATTCAAAAAAGCAACAAAAAAACAACAAAATTCCGCAGCAATGAATTTAAAAAAAACGCCCCTGTTTTGCTGCGAATTAATATTACCCAAATATTAATGGCAGGCTCTCGCTGCTTTTCGCTCGCTGATAGTTTCTTCTCGCCGCTGCCGTGATTTGGCGGCGAAGTGGCCAGATGGTGAAATTTAAATGAAAAAATAATAAATAAAAGATTTCCTACTGGAATTAAAATGAAAACTTTTAGAATATGCATTACTAACATTAAGCCAACATTACTTATACTATGCCACCAAGCGCACAAATTTTGAACTACGTTTGGTTGACTAGGGGAGAGAGAGAGCGATGCAATCAAATCCACCACCCTCTCTCTCTCTCTCCCTTCGCCAACAAGCCGTAGTTCAAACTATGGCCGCTTGGTGGATTTTTTGTTCTGATGACCCTTTCAAACTATATTTTAAATTATGTTTTAAGACGGGAAGGAATAATTTTTGGCACCATAAGCCCTATATATTGTTGATCAGAATTAGTGGGAGAATCGATCTAGCTAGGTTTTGTAATTATAAATGGCAAATTGTAAATTTGAAAAATCATATTTTGGCCAAAACTGAACGAAATTAAATTCTGAAAGCATTGATGTGTTGGTTTTTTCCCCCTTAATAAACGTGCTAACCAAATTTAAGGTTAAATTTTTTTTTTTTAAATTTTAACAACTTAAGAAAAATTCCAAAGGCGTTGACGCGAACAGCTGATCGAATATTTTTGTTTTGAAGGGAAGTTGTTGATGTAGGACAGAACAAAACAAAAATAGTCGATCAGCTGTTCGCTCTTCCAAGGTCGTTGACCGTTGCTCCAGATTTATAGATTAGCCCACAACAAACATTTTCGAACCCATTATTTCTCGTAGAATAAAATATTTATTTTGTATTAAGTCTGAAAGGTAAACATTAAGCGATAATATGTTACGTTACGATAAATTCCCTCACTTCATCTAGGTAAATACTTATGGTTGCCAGTAAGTGTCTTTTTATTGCGTATAATACTGTTTGCTTGTCGATAATCGAATTACTTTTAATTGTGAGCTCGGGCGGGATAAAATATATATGTTTAAGTAGCCTTTGCATGCGGAGGAATACAACCCTTCTGCTTCTGATTCTTAAATTTAAACACAACTCGTTTTCCGCCCCCTTTGCAATCAAACACCCGTTCGGGAGTCCTCCCAATGCAAAATATAATGCTAATCTTATGCGTCTATCATGTCGATTATCAGTTAGTTAGGTTAGTTTAAGAATATAGGCTATATTCGATTTGATATGGGCGAGAAGTCGTCGATTGCACGAGAATGGCTAGAGGCTAAAGAATAGATATAAATGCTTAGTGGATAGATATTGCACAAAGTAATTGTAAGACGGTCACAACAGAGGGCACACACGAAATAATAAATTAAATTTAGTTTTGCTTTCCGTTTGCCAACATAATTTAAATATCACAGACGTTTTGCCAATTGTTTAACTAATTTGCCGTTTTGCTTGTTAATTTTGTTTGCATGCCGAATCGGGAAACACAGAGTGGTGAGTGAGAATAAAATCGGATGTATCCATCCGCAGGATCCAATACATATATGTAATATACATACATATGCATATACCTAATTGTCAGTCAAATATGAAGAAAATCAAGTCTTGCTTTTGCGATGAACATGGCACATACATAATTGCTAAAAGGAAAACTGGAGCCAAGCCTACAAGGGTACTGCTATCATCGTTATCATCTAGATGTATGTATGTGAGTTTGTCTGTGTGTGAGTTTCAAACTGTTGGAAGAATCTGCTAGGAGTTACTGCTGCTGCCTAGTGCATGTTGTCCACTCTGCTCGACGGCAGACCTAATGCGGCGCTCAGATTAAGTCCTGGTGGAACACCCACTCCAACTCCCACTCCAACGCCAACGCCAACTCCCACTCCTGATCCAACATTGCCCTCGCTCTCGCTCTTCCACGAGGAGACTGGTATGTGGGGTGCGGGCAAGCAGTTGCGCAGCGTCTGCACGATCTGAATGGTGTCCATGAGGGCTGCAGAGAACGGATGGGAAGGCATTGTATCTAAGATCACTGGCAATCAAAACCGGTTACTCTGGTACTCACTCTTTTGCAAACTCTCGCTCTGCTTGCCATAGGGCTTGCACATTGAGGGACGTATGTAGGTCTTCATCCGCGACATGTTTCGCATTAATTCCGCAAAGATCCGAACAATTTTGTCCTGGCCGACGGCCATGTGGTCCATGCGGTTAGCATCGCCAGTGGCCCAGGCTCCATTGTGCAACGCCAGTAGATCTTTGTTAGACTCTATTGAATCTAAATTTGAGCTAAAAACGGGTTAAATATGAAAGATAAACGTTAATATAAACACTTAAAACATCGCTGGGGTCCAACTTTAAAGGTAGGAGCGCTACAAAAACTACTGACACTAAAAATAACCCATGAAATTATGAGGTTTCTTAAAAGATTTTTGAAGCTACCAGTTCGTCCTTAAAGACTTGATGAGGGGGTAACTAAAAAATTGCAACGATAAGCTATTAGACTTTGTCTAATCGAAGTTATATACATACATATATGATACTTTTAGAATTTTACAATATCGCTTTTAGCACACTCACCGCAAGGAGTCGGCCACGTTCTTGTGTGTAATCTGATCCAGCGAGGAATGTGAGGAAGACGAGGACGATGAATGCGGCGACTGCGAGGGCGGTGGCAGCGCATGATGGCCATGACCATGGGTTTGCGGAACAACTCCCGAGCTTCCTGTCGAGGATGTGGCATTGGCGGCTGTTGGCTGCTGGTTGGCGGCCACTGCGGCTGCCACTGCCTGCGATTGCATCAGGCCCTGGATTTGCAGGTTAGCGGCCGCTGCCGCCACAGCCATGGGATCAAAGTGTTTGGGGTCCAGCTGGGCAAAGACCCGCTGCTTCTCCAACGGGCTAAGATTGCTAAGCTTCTCAAGACTTTGCTGGGCAAGGACGCGGTTCTGCTGTTGAATCAGAGCGGCAGTCAGCTGTTGCTGTTGGTGCTTGGCCTGTGCCTGGGCCTGTTGTTGCTGTTGTTGTTGCTGCTGTTGCTGTTGTTGCTGCTGCTGCTGTTGTTGTTGTTGCTGCTGCTGCTGCTGTTGGTGATGGGCAGCGGCGGCGCTAATCTGGGACAACTGAGTCTGGATACTATTTTGTTGCTGCTTGGTGAGGTGCTGCAGTTGCGGCGGAACTGGCACCTGGGGCACCTTGGCGCCCGTCGACTTTGAAAGATCGATCTCCACGTTACCCGAGCTTGAGCTGCTGCCGACGCTCGATGCGGAGCCTGCAGCCGAGCTGCCTGGCCCGGCTCCAGCTGTTCCAGTGGGCGGCAGGTGGGATAGACGCTGCAGGAACTCGGGTGTGCTCACGCCTGGATACTGCTGTTCCATGAATGGCATGGGCGAGATGCCCATGTGGTTCTTGTAGTAACGGCAGGCGGGACTGGGACATGACTGCACCACCTCAATGATGAACTCCTTTTCCATGCCGAACTGGTCCCGGCCGATGGTGTAGGACTCGATAACGGCCCGCACCGTGGCATCTACGCTCAGATGAAGACCATGGGGTCCGGACATGTGCTTCAGCATTACTGCGTTGGCGAAGTGCTCGAAGGGCAGCACAATCTTGCCATTGTCCCGCAGGATGAGCCGACCCTGAGAGTCCAGAGTCAGGCGGTTGGCCAGAACCCTGCAGGGGAGAGTGAGATTTAGAAGGGGATTGTAAAACAGAGCAGCTCTGCTCTACTTACTGCAGATAGGCAGCGCTGGGCAGCATGGCGTTGTCTTTGAGATCGCTGAAGCACTGCAGCAGCTCGGCGCTCGGATTCCAGCCTTTGTTCTGCAAATAAAGCTGCAACAGCATGTACAGCTTCTCCGTCACATAGCCCACGCCCGGCATTCCGGCATTCGGCTGCGGTAGCATGTCCGCTCCAGCAACGCCTCCCCCGCCGCCGGGTCCCTTGGACAGAGCCGCCTTCATCGTCTCGGACAGATCCAATTTGTAGTTGTCTGGGTAGAAGTGCTTGACGTGATCCTGCAACGGGAAAAAACGAATCAACAATTTATACACACTCCTCCAGACAGACACACCCCATCCACATCCCCTCCTCGCCACCCACTCACCAAATTGTTCATTTTTGGCTGGGACTGCGGACGTCTGGCTGCTGTCTCTTTGGCGGCATCTAATCGGCGCGGCGCCTGCGGAGCATGGTGGAATCGAGTGCCTAATGGGTGCTGGCGGCTTGTTCAGGCAGATCGGGGGACGAGACTGGGCTAGCTGGCGGGCACAAAACGGGAGAAAAAAGTGTATGTGTCCGCCTTCTAATTGTGTTGTCCTTGCAAGGAAGCAAATAACATCGGCGATGTATCGATACATCGATGTTTCCTTTTCACTTATCACAACTTGGCATAGAAGAATCTTGGATAGCTAAACGCATTTTTATCAATTAATGTATGAACGTAATGAATGATTGTGAATATCAAAAATGATTACGTTTCTTAAGTTTTTATTATGTTACTTTATTTTATTTTTTTTCGGGTAGAACTCGATTGTTTTTTACTTTTGTTTAAATTTAATTTAAGTTTACAGATTCAAAAAATATAATAAATGTATCTCAACTAAAGCGTAATTTTTTATAATGGAGTAAAAAACATTTTTTTAAATTATACCAAAAAATTCGATGTTTCGATACATCGATGTAGGTAAACATCGATGATTTTCCAGCATTATCTATATTTATATTCGATTACATTATTTTTACAACCCTTCCAGTTACAGTTTTGCGAGTTAAAAGCTAAATTCAAAAAAGTAACAAACATAAAAAAAAACAATCAAATAAAATGTATAAATTATCCATTAATGAATGGAACAAAGCATCGGATGTCACTAGTGCAATCCTGGCGGATGAAGGATATTCCGAATCTGTGTCATGACTGCGACTCCGATGAAGAAGTCGAAGAGTCCAGCAAATCTGCAACGGATGAAGCCACCCAAGATGAGCCCAGCAAGGCAGCAAATGAATAAAAAAGTCACCACAATGAGCCAATAAAGCCATCGGAAGACGTACAAGTGGAGGAGACCAATACACAAAACGGCACCAGTGCCAGTTAAAAAGGAGAAGGATGAGGATGACGAACCTTGTGGTGGGTCTAGGTTCATGCAGACTCCATATTTACATCATTATTACCAATATAAAACCAGTAAGTAGGATTACTCAGCTAAGAAATATAAAAAAGGGATTCTTTACACCCATATAGCAAATGAAGACACATATGCCGGCCTCCACTGGAGGAGGACGCACAACACGCTGGATACCCGCTGACGTATGGCAGAGACAGAGCATGACGGCCCAGGAAATGACCCTCCCACTTGGTACGTCCCATTCTGAGTCACAACTTGAATTGATCTGCTAATTGATATCTCTTTTGCTGATGTTGTCATTTCCAGAAATTCTGCGGATAAGGCCAATATATTCCAAAGACTGGGATGCGCGTAATGGTCCTCAAGTCGGCGATGGGAATATATAAGTATAAGTAAAATTTTAAAAATGTATTTAACGGTGCATTCTTAGTTAATATTTCTAACCAACAATTTTCCATTTATATAAATTACAAACATATAGAATTTTAAATAACAACAACATATGAAACATCCAAATTTACTGAGCACACATGGGATGTTAACTTATTAAGTGGAAATTAGTTCCTTTGGCTCGGAGATGGATACTTAAGTCTTTAGTGTTTTTTTTTTTAATATTTTGCATTTTTACCGAACGCAGTATATTCACATAAAATTCATAAAGTTTACCTCCAATTCCTTGAGACTTCTATTAAATTAATAATGTTTCCAAACAATAGTCGTTATATAAAGCTATGTATCATCTTTATCTTTAATATTATCTAAACTTTATCCTTAAAACCATCAAAACTTCCCAAACTAAATCAAATTCTAAGACCAATCCTTAACTAAAACCACCTTATTCTTATCCAGGTGTAGCTCAATAAAAATGCATTTTTGCATTAAACAAAATTATAGTCATTGTCGTATAAAATATTAAAAACGTAGAAAGTTCAATTAAATCAATAACCCAAGGAACAAGTGTGGACGGTTTCGACCGTGATTTAATCACTTCACTTTAATTTAATTTCGAAAATAGCTCCTTGCCATATTTACCTACAAATCGTATGCAAAATGCTGAGAAAGTAATGATGGCAATCATAATTTTCAGCACGCAAAGGAGAGGTAGAACATACGTATAAGGAAACCCAGCGGGACTTGGAATAACCAAGGTGTAACAAGTCTCGGCGCCTCATTACACTTGCGGTGGCCTGGTCAGAGCGGTTTTCTTAGTTGTCGACGAGGGAGCAACCACCTTTGGCCCAGCCCCGGATAATGGCCATTTTGCATGCGTGCCCGGGTTGGGTAGCTATGGCAACATCGCTCCCACCACTCCGGCAATTGTTTACTTGCCTTCCTTGGCGCCTTCTGGGGTGCAGCCTGCAATCGATGTGTATGTGCCAGCGGGCTCAGTTCCCATTTGAATTGCGGCCCAGTGGCTTCGGAGAACAGCAGCTCCGCAAATCAGAACAGGACGATGTGCTTCCCCCATAAGGTCCCCCATTGGTGCTTCCCAATCGCCTGGATTGCGCTTCTTTTCCAGCTGGGAAGCTGCTCCCTGGTCACGCCAACGCCAAACCCGACGCAGGTGCCAACCCCGCACACGTTCCGCTTCCAGAATCCGTTGCAGTGCGTCAAGAACGAGTTCTACAACCTCAACCTCTTCGACTGTGTGCCGTGCAATGAGGCGGGGGATGGGGACGGAGGACTGGGAAAACTGCAGCCCGACAGTGAGTGTTTGTGGTATTGATCAAACAGAAAAGGAAGGCGGCTGAAAGACAGGCCCAACAGAAGCAATCAGGGCAGGGAAATAGATCTGCAAGCCATCAATAGATAATGATATTGCATTTAACCTCCAGAAAACCATCGAATTTTTAGGTCTCTTCAAAAAAAAATTAATTTATTAAATTAACAAATATTATTAGTGTGATTTTAAGAAGTCTTCTTTTTAGTTAATGCTCAGCTTAATACAATTTATCTTCTGAACTTCTCAATGTCCTCTCCATCATCTTCAATTTTTTATTAAAATAGTTTTTAGAAATATTTCAATTACTACAATAATAAGTATATATTTTTATTTCCTTTTTTTATTTTTCTAAAACCTATTTTTAGCAAAAGTAGAAAGGTTTTTGTACAATATCTTAGTTATGCAGGCAAATTACTTTATTATAGTATATTTGAAAGAAAAAAAGAATTTATTCAATTTTAAAGTTTAAAATTGTACAGAAAATTTAAGAATGTTTAGGTTAGTAATTAAAATAACGAAGTTTTGGGTCCGCACATTCCTTTTAATCGTGGATATATAGCTTCTTTCAAAAACCGATATTTTGTCTTTATAATAACAACTATTTAAAAATTAATTTCAATGCAAAACTGAGTAATTAACTTTACATAATTAATGTATATTTTTGTTTAATTCATCCGGTCCACCAGAATTCTCCTGCAAGTGTCCAACTGGCCATTTAACCATCTATGAGCGGGGCAAGACATGGCCCACCTGCGATGAGATTTGCACCCCAGACAGAGGCGACAATTGCAGCACAGTGTGGCTCCCCCAGCCGCGCCCTTCAACGCCCTGTAGCTATCGGTACCTTAACTCCACTTCCGTCATAGCTAGCCAATTGCCAGTGCATCCGCTCATTTCCGGAATAATCCTGACCAAAACCAATCCATCGAACGGCGAAGGCGACTGTCAGACGTGCGAAATGGGCCACAATTTCCGTTACCAGGATTTCTGCGTCGCGAGCTCCCTGCTTCGGCCGTACCTCCACTACAATTCCTTCTGGCAGGCCACAAGCAATTCCAGGCCGGATTCCGGCCATCCGACCCACTTTGGCGACCTCAAGTTCGTGGCCTTCTTTTGCCTGACCTTGCGCAACGACACCGCCTGCCAGCAGCTGGCCAATCTGTGCGTGCTCTCGCACTACTCACTGGAGAAGCACTCGCCATGCAGCGCCTTCCTGCTCACCCAGGTCTCCGATGTGGTAATGAAGTATGCCCACTCCGGTGAGCAAGTTCGCGCCCTGCAGCCATTCCTTTTCTACAAGAAGGGTCGCACCACCAAAGACTTGCTCTCCAAGACGCTCCAGCTGGCGGAGAAGAGGGAGCTACGCTTATTTAGCACCACATTTGGCCTGGATGGAAGGCTTAAGCGCTGGGGTTCCTTCGGCTTGGAGATGGTGAACCTTTGCCAGCAATCTGCGCCGTCCCTGCGTATTGCTTTGCCGCAGCA
The DNA here is from genome assembly GCA_008042485.1 of Drosophila mayri. NCBI lineage: Eukaryota > Metazoa > Arthropoda > Insecta > Diptera > Drosophilidae > Drosophila > Drosophila mayri. The sequence continues at coordinate 138,143 of VNJN01003223.1, read as the reverse complement.
GGATTCAGAGGTCTCCTGCCAGCTGAGCCTGGAGCGACTCATTGACCTGGCCACACAGCAGGCCAATGATGAGTTCCTAACAGTATACCTCAATTTTAGCAGCAACTGGCATTTTCTGCTCCACCAGTTGCCCGTGCTCATTGAGACTCTGACTCCAGAGAATAAGGTGAGGACTAGATCCTAGTATATACTGTGGGATTCTTGGAAAATATAGATTTCTCTCCACTTCTTTCAGCGTTCCCAGCTGGAGGAGTGGCAGTTGGTGAAGCGTTTCCAGATGATCTCCGCCTTACCAAGGGACAATCGGCTGCATCAGACATTGCCACGTTACGAGGATGGGCACAAGCTTCAGATGTACCACTCCCTGCACTATGTCCGCGATCTGGAGCTGCATTACACCCTAGACAAAGATCAACCGGATAGAGTGGGCCTGCCTCTTATCCGACTTCGCTATCGCCACATCGACCTGGGATCCGGCAATGTCTCTTCCTCGCAACTATATCCATTCCGCCTGAGAGTCAGCTATGAACAGGTCAAGCGAGGATGGGACTGGCTGGTCTTGGAGGTGGCCCTGCCTCTGCTTCTGCTGATCGCCTTCGTAGCTGCCGTTTTTCGTCTTCAAAACCTGCGGAGAAGGAGAAAGGCTGATCTGTGCCAGATGAGCAGCCTAATGGAATTCCTTTTGCATCTGGCTGGTAATGCTGCATACGCCCTGTTAGCCACAGCGCTGCTACTTCTCCTCGTGCAGGCCACCAGTCCCCGCCATTTGAAGATACTGCTCTATCCCGCCTGCCTGCTGCAGCTGCTCTTCCTGGGCGTTCAGCTGTGGCGCTATAGTCAGCTGGAGTTGTTCCTCATCGATTGGGAGCGTCCCCGGAGTAGCTGCGAGGGTCAGCGCCTGAATCTGGACAGCTCCTCGCTCTGCTCAAGCGTGCGCACCTTCGTCGCCGAGAGCAGTGTGTCGGCATGGCGGGTGCTTTTCACAGCCAATGCCTGGATACGTCTGAGTGTTAGCCAAAAATACTCCACCCTGGGTCAGGTCTTCGTGCTCATCGCCGGCTATCAGTTTCTAAATCGATTTTCTCACGGAGATCTGGGATTGCAATGCGGCTTTATTGTTGGCGTTTATCTGATCACCTATCTCCTTCAGATACTAGGCCACCGCCTGTTTGTGACCAATCCCCTCCAGAAGTTTATAGACCTTTGCAGCCTGGCCAATATTTCGCTTTTCTCCCTGACGGAGCCTGGTTTCGGCTACTACATTCACGGGCGATCTCCACACGGCTTCGCGGACACTGATATGTCCTCAATGATCCTGCAGCTGCAGAGGACGCAGACCATGTGCGGCAGACGGGGACTGTTGATGGACTCCGATAAACAGGCCTACATCATTCTGCCTCCTAGGAATCTTCAGTAAGTTTGAGCAAAAATCACTGATAAAGAATAATTATGTTTAACATAATTCTTAGCATTTACCTGGAGCGTTTGCTGTTGCCCTTCCAACGCAGTCTAACCGGCAGCCTGTCGCAGACGCTGCTCTATCAAAAGGATATTGTGCCCAGCATCGACGGCCAGATGGAGCGCACTTCGATTGCCCATGCCAGCGTCAATCGCTTCTTTTGCGCCTTCATAGATCACGTGAGTGTCAGTTTAGTCAAAGAATTCAGTCAGGATTCCTTCCTGTAGTATCATTCAGATTTGTTAAGGAATCCTCATTTCTCATTTACCTTGCAGGCCATCAAGGATATGGACTACATTATCAAGGAAAAGTCCATTCTGGAACAGCTACTCAATTGCGAAATTGAAAACTATATCACGGAAAGTAAGTAACTGCCTAGGAACGTCACACTTTCCACATATTAAACATTTTTTATTCCAGACAAGGGCACCTTCTACATTGATGATTCCTATAGCTTCTCCCGGGTGCTGCTTCTGGGCAACCATGTGCACATATTTGTGTTGGAGCTGCTCCTGCTGCTGTCCCTCTTTTTGGTCACCACGAGCTTGTTGATTGCAGGTGCTGCAGCTTGTGTTTTTAATATGGTGCGATCCTAAATTAAATCTATAAAGAGTTCATTACATAGATTTTGATTTAATTTCAGTTACTGCGCCTAGTGTTCCGCCACTGGGTGCGCCGCAATGTCTCCCGCAAGACCCTCATCGACGAAAGATTCCTCTTGTAGCCCCCGGGCGAGGAGCAGTACCTGCGGGAGGACGGGTTCTTTGCCATTTAAATGAGATTGAATCGCCCTCGAAGGTTGTTGCCATTTGTTTTTATTGGTTTTTCATATTCCACTCGAGATAGTAAGTAGTACATCAATATACAGTGGTTAATCTTTAGTTATCGTAAAACTTACGTCTAAAACAGATAAAATAATTTCCATAGTTTCACATTTAACACACAAACACATGCGCAGATGCTATGCATGATCTGATCGATCTACCTTTGCTCGCCTTTAATTTCTTTAGCTCTTTGTATCTTCGTTAGGATAGCACATATACATCGTACAAATATTTATGCATGGCTATATGTATATATAATTTCATTAATATGTTTTCCCGCTTATCGTCGCTATTGTGGCATCGTTAGGAGTAGTAGCCGTTCGGTGTACCATCTAGTTTAGTTATATATTTCGTAGTAGTAGTTGTCCAGTGTTGCGTTGAAAACATTTATGAAAATATCGACCATAGCGCGGATTTGGTTTTACTTTAGTTCTGATCTCCGCGACATTAGGATATATATTTAGGGGTGATTCTGTTCAGTAAATATGTATACTACATGTATAGATCAATATGTACATCTGCCTACACCTATACTGTATGCCATAACGTCAAACGTACAACATTCAAACATTTATGCTTATGTTTCATGCATATCCGTAACTTAGGGCTTTGATTCATCTGTGTGGAACTTACGACGACCATAGAATGCAGCTACTAACTTATGACAAGTGTCTTCTTACGTGGTATACGAATGTATGCTGTTCTGGGTGGGTTGGTGATGGGAGCATGGATGGTTGGCGGTCAATAAATACATATATCGTACTTGTCGAAATTCGAAATAAATGTAGAGCTGCGCGAAACAGTGCATGTGGTTAATGGTAATTATATTATTAATGAATAGTTGTTAATTTGATCATCTTATTGTTTTTCGCTATCACAAAAGTAAATACAACTCCAACAGAGGCGAATGGGGGTCAAAACGGGGCTCAATCCCAAATACTAATCAATGAAATAAAGATGCGACCATTTCACTCGAACTCGAACACTTACAGGCTAGATTTAATCTCTACTGGTTCTCTCTACTCTCAAAGGTATACATATTTAAAGTTACTCATATATTTATATCAATGTTTATGGATATTCAACACTTAGAGTTTAGCCTAAACATATCTCGTTCCGGAGTGGGGACTCAGTAGTTTATTCCATTGTACGTAAAAATAAAATCATATCAAATGACTTGCTGCTTGGCTTTACTATTTACAAGTGCGATTCTCAGAGGACAAATCGCTGCTTGGGTGGCGCTATATGTGTATAGCAGTTTTTGGAGGAAGCTTACGTGGCTCGAACTCTCACCACATACTCCACGGAGAACGAGGGAACGTAGAAGCATTTGGATATGTAGCCTTTAAATTGGATGGAAGTCCACGTGCCACCTACAGTCCAAAGGCAGCGGCGTAAGCGTGCAAAAGCTGGAGTACATAGTCGGCGCTCTCTTGGATAACATTGCTGCCCAGACTGTGCGGACGCTGCGGTCTCTCAAAATCCAACTCCTCCAAAATTCCAGGCACCTGCTCATCCTGACGACGTTGCTCTTCCGACCCCGGCTGCTCCCCGCCACCGTTTGCGTCTCTATCGCCGGGCATCAGTTCGTTCTATTCAAGCACTCGACGCGGTCGCTTCGCCGGCAAGCAGGCTCCATCACTGTCACCGCCCAGCGATGCCGAGCCGCAGCTCTTGCGACCGTTCTCGATGGGTGACGGCGAGCTAGCCGCATTTGCATGGGCCACCAGGGCCGGCGAATTGGAGGTGGATCCACCCCCCTGCTTGCCACCCAGCTTGCAGCCCTCGAAGTGCGGCAACCATTTGGCCAGCTGCTCCTCAAAGAAGTTCTCCAAGTATTTGGCATTGGAGTACGTTTTAGTGTCCTCCTGGCCGAAAATTCGGTCGTTAGTAGGGATCGGATGCATAGCAGAGGCATTAGCAACCCTCACCTGATAGAAGAGGTATGTATTGGAGAAAATCAAACGCACGTCGGACACAAAGCCGGCAATGTCCTTGTAGTGGTTGGGACTGGAGGGATCCAGACGGGTACGAATTACATCCAGCGACATGGGGCTGCAAAGGAGTTTAATTATAATTCAGAAACTAGCTGCGGTTTTAGACATGAAACTTACTTGGACACAATCTCGTAGTAGGATGTATTGGCCGGTGACTCCGGCTCCCGGAAATTGAGGCTCTGCTCGTATTGACAGTACAGTTCCAGGCAGATGCGCTGCAGGATCCGCAGCTCCAGGGCGCTCAGCTCGCCCGATGTCGCCTTCTCGCCCTCGGTTTTGGTCAACTCCTTTAGGTTGACGCACAGCAAGCACTGCCAGCTTTCGCTCTCGTCCGGCAGCGAGCTAATCGCGGGTATGTGGCAATTCTGGTGGAACACCTTCGGACACTTGTCGCAGCACATCAGCTCGCCTCCGTCCAGACAGACGGCGCACCAGTCCTCGTTGGGATCATCTTTTTGTTCGTTTTTATTATTAACTGACATTCATTAGTTTTTTGTTGCATTTCGGGTGTGTGGTTCATGTATGTGTGTGTGTGTGTGTTGTGTGTGGTGTATGCATTGTTGTTTATTGAGTTTAAGTTGGTTTTTTTTTTTGAGTGTATCAAGTGTTTGTTTGGCATTTTGATTCAATTGTTAGTAGTTTATACGTGTGTCGTTTCGTTTATTTGGCGCGTTTTGATTTTATTTTATTTTTGGAAACGAGATTATTTTCGGAATATGTTTGAAAATAGAAATAAAGAGAGAGCAAAGTTATGAGAATTTTAGAATTGGATTTTCGGTAAGCCAACAAGCACAAAAAACTGAAGACAATCAAGCCGCGTTCCCAACCACAAACAAATCTCAAATCAGAACTTTTGTAACCTTCACCAGAATCTGAAACTAAAGCGGATTTATGGTTGATGGAACAACATAAAACCAGGTAACAAGCAGGTAACCACCACCACCTTAAAGATTTGATTCAGAAGCCACATGGAGCAACTACAATGCTACAACATACAGACACGCACGCACAGCGAGCTCTGGGAGATCTTGATCGACGTTGTACTCACCTTCCTGTGTGTTGGACAAATCCGTAGAGCTGTGCACCTGCGGCGAGGTGGTCTTGGTGCGGCCCTCCGGCAACACCTGCACACCATTCGAGTCCAGCTTAGCTATGGTGGCAATTAAATCATTGATCGAATCGTCGCGCACTTTGTCAATGGGTTCTGTGAAGTCCTTGGTGTTCTATACGGAAAATGAGAAATTAGTCACAGAAATATTTGCAATTTCAAAACCCCTACCTCATGGGTGCTGGGACTGGGGGTCTTTGGATTCGTCGAGGTGACATTTGAAAGTATCGAGACGGCCGGCCCCAATCCCAGGGCGGCTGCGTTTAGCTGTGCACTGGCGGAGGAGGACCCGTTACCGAGGCCCTGGTGATGACTTGCACCGCCGCCCCCCAGGCTGGGCGGGGTGCTGTTCTTGAGCGTGTTTGGAGATTTCAATGAGATTTTAAAATTTTCCGATGTCTGGCGGCCATTCGCAAATGGTAAAAGAGGACCCTGCTGCGAACACACTGAAAGGAAAAAATAAAAGGAAATGAATGTAAACAAATTTAAAATATATATTAAATAACATTTAAAAGAATAAATTAACCGAAGACATAGGATATTTATTTAAACATTTTAATCCCACGGAATCACCATTACCATTAATTAACTTAATTTATACATTGAGGCTTGCATACAACAATTACATTAACCTGAAACCCAACGCCAGGTTTTAAATGTTAACTACTTTATAAATATTCAGTATTGTTAAAGGTTTTAATTAATTAAATGGTGTATTACTTTTGAGATATTTTTTTATGCACTTGTACAAAGTTCAAAGCTCAAGGATCCTATCGACCCAAAAAACTAAAGTTGTCTTAATTTATAACTAATTAATTTAAATTTTGTTGTCAAACAATATGCTCAGATATGCTATAAAAATTGATAACAATTTATTAATTATTTATTTCTTTAACATCTGTAAAATTATAAAAGAGTAATTTGTTATCGAATTATTTAAAGCTCCAATTCTAGGACCTATATCTCTGTTACTCTATATAAACTTCAAAACTTTGGCTTTAATAATGAACAACAATAAAAAATAAGAGTTCCTTTGAACGAATCGAAAGTGAATTGCGTTAAATGGACCCATTTAATTTACTCACTGTTCGACTGCTGAGCGGATTGCGGGATGTGCCACTTGGCCAGGCTGTGCATGCCCCCGCCACCTCCTAGCTGCGGCGAGGTCTGCGGTGGGCCGGTATTAAAGCCAGCCTGGCTCCCATGAAACCCCAACGACTGCAACGGAAAAAGGGAAACCAAAAAGAAAACAAAGAAATTGTTAAAGATCCGTTTTAGAATGCACTGGCGAATTTCACTGGGGGACACTCACATTCTGCATGGGATTTGGCATCATTTGGGGGCGTTGCAGTGCGCCCGGCGATGGTATCTGTCCGCCGCCACCTCCTGCCGCTCCGGCCATGGCCGCTGCGGCCGCCGCCTGCTGGGCGTGGCTGGCCATGCGCTGGTACTGTGACTGGAAACGCGCATTGCTGCTCATGAAGTTGTTGTCCCGTGGCCCGCCTCCTGGGCCACCGCCCTGCGAGAAACCCTGTTGGCCGGGCATGAAATGCGGCCGCATTTGGGGGCCCATCTGCTGGTGGGCCGGCGACGGTGCTCCCTGCGGTCCGCCCGGATAGCTGGGCGGACCATTAAATCCCATGTGGGCGTTGGGGCTCTGCGCCGCCTGGTTATTCAGCAGCCCCCGCAGGCTAATGTCTGAAAGCGCAAGAACCGTGAATTTACCTTCTGTCTTCTTGGACCCTGGACTCCGCCCTCGGCACTTACCCATATTCTGTGGATGCGTGGAGGAGCTAACGTGCGGCTGGCCATGTCGCTGCATGCCCACTGGCGGCATTCCCCCGAAGCGAACTGCAATAGAGACGAGGAAACCCATTAAAAAGCTGTGCGGAAAATAATAACAGCAACTGCCCGCCAGGAGGTATGGTCTTTCTGGGAAACACCACTAAACAGCTGACATACAATCATTTCAAGAATGGAGAAAGATAATACATATATTATATTAAATACCCTTAAAAAAAGTATATTTATATAATATACAAATTCACAAATTGGTGACTAAACTATAATAAATGAGAAATAATAAATCAATTTCGGTTCCTACCCTTACCTGACCCGTCGCCCGGAAAAGAGCGACTCATGGACAGATTGTTGAACTGCTGCTGGGCGGCATTGCTGTAGAGTGGCGGTCCATTCTGCGGCCCAAAGTTGACGGGGGGACCGTTCGGTGAGAGGCCGGCAGGCATTCCAGGCGGAAGTCCCGGACGCAAGGGCGGGGCCATATTCGGACTGGGCGGCTGGCGCGGCGGCGGTTGAGGTGTGCCATTTGGTGAGGGCGTAGGCGGATACGGCTTGCCATCCACAATGATGATGCCCAGCTGCGAGATGACCTTCTGCAGATCCGACACCTGGTTGAGCTGCACCTGTATGCGCACCGGGATCTCAGGATTGGGTATGTCCGCCCGCTGGCACTTGAGCTTCTGCAGGTGGCGCACCAACGACTTCTTGCTGGAGAGAATGGCGAAGTCACTGCCCTTCTCCAGGGCATTCTGCATAAAGTCGATGCAGTGGTCTGTGTTGTCGGATAACAGCTGCAACGTCTCCTTTTTCTCCACTAGCACCTTGAGCTTGCTGTCGCACACCTCGTTCAATCGCATGATGAGCTGCTTGCCACGGGTGTTCACCGTATTGGTGATCTTCACCGCCATGGCAGTGATCTCCTTGATGAGATCCTTCTTCTTGTCGTGAATCAGCTGCTGTCGGTCGTCAATCACCTTGGTGGCCGAGGAGAGCAGGAAGCGCTTGTAGTTTATCTCAGAGACGAGAGTGGATAGTGCCTGGCGCGACTCCGTGGCGATTTCGTGGGCGAACTTGTACTTGTGATCCCTATGATCGCTCAGCTGGCAGTCGCGGCAGGTGAGTTTGTCGCAGGTCTCGCAGAAGAGCGACAGTTTCTCCTGCGGATGCAGCTGACACATGTGCAGTTTGTCCACTCCAGCAGCTCCGGCCAGCTGCTCGTTGTTAGCCTCATCCTTGGGCTTAATCGTGTGATCCTTGGTGATTTTGAGACGCTGATGTGCCTGCACACAACTGTCGCAGATATACTCCGAACAGTCGACGCACCACGATGTGGCCACTGCTCCATCGGAGCAGCTACTGCACTGGATGCTTGCCGACGCGGATGTCTTTTGGCCCTCTCCAGCCAGACCCAGGCCGCCGGCACCATCGCCGCTCTCGCCGGCGGCACATTGTTCGATAAGGAACTGATTGTCCACAATGAACTCATTCTGCGAGGCATTGTCACACACCGGACAGTGGATCAATGGCGGGAGGGAGCGGTCCAGCTCCGAGAACTTTGTGCTCACGCACTGTGCACAGGCCACATGGAGACATTCCAGTAGCTTGGGTCTGTCGTTGGATCCGAGGAGCTGGGCGCAGTAGACGCACTTGAATAGCGCGAACTTGGCGGATGCCGATGAGTTGGACTCCGACTAGAATGATAAAGAGAGGGGAAAACGTTAAACGAATTTTTAATTTTATAATTATAGCTAAATCGTAAAGTTAAAGATATATTAAAATAAAAATAAGACCCTCAAAAATTGGTATTTACTATATTTATTCAACTGAGATGTAAGCTGTGGATTGTTAATTTTGAAAATATGCCACCAGATTTATATGTATACAGATTAGATTACTAATCCTGCCTAATTAAATATTTCTAGCCCATAAAATATATAAATTTCATATCATATTCTTGTCTTTCACTTTACTAATCAGATAACCCTTTTCGAGTGCCCCTCCTTTATGTTATCTCTCGTAGAGTCGACTTTAAAACTGGAGATAAGGTAATCAGGATAATTTATATATGTCTGGACATGGTACTCTTATCAAATCATAAAATAAAGTAAGGGTCGCATAAGGACAGCACTTTCATTTTGCTCTTTGGAGTGACCCCGCATTATATTATCTTATCGCTTTATGGCCAGATAAGACTGGCGAACGATTTATGGGGGTAATACCCCTTTATATATATATTTGACGTGTGGTTTTTATGCAATTATAAAACTATGAAATGTGGCCATTTCTATTTATTTTCAGTGATTTATAAATGAGATAAGGATATGGATAAGGATGTTACTTAAGAAAATTCAGCTCAAAAGTCTCATTGGAAACACCTATCAATTATACGCCTTATCTATAGCTTATCAGGAGCTTGGGTTTTGTGTCCGGAAATTACATTCATTCAACTACAGTGGCCATGATCATCTCTCAGCGTCTTTACAATTAATAGCAACCACTTTGGGCAGATTCAGAAAATAAATAGTGCCCCGCTGCTGAAGCTGAGAGAGCTGCAGAGAGATGGGAGATGGAAGCTGGAACTCGGAATCGGAGCCCCCGTCGCCCCGCCATGGCCATGCGTCGTCCCCAACTCTGTCTCCGAATGTCGCTGCTGGCCGAAGATTGATTAGTTTTATCTTGAGTTGGAGCACATAAATCCAATTGATTGATTATGTTTGTGCTCGATAAAGATTGTTGCATTGGTGTGCGAATGCTTTACATGCAGCCCCGCAGAGTGTGTGTGCCAGAGTGTGTGTGTGTGTGTGTGTGTGTACCAACGGAAGCGCCATGGACATTGATGAATGCGCCCCGACAGGCCGAAGGAGGAGCCGAAAATCCGTACTGAGTCCGGACATTGCACTGCCAAGGGGAAAGTCTGAGTCTGAGGAACGAGGACGAAATGTGAAATTGCAGGCACATTATTAAACTTGTTTACGGATCTCAAATGCTATAGCGCCGATCCGGCGATCCATCTTCCGTCCGAAAGAAAGTTTCTCCAGAGGCCAACCGCCAACTCATTCCGCCACTTTCGAAACGCCTCGGCGGGCATTCATAAATCATGCAAGAAGCATTCATTTTATACAGTTGAGGTTAATAAAATAGTTATTCTTGGGTTTAAAATGTTTAAATAATCTGCGGAATTTATAAAATAAACAGGAAGTTGGTCTTAACCATGCATTGGCAAAATGCTTTAGGCCTTAAAGGTCTTAAGAACTGTTTCCAATAATCCCATTTCTACCATTTTAACTACAGCTGTTTGAGGAAGCTTTCCGTAATACCCACGCGGGCAATGGAGCGACTAGATGCTCGGAAGGCTGCGTCCCACATGAAAGCCATTCATCATGCGACCTTCCCAGCACCCCGTAGCTCCTCGCCATGGTTCGGGTTCGGGCTTGAGTCGGATTTATTCGGTTGGCTTTCGGGTCAGGTCGTTGCAGATCGGATCGGTGTCGTGCAACCCACTTGGAGTTGCCCAAGACCCGCGGCACTGGCCCAGCGACGGCGGGCCATTAAAATTGTGGCGAAAAACCAGCTGCTACCCCCATGTTTCCAATCGCATCGCGATGACTTGACGCAACTGGAAGCGGGTAGCAAACTTGTTTTCTTGGCCCGCACCTACAATACGATGCATACTATGTAAATACATATATATATATATATATATATATATATATATATATATAGATATATTTAGATATAATCTAGCGGACTCAACGAACAATATTTCATCCAATTTAAGGCCTTTAGATAAACTTTAGATTTCCTATGTATCCTTCTCCTTTGAAGCTACCGTTTTTGGGCTATTAATAATATAACAATAATTGGTCATATATAATATATATATATATATATAGATATATATATGATGAATAAACTCGAATATACATCCCTATGTTCGTAGCATTCCGAGCCAGCAACATGTGGCAAAAATTTAAAGAATTCTTTTTTGCAAGTAATTCGAATTAATGGATTTTTCAATCATCCCATCCAGTCAAATGGAAAATTTAAGCTGACCAAGGCCCAGTGCCTCCTGTTACTTCAACAATTTATAGTAGCTTTTAGGAACGAATACAAATTATACAATACAAGTCCATCGTTTGTTATGCCATTTATAGGGTCAGGACTGCGTATTAAACTCTTTCAGACTAGAAAAGAAATCAAAGTTAAATTGTTCAGACGAAATATAAGGCCCGTTTTGCTCGTTTATGGTTTTTAGGGGGCTTCAAATCACAAAAACCATTAGTTTTTGGCCACACACACACACACACATCAGAAAACAGCACGCTCACACGAACTCATCTCAAATGGAGGGGAAAGAGTCGACGCAGAAATAACTCTAAATCAATTTCAATTAGAAAATGATGAAAGGATGCCCCGGCAACAACCAAAATGGCAACTAGACTCCAGCAGCACAAAGGCATCAGTCTGCACGAAGCTCTAAAAACGTAAATTGATGGAATGGCGACATGACAACAACTGAATGAGTGCATTTATGATTGATGTAATTTTGATGAAAGTAAATTTTTTGAAAAAGTTTTCCCTGCTTCAGCAGCAAAACTCACTCCCCCCCTGTGCTCTGCCTTTGCTAAAGACTTTAAAAGGCTTTGGCAAAATTTAATTTCAAATTTATTTTCGAAAAACTTTTCAGTCTCGTTAGTCACACAGAAAACTTTGTTGCAGAAATTAAATGAAAGAAGTTCCACAAGTGCCGTACTGGGCCCCCTGTTCTCTCCTCTTTTCTCCGCAGGTTTGGCGCTGTGACAAGACCAGAATCGGTTAAAAGTCGGCACTGACAACTTTCAGACACATTTCACATTCGAAATCCATTTTCCGAGGCAGCCATAATTCCATTAATTTGTGTGCGTCCCCTCAATCCGGATGTCTCTTTGCCAAAAGCCAGAGATCCACAAATACAGAGGTGACTCCTTCTTCCGTCTCCCCCGGAGATAGCAATGGCAGCCAAAAGGCAATCAGAGTGTTTTGAATATTCAATATTCCGATTCCAAGGTTCGTTGTCAGTTGAACAGAATTGACCTGAGGGGCTCTTTCTACCAGTTTGGATGGAGCTTTATGTTTAGGATTCCTTTTAGTGCTTTAGAGCTGATCAGTGATGCGAGTCAGCAAATTTCTCTGCTCAGTCTCAGTCGCAGAATGTTGGAAATCACACATTTTGAATTATATACACAGGATGTACATAAAAACCAGGATTCATAAAAATAATTTATCTCTATAAACAATTTCAACCAACAAATGTTTTCCATTTTGTCCGCTGATCCCATTTGTGGCATTCGCCCGATAAAAGGTTTTCCTTGTCACTTCAATTTCAGGTAATGAAGCCTTTCGGTAGACTTAAAATTTAATTAAACTTTATTTAAATGCAATTTGGGGGAAAGTTGTGAATATTCTGCCAGACTCTCGGGGAGTGTGTATATGCATGCAGGACTATTAGCAATTGCAGTGTTCGTGTTGCACTTGTGGTGGGTGTTTCCAGCCATCATCCCTTCTGCCTCCCAGACGCCACCCGCTGACCAGGCCATAAATCAGTGCAATATGAGACATGCATCATGGGGCGTCTGTCGTCCTACCGGTCGCCTGCTGATTTTAAAGAGAGGCAGGACAGAGAGAGAGAGAGACAGAGAAGCCCCATGCTGGTGGTCCTTTCTTGGTTTCTTCGGATTACAGGCGGCTGAATGCCGGATGCTTGATGCTGGATGCCGGCTGATGATGGCCGGACAGCGCTGGTTTATTGTTGCTCCAACATCAATTTCGTTTATTTTTGCAAATTTACAACACAAACGGCAGGCATCACATGGCATTGCACAACCCAACACAATCCTGTAGGCGTGAATGTCCTTTGAACTTTCGAATAGCTGGGAAAGCCTTTGATTCAACAGAGCTGCAAATTAATTACGTTTAGAATTTCTGTACGAGACACATTTCGGTCAATAGCCCCAATCTCCAATCCATCATAAAGGGAGAGACAATGGCCGCCATTTCGAATCAGAAGTTGCCTACGACTACGATACGAATGACTCATCTTCAAGGGAATGCCTTTTACTTAATTTATAACTAAATTAATGGTTCCGCTCCTCACTGAAGCTTCCATCATTCGCCATGGTTTCCCGCTTCGGTCATGTTGTATACATTCGTTATGGCTGCCGGTTCATTAAATCTGATCAAAAGTGGTAATCGAATTGGAAATACCTCCCAGATATGTATGCGGGACTGAGTAAATTCCGAGAATCTTTTTTTTACGGGGTAGGAAAAGTGCAACGCATTCAATTTAATACGGAACCTGGCCATATTTACAAGCTCCCAGATATGATAACGATAATTAATGGCGGTACAAGGTTCAATTGATCATCAAGGAAAAATTGGAACTGAAAATGACTCATCTGGATAATTATCGATTGGTATTTTCAGGCGAAATAATATGAGTCTTAAAAAGCTCACTCGGAAAGTAAGTGCTCAGACGTTTTTATGGCAAATCCATAAAGCACTCAAAGAGCTCCTTTACCGACTGGGCTAGGACTCTCAGGTGGCAGGCACATCAAAGTCCATCAACCTTGTGATACTTTTCTCCTTCAATCCCACCCCCCATAAATCCCCCTGCAGCAAAGACAAATATAAATCTGCCAGGTTTATATCGAGCGGGAGCGATGAAGACGAAAACTTGCTCTTGAAATATTTATGAGGCTCGCAATAAACTAAAATTTCAAAGACACAACGCTCTCCAAAATGGCCGCCATAAATTGGGGCAAGAGAGGGCGAGTTGTAGCAGAGGCCAGGCTGGGGACAGGGACAGAGGCAGATAGAGCCGTATAAAATATATTATACTCCCCGTAATAAAGGCGAAAAACTTGATTGTACCTGGAGAACTTGTGAACCAAGTGAACCCAGGCTGTGTGGCTGAAGTGGGGCCAAGGGGCGTGGCATGGCAGGCCAAGACGGGCCGGGCCATGAAGAGTGCCTGCGATTTATGCGACGCCATCGGGCCCCTGAGGCAAGGAGGAGTTGCGGGGTGCAGCAGCTGATAAATATTAATGGAGAGGCCACCGCCAGATGAACGTATAAACAAACCCAATTCGCGGGCATAACATAAATAAATAAAATTGTAAATATTCAAACTCCACAGCGATTGTCGTTCGATTACGAATGCGAGTCCCAAATACATATTCAAAAATTGTAGAGGGTCCTTCAAATCGGATCGTATCTATTACCAATGGCCGCCAGGAGAAGCAAAGCCATTTTGGGCCATTGGCCATTCGGTTTAATCGCGGACATATCCGGCCAACGTCGCTGCAATTTCCGCCCAGGAGAGCGAGGAGGAAGAGCAAGGGCAGCAGCCGGAGCTGGGAACAAACCACCCAAAAAACCCCACCTAATGGACATACCCTAATGACCCAACATTACATTTCATAACGCAATTTAATGCACCCAAAAAAAAAACGAAAATATATAAATTGCTACGAAAATGGTTCCATAAAAAGCAGCAATTGGATTGCGGATTAACGCAGATACATACACGCCCGCAGTCCAGTCCGCATGATATCCGAAATTCCGAGTCTAATTCAAGAGGATTTCAAGTGCTTGAGTATATATATTTAAGAGGGCATTCTCAAGAATATTTAAATATACAGACATAATGCATCTAAAATACTTTTTGGGAACCTTCGGAAATGATTTAAACATATATATAAATATTCTAAGACTTGCCAATAAACTGGCTGTTTATGAGCAGGGACCAATTAAATATTATATTTCTGTATCCTTCGGTTACTTGCTCGCTACTCAAATGTCCCAGGCCACAGTGCTTCTGTCGTAAAGATTTAATTGTATGGAAATCGTAAATGGCACGCAAAGAACCCAACAGAAAACAGAAAAGTTTTGCTTGATTTTATGAGAAAATCGATGGAACCCATTAAGAGCGAAGCTAACTGCCAAACTGCAGGTCCTAACCGAAGGAAGTCGGCGGGTTTTATGTAAATAAAATTGCTTTTCCACCGAAATGTCATCATTTGCCAGACCCTTTAGTTGGGACATTAGGGGGAGATCCATAATGTCCCTGATAAGTGGAAGTTCCTATCGAAAATGACACACCGAAAGGGTCGTAATAAAGTGATTCATTGGGATTATCATCGCCCGAATATGTTGATCGATTAGATCCTTTTGTCGATTTATAGGATTTTCGGGATCAAGAAAAATTGAGACTTTGAAAAGTTTGCTAGTCACTTGACGTGGTAAACAGAACGATTCTTTGAGGCCTAACACCTGTTTATTTAAATAAAAAGCATTTGCAGTATATTTAACCAGCTGCTGTCGGGACAAATAATAAAGTGTTTACCTGGGAAAAAAAATACAAATTAAAAACCAACAGAAACTCAAGGACACCGAAGCAACATGGGAATGATGATTCACCAATAGATGATTTAATTCAGTTGAGGAAACTTTATATTTCATGAGTCATGGAGCTCTTTCAATATTACTAAATAATTATTATATTCCAATTTATAATTCAATTTCTGTCAGTGTCGCTTATTTTTCAATGCTAATAAAAATATGACTTTCATTAACATTACTTTTTCCAATTACTATTTACAATGTTAATAACTGATTTCTATTAGCATTACTCTTTTTTAATGCAACAATTTCCCTTCGATGATAATGCAAAACGAATGATAACGGGCATGCCCGGGCTTTGGCTTTTGAGGAAGACAATACTTGGGGCAGAGGTACAAATATAATAATCATTATTCCCAATCAAGCAGCGAGCATAAATTCAAAATTGAAAATACCTCGCTGGGGACCAAAGACGTGGACCGGGACCAGGCCGAAGCGAAACCAGGAAACCGCAAACTAATGAACGGGTTGAGCTGACGGCTGCTCTCCGGATTTGGACCCCGGGGCTGCTGCAGACGACGCTTGACGGCTCCGGCGACGGTGGCATTGGGCAGGGCGTTGTGGTTGCGTTGGTCCGACGAGCTGGTGGCCCTCGGTCTCTGGAGCTTACCAAAGCCGTCACAGCCGCCGTTGCTGCTGCTGCGGTTTGCGGTTCTTTTTGTGCCCGATGCAATTGTTCCTGCTCCCGGAGGCCATGACATCCACAGACACCACGTATATATATATATATATATATATATATATGTATGTAGTGTATATGTATGGGCTGAAGTGTGCACAAGTATTTTCCAAAATGGCGACTCCCCGCAGATGTAGATACACAAACCGGTAAGACTTCCCAGCTAGCAGGGGGCTCGAAAATCGTGACGGCAACGGTTGCAGGAATAGCAATAATATATAGCCGATACGGAACCGTGGCGTAGGCGTCTCGAGGGCGTGGCAGGGCAGCTGGAAAAGCACTGACGCAGCTGAAAAATATGCCTTCAGTCTGACTGCCTGCAAGCCTGTAGAGAGGGGCTTTAGGGATAGGAAATCAGACGGTCTCGTTTCTCAGGACTTATGCAGCTTATGAAACTTTGCCAAAGCCGTGTCTCCCCATACAGTCTCCCCCAATTCTCTCCTCCTCCTCCTCCTCCGAAACGCTTCAATTTAAAGTTACGCCATTGCTGCGCTGACTGCACAATATTTGTTGTTGTACGTTATAATCCTCTTTTTGTGATCGGATTATGTCCTGTGTAGCACCTAATCCCCGCACAGGAGTGCGACCAACGTACACATGTTGGCAGAATGTCCCCGCCCTCATCCCTCGCCCACATCCATCCGCACTGATCCCGCAGTCGCAGTCAACTTTAATTACGCACTGGACGTCGATGGATGGATTAGGGCGGCCTAACGCCCACTGACTGCTCGGAAAAGCAATTAAAATGTGTATACCTTGGATATACAGTTGGACCTAGCTAAAGGGAATACTCTGTGCAGGGAAAAGGATCATTATTTGTAAATAATTTAATTATTCTAATTAGTTTTCGATTTAAGTGCTGTTTTGAGGGTAAGAAATTCGCCCAAAGTAGCTGCAAATGTGAAACCTTGCAGGTGACACTACTATTAGCAAAAAGTTTATAATGTCTTTGAAATGGAGTCCAAGCCAAAACAGGTGTCTGTGAAAAGTTTTGTGGAAATGCAGTTTATCGTGCCCCCGAATTGTTCCCCAAATTAAAAATTTGACTCAACAATGCTCCACTGTATATGGGATAATAGAAGATATTTAAAAAGAAGATGAAATGGAAGCGAGCTGGGACGACAGGTGGAGGGTATTGGTGGTGCTGGTACCTAGAGCTAAATGTTGATGTGGCTGTTTTAGTGGCAGGTAGCCCGTGAAAAGTGAAAAGAGTAGAATTTTCCAAGATCTCTCCTCTCAGATTGCAGGGTAATCAAGTTAATTAGAAACTTTACTTTTTTTTCCCCGTGCACTTAACGACTATTTCGGTGGGTTGGTGCTTCCCTGCCCCTGGCCCCTGGTCTGGTCATCGGCACTTTGCCATCGCACCGTTTCGCTTTGCTTGCATATTCTCATCAAATTAGAGTTAATTGTACATCATTAAAGGCGAATTCTAAGAATCCATTTCGGGTTTCGTCGGAAAGGCGGCGGGCAAAACGGTATATAACAAAATGGCGTCGCCCGATTTCGGGTTTCCATTTATTACGGTGTCAAGCAATTTAATTACAACCTGTCGCATGCATGAGCCAACACACATAATGACAGCTCCAACGCACATCCATACGGACATATTTATGCGAGCCTTAACTGTGGCCTTGTCAGGGGTTGGAAAAGTGCATTCAGCTGCAACGTTTCACGAAGACACATGGACCCTTGTTGATTTCCCGTCTTCCCCCCGCTATCAGCTGTCATCTTTAATGACTTAAGCCCGCCATATTGACAGGAGAGACGGATTTATAGGTTTTCTCCTTTTGTTTAGCATAAGCACAAACATACATTAACTTGACGGCCATTTATGAATCTGTCCTCGCCAACTTTAGGTATTGTCAACTGGCAATCAGTTTAGAGCTGGTTACTCCACCTATCGTCAAGGTCCCTGACAGCTATTGGACCTAAATCGGTAAATAGCAACTAACTTGTTTTAAAAAAATATCTTTTGCCTACCCTACTATTATTTATACGAATGAAAATGCTGTGCTGTTCTACAAAAACTTTCAGTTGTCTATCAGCTGCCATTTTGTTGAGCCGAAAAGTATTTGACAAGGAGTGTAGGTGCCTGAGGACTTTTAACCGAAAGGAAAGATATAACAAACAGTTAAAATAAACTGAAAATATATAAAAATATAATTAATTTTTTATACGATATAACTGAAAGTAAAATTATAACAGCGCATGTTAGCTCATCTTGATCTCCAGGTTTAATTTTAACTTTAACTTTAAAAACAAATTCCTAAAAATGCCTTTAAAATCATAAGCCAGACAAAGTATTTAAGGAAATAAAATCGAACTTATGGATAAGTATTCCTAGTAAAAACTATTTACAACTGTCCATTAACTAATGTATTGATGCCGCCACTTGAACTAAATAAGGCATGAGATGAAAACCAACGCTTTAAGATGTGAAAATTCAATCTATACCACAAAAATTGCAGTTTTTATTTACTCTGGTCCTTAACATAAATTTACAATGGGATATATAAAAGGAAAAAAATGTTTGAAAAGTTTCGTGATATTTTAAGGTTCAAGGTTTTATTTAATTTCAGTATCCACCTCGTTATGTTATTATTATGCTTAATAACAAGCTTTTGATTTTGAGTTATAAATATGTTAATTTTATTGCATATTTGTATAAATTAGTATAAACGAGTTAATGAATAATTTATGGGAAATAAAAAACATATTGTTTAAAAAATCAACTTGTACGATTTTACCTGAATAATTAATAATAGATATAATATAATAAACGTTATGTGCATGATATTTATAGTTATTAAAAGCGGATTTATTTAATAAAAATATATATTTTATGTATTAAAACAAAGGTAGTTACCAAACGAGTTAGTTTATTATAGAGAAGTCTTGCCCCTTTGCAGTTGTCAGACATTTTGGTTACCTCTTATCAACTCGACACCTTGCCCCGAGATTTACATAACACTTAGAAGGTTACACAAACATTTTCCCCACATCAAAAATGGGCATTAAGTGATCCAGAGGGAACTCTGCTGCAGGCTAAGGTCGGGACATCTTGAGGGCATGGAGTCTGAAATAAGGGGCTTGGGTCTGGGAGTCTGGGGGCCTTAAGTGCCTCCACCGACCACAGCAAACACAATCGTTTGCATGATTGACAGACGGACCGAACGAGTGCATGTCATTCCCAGCACCGTGTGTGTGTGTGTATGTGAGAGAGTGGACGGACGGGAGCCACTCCAAAGGCAGCACACACTCAAGGCAAACATTTATTTGTACGAGCCGCAGCAGAAGAGTTTTAATGCAGACAAAAACCACAGGCAACATATTCCACCTTATAAAGGAAGATAACATTATTAAGAAGTAGATAAAAGCAGAGTTTTTCGGGGCATAAAATGTATATTTGCAATTTAAATCATTGCTAAATATTCTGTTTATGAAGCCTGAAGATACATATTTATGAATTTAGAAAGCCTTGACCTTAAGTAGACCATAAATTCCAAATTACCGAAGAAAGTTCTGTCGATATTGCTGGTAATTTTGACGCCTTGCCGCTAAAGTACAGTATTTTCAAAGTATAATATCTCTCGATTAGCATGGGAGCTTTACGTAACTGAGTGCGCAGGTCAATGAAGCCATCATTTGAGAAATTTACAATTCATTAACACTACGAAATTTTACTGTACAATTTTGTATATAACTGGGCAAGCTTAAAATTGGAAAAGTTGCTAGGACCTAAAATGTAAAATTATTTATACTAATATTCAATAATTTTAAAAGTCGGCAGCTTTTATTCTGAGCAAAAGAAAAAAATAAACTAAAATCCGTTATGATCCATGGAACTCCTTATAAATTGGAGGACATCCTAAAAATCCTAAAGCATCTATAAGATAGAATTGACCGATATATCTTAACGGAAGTTCTACTGTGGCTTAAAGAGCCGCTCAACCGCGACGTTCAGAGAGAAACAGAGACAAGAGCACACTCTCTCTCCCAGGCACAAACACACAAACGGTCATCCGGAGAACGACAGCTGCAGCTGATCCCATGCGAAAGGAAGGGGGCAAGAGAGCATCTTAGCTCCCCGTGCGAGGAAGACAGCCATTAACGGAGAGCCAGCTTGCTGATCTGCTCACACCGCTGAAAAAACCAGAAATCCGAAACCATCGGCACGAGACTGGAGCGCAAAACTCACAAACTGAAAACTCGGACTGGGACGCGAAAGTGAAATACATTTACATTGTTGGCCTTCTGTTTATTTGCTTGTGGGCCTGTGTGAGTGCGAGCGTGAGCCTGAGCTGGCTATTTGTTTGCATTGGCATGGGAAAAAGATAACAAATGCTTTTTGCACGAGACCGGGGCGACAGCGATTGGAGTGATAAGGAGAGCCCAACGAAAACAGTTTGCACAATGCGCACGAAGGGACAATTCTTTACCGGCTCTTATCGGCGGCACGGCTGCATTGCGAGCACGTGCGATTAAAAGCAAATTAACCTCAACCAGGTCGCCCACACAGATTAACTTACCCGCTTCTCGGCGCTGTCGCAGGGATTGCCCACAGAGGAGGTGCTGGAAGAGGAGGTGGAAGTGGTGGGGGCTCCACTACTGGCCGCTGTTGCCGTGCTCTGCAGATTCATCTGTGGCAACACATCGCCGGGCACCGTGTCCAGCTGCTCCTGCTTGATGCCCGTGATCAGCGGCAGGAAATCATTCTTTAGCTGCTCCAAATCCAAATCCATGATGCTTTATCCGCGTGGAAGGATGCGGTAGAGTGTGGTAAATGTGGGCGGGCTAATTATAGCTCTAGTTACTTGTTCGCTCACCAGCTGCTGCCTTCCAGCAGCATGGTTATTACGTTGCGATTACAGTTTGGGGTTTTGTTTTGAGGTATTTATTTTGTATGTTGTGCTCCCTCAATCCATTCCAATGCACACACACACACACGCGCGCGCACCGCAAACACACACAGACGCGGGCAAGCGAAAGCAAAAACAACGCCACAGCACAGTATACGATTTTTACAAAGCGTTTTTGGCTTGCCGTCTTTTATTATTGTTGCTATCGTTCAGCCTTTTCCGGAACGTTTTCTTGGTTTTTCATTTGGATGCTAATGCATTTCCATTTCACCTTCGACTCGGGCTTGCAAAAAAATTTTCTCTCTCCGCTTCGCACCAATCTTCTCGCAGAGCGACAAGCACAACTTTCGTTTTACATATACACGTCCGACCGATTCGCTTGCCCCGAATTTCGCTATTTTGCCGTCTTGTCCTCACTTTATAGAACGCTGCGACATCTCGCCTGCCAGCTGTACGCGCCTGCAATTGTTTTTCCGCATTGAGAGTGGGTTTCGGGTGGTTTTATTGCCAAAATTCGCTGCGAAAACACACGGCCTCACGGCGTTCTCTCCTTGGACGCTTCTTCAGTACAAAAAAATTTCCAAAATGGCTGAAATGAATTAATTCATGTCAGCGATGCCAGAGTACCGCTCACAGTAAGCCCACGGTCACACTGGTGAGGGGGTCTGGCAAGGGTGCACTTACGTTAAGGAATGTCTGGCAGGAGCGACTTACGTAGCAGTTTTGTTTTTAATGTTTTCCTTTTATTTATTATTGCTAATAAATAGGACTAACTTTTTTTACATTTACTTGCTCTATTGTTAAATTTATTACTCTCTCTTCCGCTTTTGTAACGAATTATTTTCCTAACGTTTTGGGCGCCAAGCAGCTGATTCTAACAGAAGAGTAAGAAGAAGCACAAGTGCACGTGTGGGATATTTGTTATTAGCTGCAGAGTTACTTATTAAATGTTGCTTAGCCGAATCATAAGCAGATACAACAAGGCAGGTTAATTATTATCTCCGTCTACTATAATAACCTTCGTTCAACCGAGAACTTCTATCGAAACAGTTCGCCTTAAACCCTTAAGCAATCGCCAAAAATCCTTCGCTGCCGCCATGTCAGAGGCTCTGGACAAACTGGAGCTGGAGACCGAGGCTAGGAAAGCGGCTAAGGTGTCTGCGGACGAAGCCGTAAAAGAGACCAACCGGGTCAAGCGAAATCTTAAGCGCAAAAAGTGGGTGGACTGGAAGGCTCAGGATGAGGAAGATGCTGCCAACGGCGTGAAACGAGCTCCCTTCGATCCTGCCGATCGGATAAAGCGCAAGAAGAGCGCCATTCTGTTGAGCTACTGCGGGGCCAATTACTACGGCATGCAGCGAAATCCCGGAATGCAAACAATCGAGGAGGAGCTCTTCAAGGCAATGCTGAAGCACAAGTGGATTACGGAAGACAGCTTTGAACAGGTGCAGATCGCCTGCTTTCAGCGGGCAGCCCGCACCGACAAAGGCGTCTCCGCCGCCCGCCAAGTGTGCTCCGTCAAGCTGCGTAAGTTCGAGCTGCATCTTAAGTTCCATCAGATAATAAATATTTTTCCCTCAGCTGAGGAACTTGATCTGGAGGCCTTTAATGCCGATTTGCCTCAGCAGATTCGGCTGTTTGGCGTGGAGCGTGTTACCAAGGGCTTCAATGCAAAGGATCAGTGCAATGCCAGGACATACACCTACACATTGCCAACAATGGCCTTTGCATCGTGCGATGAGAAGGTAGAGGACCTGCACGACACTTTTCGCATTTCTCCCGAGCTGCTAGAGAAGGTCAAGGAGACCCTGAAGCTCTACGAGGGCACGAAAAACTTTCACAACTTTACTAGCAAAAAGTACTGCAGTGCATAGTATTCAATTTCTTGTAATTTCACTAACGTTTACCCCTTGCCCCTTGCAGAAGCTTCCTGGATCCGTCGTCTAAGCGCTTCATCATGTCCTTCACGAGCAGCGAACCATTCCAGAGCCCCCAGGGCATTGAGTTTGTTACACTCAAGGTGAAGGGCCAGAGCTTTATGCTGCATCAGATCCGAAAGATGGTGGGCTTGGCCATTGCCATTGTAAGGGGCAACACAACAACGGAGAGCTTGGAACGGGCGTTGACCGAGGAGCGCTTGGACCTGCCAATGGCTCCTGGTCTGGGCCTGGTATTGGACACTGTGCACTACGAGCGCTACAACGATCGTTATGGCAAAGACGGTATCCATAACCCCCTGACATGGCAGGCGCAGGAGAGCCAAGTGCAAGAGTTTATCGAGCGGGAGATCTTCAGCCAGATATACAAGACGGAGGCAGAGCAGCGGAACATGCTAGACTGGATAGGAACATTGCATTACCACTCGTACGACACGAGGAAGGACGAGGCACCACCTCCGCCCACTACCACGGATGGCAAGCGCAACAAGGCTGCCGCAGACGATGACAACGATGAGTGATGGGGCGGATAGAGTCGACATTAAGATAACATGCAAAACTGGTTTGTATAATTTTAGCGTTCAAAAGTATAAAGGCATTTGTTAGGATCTTAGAAGCGGCCGCCCTTCTTCTTCTTGTGTCCACCCTTGCGGTGCTGTTGCCTTGGGCCAGGAGTGGTCTCCTGGTAGACGGGCGTGACGGGGGAGTTCTTGCTCAGGTTGACGCGGTTGGACATATCGCTGCAAAATGAGAAATCCCAATTAGAAACAATCAAAAGATTAACGGCGCAGACTACTTACTATTGATCGGCTGCTCCCGAGGACATGCCCTGGGATCCCTTAATGACATCCTTGCCTCGCGCACCGCCTCGCTTCTTCCGGAAACCGGTACGCTCGTACTTGGGCAACCATCGCTCCGGATCGGGGCCCACTTCGGCATTGTAGTTCTTGGGCAGCTTTCCCTTGCGCTTTCGGTTGTGGTTTTTCCTCTTCTCCAAGGGAGTGCTGGGCGAGGGCTCGATCTTGGCGTTGGCCGACTTCTTGGCCGCCTTTGCGGACATCACCCAATTGGCCGCCTCCAGGGCATCGATTTCCGAGGCAGTGGTTAACGTCTCCAGCTTAGGCAGTTTCCTGCTAATCTCAAGCGCCCGCTTGGGCTGGAACTGGGCATAGGCGATGACCAGCTGGGCCAGCACCTTGGTATCGCTGGGATTAAGCTTGAGAAGTTCTTCCAGCGAGCTGGCAGCTGTCTCAGAGGCGCCGCCACGCAAGTGGAACTCAGCAGCCTGGCGCCACATGTCCGAAAGGTCACCGCTGCTTACGTTGTTTTTCTTGTACCAGTCCACAGCCGACTTGAGCAGTGCCGAGGCCGCAGGCTTATTGTCTGTGCCCAGATAGAGAGACACCAGGGCAGACACGATGCCGGGTTTAAACTTCGAGTCGCCCAAAGAGAGGAGCGTCTCAATGGCATCCTTACGATTGCCCTGAAGCAGCTGCAGTTGTATGACGGCAAATTTGCTGACAAACTCGTGCGTCTTGTGGGCGGCGGCGAATTTCTGCAGCTGATCGATGGCCTCCTTATGCTTGCGGTCCTTGGCCAGCTGGCTGCAGCGAATGAGCAGCGCCTCGAACTCCACCTGAGGGTAGATCTGGGCCAGCTTTTGGCTTAGCTGTTGTACCTGATCACCGGCGTTCGTATAGAGGGCCAACAGGCAGTTGTTCAGCGCAATGACTTGCTTCTGGCGCGAGGTAAGCTTCGGCTCACAGGCATCGGCCAGAGCGGCGCGAATCTTTTTCTTTGAGTCAAAGACATTCTGGTCCTTGTTGATCACCACAGAGTTGTTACTGGCCACGGCCACCAGGGCCGCGTCCTTGGGCTTGTGGCGCAAGCAGTCCGCGTAGATGATGCCGGCTTCCTTGGTCTTGCCCTGCAGCTGCAGGACGTAGGCAAGCTGGACACGAATCACATCCACCTCCTCGACGATCTCCTCCTCGGAGGCACCCTCTTCCTCTAAGAACTCGCGGCATAGCTTCTCGCTGGTGCGAAGCTTCCTCTCGGCCTCGACGTACTTCTGACGGTTAGACAAGATGCAGGCGCTGTTAAAGTACTGCTCGTAAGTATCCTCTGGCACGTCGGGAACATCCTTGCTCTTGTCCACGGCCAGATTAGCTGCCACCGCACTGAGGTTGGTGCGGCGCTCGTCCTCGTACTCGTCGCTGGTGTTCTTGATAATGTCCCGATAGGCATCCAAACACTCATCGTATCGCTCCAGGCGGTACAGCACCTGGGTGCGCAGCTCCTTAAGGTTCGCGGGAAGAGGCTGCAGCCCGGTATCGTCAATGGTCTTCAGGGCCTGCACCTGCTTATTCAGACGGTACTCGCAGTAGGCTTTCTCGAACGCCAGCGATGACAGGCGATTCTTCTCGATGAACTTGTACGCCTCCTCGAATTTGGACAACTGCACCAGGCACACTACTTTGCAGTGCAGAGCCGTGGGGTCGTCCGGCGCCACTCCAAGAACTGGAAAGCAAAATTGGCTACAGCCTGTGGGATGAACTCAGTAGAGACCTGCGAGCTTACTGCGATTTACTGCCTTGACGGCCTTGTCGAACTCTCGGTTGTTTCCGAACTTGTGCACGTCGGCGTAGGCGGCCTTGATCAGCGCCTCCTTAGGGTTGGCGTCCTTTGACATCCTGTTTATTCAGCGGTCTCGTGGGTGGCAAAATAGATCGAAACGAGGGACTTTTAACTTTCGCCTTTGCATGCAATTTTTGACAGGTGAAGACACATCAGCAAGGCAGTGTGGCCAACACTCGCTGTATTGTCACGCCAACAAATAGCTAGCTCTGAAATGATTAAATTTGCTTTGCTACTCTGTTGCCATAGAAGAATTATGAACAAAATTCACAAACTTAATACAAATATTAAAAAAAAATAATATACACAGCTATTAGAAATATTTATAATAATTCGTTAAAATGACTTTCCTGCCGGGCTCTGAAAATAGCCATATCTCCCTCCCAAATTCGCTGGTTTTTCCCCCTTCAATAACTCCGGTCACACTGCTGCAAACTCGCTGGCGACGCCTTTGCGGGATACTTTTTTTGATTTGGATTAGAATATTGGAAAATGTCGGCTGAAGTGGATTTCGTCAACAAGAAGGAGGTTCATCTCCGCAATCTAAAGCAGTCCGGCCATGTGGGCTTCGACAGCCTGCCGGACCAATTGGTCAACAAGAGTGTGCAGAACGGATTTGTCTTCAACGTCATGTGCATAGGTGTGTATATCGGCTGCAGAATGTGTGAGAGTGTGTGTATGCGGCACAGTGAATCAACCGAAGTTTTACTTGCACGTAAAACAGCACAGGGAAAAGAAATAGCTCCAGACTTGAACTAGAGGGTTACTATTTTTTTATAAGCGATGAAGTATTATTCTCCATATATTGCCTTTACATCAAAACAAACAGCTCCATTTTTAAGCTAATATTAAAATTGGCATTAGTGTTCCATATATGACTCCTTTCCCATAGTTTTGCTAATTGGCTAAATACCCAATCATATTTTCTATTTTCCTACTAAATATTGAAACGATAGCCGGGGTGAGTGACTCCTTAGGGCTATTACTTTGACCGCAGCTGTGTGCGTACTCAAGTATCTCATATTCGGAGTGCATTGCTCAGATAAAGTGAATCACCTACATTTGTACATGCATACATGCGCACATCCATCTGGATATATCCATCAGTAAACAATTGAAAATGCGCCAGCCAGACGGCCTGTAATGATTAGTATGCAGAGTGCTCACAATCGATTTCCGACGCTGCTTTCTATAATTTCACCCTGACACCAATGCTGCCGCACCAATTGAGCCCATTGAGCCAGTGATTCCGCACGAGACTTAACCCCGTTTTCATTTCTCCCCTCTGCAGGCGAGACCGGATTGGGCAAGTCGACGTTGATGGACACGCTGTTCAACACCAGCTTTGAGTCTACGCCGAGCCCCCACACTCTGCCAAGCGTCAAGTTGAAGGCACATACCTACGAGCTGCAGGAGAGCAACGTGCGGCTCAAGCTGACCATCTGCGACACGGTGGGCTATGGCGACCAGATCAACAAGGATGACTCGTTCAAGGCGGTGGTCGACTACATTGACGCCCAGTTCGAGAACTATCTGCAGGAGGAGCTGAAGATCAAGCGCTCGTTGGTCACGTGCCACGACAGCCGCATCCATATCTGCCTGTACTTCATCTGTCCAACGGGACACGGGCTCAAGTCGCTGGATCTAGTGTGCATGAAGAAGCTGGACAGCAAGGTGAACATCATTCCCGTGATCGCTAAGGCCGACACCATCTCCAAGGTGGAGCTACAGCGCTTCAAAGCTAAGATTATCCAGGAACTAAACACCAATGGAGTGCACATCTACCAGTTTCCCACCGACGACGAGACGGTGGCAGAGACCAACACCAGCATGAACTCACACATTCCCTTTGCCGTTGTCGGCAGCACGGAGTTCATCAAGGTGGGCAACAAGCTCATACGGGCGCGCCAATATCCCTGGGGCACGGTCCAGGTGGAGAACGAGACGCACTGCGACTTTGTGAAGCTGCGCGAGATGCTCATTCGCACCAACATGGAGGACATGCGCGAGAAGACACACACACGGCACTACGAGCTGTACCGCCAGAAGCGGCTGGAGCAGATGGGCTTCAGCGATGTGGACAGCGAGAACAAGCCGATCTCGTTCCAGCAAACGTTCGAGGCCAAACGCTCCAATCACCTGGCCGAGCTACAGTCCAAGGAAGAGGAGGTCCGTCAGATGTTTGTCCAGCGGGTCAAGGAGAAGGAGGCGGAGCTGAAGGAGAGCGAGAAGGATCTGCACGCCAAGTTCGAGAAGCTGAAGAGGGACCATGCCGAGGAGAAGCGCAAGCTCGAGGAGTCGCGCAAGGCTCTCGAGGAGGATTACCTCGACTTCCAGCGGCGCAAGCAGCAACTGGCCACCGCCCACCATACGCTCACCCTGGGCAAGAGCAAGAAGAAGTAGAATCCGGCTCCGCCGAGCAATGTATTGAGAATTCTGTGCGGTTCGCGTATCCCAAAGTAATTATTGCTTTCTCATCTCGTTGTCTTTCATTTGTACTATTAAGTTTACTTCAAATATAAACATATATACACACTACACACGCATATGTACGCATATATGAATATGTATTTACAACTAACGAATAAATCGAACTTAGTATTTTAACAACTATATAGGTAAGCCAGAGGCTTGGGTACATTCTCTGGGGTTTTTGGGACCGTTGAAGTGCCTGCTTTGGAAAAATTATTGATTGAAATTTTGTGTTATATCAGCTTTATTTCTTAAGAGAATATCTAAATAATTATTAATTAATTAATTGTTGTTAATTGTTAAAAATTTTAAGAATCCCAGTCCTAATTCTTGATTTCTGGTAGCGCCGGTTTCTTGGCTTAATTTCAAAATTGGTCACATCAAAATGTGACCAGCTGGCGGAAAAAGGAAAATGCGGCCATATTCCGGCTATTCTTGTAGGCGTTACGACGTTCTAGACGAAAAAAAGATTCGAGCGCACTCGAACACACTACGCCAGAAAACAAGAAAAATAAAATAAATAAAAACGCAATAGAAAAACGCAAATGCAGTACAATTAAAGGCGAGCGGCGCTCGAAGATAAACAAAAGCAATTAACCGTGTTCAAAATATATAGTATAAGCCACGACAGTGGGTGTAGCCGCTGTGAAAGTGGGCCTTTGTTTTTGATAGCTTTTGTTTGTTGCAATACTCGGATTGGATGGTAAGCGGAGCAGGGAGCAGCGGCAGCGGAGTCCCAAGTGATTTTCCATAACAAGCCTCAACGGGAAATGCCAAGCGGCAGTGCGAAAATGTCTCTGGCGGCGTGGCTGGTCCTCTGCACTATTCTGCAGACAGGTGAGTCGGTGAAATCGATAAAGCTCGGAGTCCCCAAATTCACGTCTAACGATTTCCCACTGCAGTTACCTGTTACTCGGTCCTCATCACCGCGCCCGACCACGCGCTTCTCGGATCATCCGCCAATGTGTCCGCCCAGCTCTTGGACAAGGGCGAACCCGCCGCCAAGGGCTCCTACAGGTTCACCTGGACGGACAGTGCTGGCCATCGACAGGTAACGTCACCGAATGCGCACAGACCAGAGATAAAAGCTTTGAGTCGAGTGACATGACTAATTGCGAGCTAAAAATGCATATGCAAGCAATTTTCTGGTTCCAGGCCAGTGTTTACTGTTTACGCCCCTTAATGCCTAATTAAAAACTGGTCAAAAGCGTTTGGCACAGGTAATTCACTTACCTAAAGGAGGCGCAATTCAAGTCGGTCGATTTACCTCACAGTTCTAATTAAATTTTAATCCCATATTCAAATATTAAGGCTGCTGAGTTTATATAAATTTAAATTTCACATAAAGACGGACTCTAAAACAAACACCGCGCATTAAGTTCAATGTACACAGAGTTAAATTTTGTTTTGCGTTGCTGTCAAGCATAAAACTTCAAGCCAATCCATGGTTTTTATTGCGAGCATTGCCTAGAAATGTTCATATTTTTTTTACATATTTCCTTATCAGCTATCACGAACTTTATAGGAATTAAATGTATTTAAAAATATAATTTCGGAAATAGTAAATTATTATTATTCGACATAGACATCTAGGAATTGTTATTGAAAATATTTAAGCTGTTTCATTCCAGACCACGTAATCACTTCCATACTGATACTTCCACAGAAACCGAACGATTAGACAGATTGAATTTAGCTCAACTTATTCTATTTATATAAAAACTATCAGTATTACAGGGAGTTTAATGACATCGACACTTACTTTTCTTTGGAAAAGGTTTCTTTACGTGTACATCAACATATGTATGTATACTTAACCCTTATGTTTGCAAACCAGCAAGCAAGAGTTAAATGTGCAAGTCACCGATTAACCGATGCGCACTTCCACTTTCCAGTTCTAATCTTACCCATGTGGCTTCAATTGATATGGCGGGACTTGATTTGTATGCTAATTTTACACAATTACTATTCAGCGACAGTTTTCCAATCGTTCCTGGTACCGGCTTTTAGTAGCTTCCATTGTGCTTATATATTTGCATGTAGAGCGACCTGAAAAAAAGCATATAACAACGTCACTTATCAAATGCAATTGTATCTACCCGCAGGTGATGGAAACAAGTGTCGCCAGCAGTAATTGGAGTTTGACTTTCGCCCAGGAAGAACCCACCACTCATGTAATCAAAGTTGAAGTCGAGAAGTTTTATTCCATTCTTTGGCTGACAGAGGCCAAGGGCGAAAAGAAGATAACGCTAGACGGCACTTTGAGTGGCAGGCTGGAGCTAATTCAGAAGAATGTGTCGAGGCCGCACGACTTTGTGTCCACGCAAGACGCAGTGAATCACAGCATATCGCTGTCCGCGTCTGATCTGGAGTTTTTGCGAGCGAAGGGATATCACATCCAGACGTATTGGTTCCAAAACTGCACATATCTTGGCATGTCCGGGGACCTGGACTATATAGCAACATATCCGAAAGCTGAGCAATCCTTCGATGTGGAAGCCTTAGTTGTAGCCTCGCTGGAGTTGCCGCCGGAGCCGACGCCATCGACTACGACTACTACAACTACTACAACGACAACCACTACTACAACCACTACTACAACCACAACCACAACGACACCCAAACCAACTACCACGACACCATCAACTACGACCACCACCAGCACCACTCCCAAGCCAGCAGCACGTTCTAAACGTGACTTAATGCAGGCCATGCACACCAATGCCGCTCTTCTTGGCCTAAATCTGACAAACGCACTGAAGCAGCAAAAGGGGGTGGCTGGAAATGTGTCTGTGGCTCTCGTCAATCCACTGGGAGTCCGCCGGCTGTCCAAGCTCAATGTGCTGCCCGGTATGGAGCCGCCCTTTGACTGCGTGAATAAGAAGTTCGTTGCTCAGGATCCCAAGCAGATTTACGGCTACTTCCAGCGCCGAATACTGACAAGGGGTGAGTATTGCTCATAAACAGTTGGATCGCCTGAATTTAAGTAATATTCCGTATTTGTTTTGTGGCCAGATCCAATCTCTGCGGTCGACACGAAGGGCAAGAACTGGCTGCAACACTGGGAGATGTTAAGCCTGGACGTCAGTTGCAAGGGAACACCGCCGTTTGAATTTTGCTCGAAAGTCTTTACGGGTAAGTGGAGGTACCTAAGACATAAACGAAAATCCATAATGTGAATTCCCAATAGCTCCGTACAATTCGACCGGAAATGAGACGTGCGAGATCTACGATCCGATGGTCAATTGCTCATATGAGTACATGCGATACTTTAGCGAAAGCAAGACCATACTCTTCTTTATAAGGAACGAGGTGTCGCAGACCCTCAATCAGGTCACCATTAACATGTATGAAGGTGGGTTGACATCGCGATTGCGAGCTCTTCAGATGCATTTTTATTTTATTATTGTTGTTTTACCAACAGCCCAGCGACAGTCTCAGCTTTCGGTCGTGGTTGTGCCAGTTACCTGCACTTTGGTGGCCGTTATTCTGGTGGTCTTCGGTGTGGCCTATTATATACAGCGGGGAAATCGGTAAGAATAGAGCTTTATGAATGAAATTTTATATATTATTATATTTCCATTCTTTTCTCCCAGATTCACGGTTGAAGTGGCAGACTTTAACTTCGGAGATACGCAGTCTGTGGACATGGAATACAAGACATTCCCGCAGCGTCTGGTCGACAGCATTCGCGAGGCGTGGTCGTGGCCGGGACAACGCCGCCACTCTCAGTCCAGCGCCGATCTCATGGCGGATGACCCGCCCAGCCCAGGCTTTGCCGGCAACGTGGGCGATGTCGATAGCAATCTGCGCTATAACACTTTCAACTAGGGCCTTCAGAGGGTTCAGGTTCCGTTGGAATATTGTTAACTAAACCTAAATTAACCAATTTAATTTAATTTAATTTCGATGCCTAAGTTGTATGGCCCTGCTCCCTGATGTCTATCATTTATGCGATATATATTTCTTTGTAGGACTCGAAAATGGGAGTAGGCGTGATAATTTTGTTATTATTTGTATGTAATTTTTTTTGCACTGTCTTGTGCTTAGTCATTTCCTTTTTGTATATCAACACTCTCTTCGGGGGGTATATATCCATATGTATCTACATGATATAGAATCTTCTTAATATGTTTACACATCACCTTTTTCTCTCTACATCCCTGTCCCCCATTAACGCACACACTTGCTCATTAATGGCCAAATGTCGAGTAGCAAGCTACCATTTAAATCACAATATCAGCGGATTCGGGAACGCAACTGCGGATATATTGTTAAAGACTGTCTTTGTTCAGAAAGCAAAAAGGAGAAAAAACTTGTAAAATTTACACTCTACTTATGCCAACATAAAAGAGTTGTTCGTGACGAGTTTAATGCTAGCATAAGTCAATTTGATTGTTTTCACTGTACCGTCGTGATCCGAATTCTTTGACAAAGACACACGCATCTCACACTAACAACACACACACACACACACACACAAACGCTCGAACACACAACAATATTCATTGTGATAGATAATAGAAACAACAGTATATATGTTTAACTAAAACGAAAAGTTTAAAGAAAACTATATAATTATAAAGATAAAAGACGCTGTATTTTTAATTGAACCTTTAGGAATTTCTTAGAGTGGAGAACGCTTACAAAACCTCAGCAAACCATGGAGTAAAACTCCCCCCCCCTTAATCCCATTTGATTTCAAACCAGCAAACCGAGAGCCGTCAGCATATAAATATTTTTCACCCAAGTAAAAAAAAACAGCAACTATTTCAAAATGCTGACCGCTTGCCCGGATGAGCTGCCCAATCCGCACAAGAACTGCCTGAACGAGATGCTGCAGTCGCTGATCTGTAATGACAACGATGTGAAGCGACTAAACACAGAGCTCCGCAACCTGAGCGTGGAGATGAAGGCGGAGATGGACAGAATCAACAAGGCGAATATAAAGTGCGGAAACGAAAATAAAGGAAAGGCGCGTGTAGTGTGCGAGAGCATTGAGGACGTGACCAAGTTTGCACAGCGAATCAATAGCTTGGACGAGGTGAAGACACACTTCACCCGACGCAGCGAGGAGATGCGAAAGCGACGCGATAATATAATCGTCTACGCTCGCCAGTGCCTCTACGCCTATAACGAGGAGAAGTGCAAGTTTAAGTCTTTTCACGAAAACACAGTGGACTACATAAAGCGGACAGCGACCCTTTCCGAGGACCCAGAAGTGATCCGGGGCTGCGAAAAAGATGTGTGTGAGCTGCACAAACGCTTTGTACGAGAGGTGGCCAACCTAAAGAGCTGCGAGGCAGAGCTGCTGCCGTTCTTTAAGCTTCTACAGGATTCCGATCCAAAGGCTCACTGTGAGTGCTGCTGCTTTAAGGATTACGACTGGCTACCGCAGGGTAAGAACCTGGGAGTAGTTGATGGAATGGCCAGCGAGATAAAGGAGCAGATGGGCGAAGTTCTTGTCCGAGCTTTCGCCCAGCTTCACCTTCATTCGCCGCAGGATCCACGTGCCTTTATTGCTGGGTATTTAATGAACTTGGATCGCAACGAGCAGGAGATAAAGGCGAAGCTAGACATCTTCCAGGCGGATCCTGTTGTGGAGTCCCAGGAGTTGTCCGACCCTACATTCCGCTGTGAAGATATTTGTCCTCAAATTGAAAAGGAGTAAATTCAATCTTATATCTGCGTAAAATCAAAATGGAGACACTTAAAAATTATTATTTGGATTTTGGATTTTACTTGCAACTATAAAAAACATGTGCCAAAATTGTGAGAAGTTTAACCTATTAAAACCCCGCTTATGGGCACAATTCGATCGCTCAGAAGCTGTTAAAAGATATTTATAAGAGGGATAGATAGGTTTCATCACAAACTTTTAATTTTCTTGAATTACAAACGCAAAATATTTCAGGCAGAAGCCTATGAATTCGCTTAAGAGTAAAGTAGTAATCTAGGTTATAATATATCCTTGGGCTTTTGCTTCACAAAGAAAATCACATATAGAGCCGCTTTAAATCGTATGTTTCCGGGTTTCATAGCCTTCTCAAATCGGGTAATAGACAGACAGTGCAACTCGAATCAAAATACATTGATGTGTAAATGGTATATAAAATTGTTTTCTATTTCTTGCGCCGATTGTTGCGTCGAGAACTGGGTTCGGGCTCCTTTTCCCCAATCCCAGTAATGGAGGCGCCAGCCAGCTCAGAGTTAGCCATTTTTTGCTGATTATCCAAAAAGAACATAACATCGCGCAGCTGCTCCTTGAGATCGGTCACTTCGATGTCGTGCGTATGCTTGAACTCATTGTACTGCTGCTCCAGGATCTTGTACTTGCCGTGCCAGGAACTCTGGTTGGTCTGTAGGGCCTTCGACAGCTCACGCTCTTCGATCAATTGCTTCTGGACCTCCTTGAGCCTGAAGTTACAATGCAAATTAAAGAAGTAAAGTATAAACTATATGAATTCTCTTACTTGGCTGTGTGCTGAGTAAGCTTGCGCTCCAGGTTCTGCTTCTCCTTCTGCATGGTCTGTTGCAGCTGCTGGAGCTCGGAGACCTCGGTTTTGGCCTCGTTGGCGTTCGCCTTAAAGTTCTGCCACTCCTGTTCCAATCGCTCCATCCGCTCCTCGTAGTACTTGCGCTGAGTGTCCAACTGCGAGGTCAGTAGGTAGGTGAACTCCATCTGCATAGAATCGATCTTTTCCTCGCGCTCGTCTTTCTCTGTCTGGGATGCCACCAGCTTGCCGTCGGACTTGTTCTGGAATAGACGATGCACAAAGTTGTCGCCAGCATAGTCCCACACGCTGGAGGTACCCAGCTGCATGGCAAAAGTGTGGTTAGTGGCCCGGTAGTGGGCCGCAGCATGGCCGCCCTGGTACCGCCCGCAGCCCACATGTCCGCAGATCAGGCAGATCCACAGCGAGTCAGTGCCCTCGCATTCCATGCACACGGAATCCTCAACCAGCTCTGGGGTCTGGACATGTCGGCAGACCGGGCATGTGGAGTCGCCCCACTTCATCAAGCAGCTGGCGTGAAATGCGTGATTGCACAAAATGGTCAGCACTCCGTCCACACTCTCGTCCATGCGTTCCAGACAGACGGGGCAAGTGGGCAGCTCCGTGTGGCCCAGCGGCGGGGCTTCGTGCTCGCCGCGCTCGACTGCGGACACCCAGACCGCGTGGCATAGCGAGTCCGGCTCAAGAGAGTTGTAAGCAATTCCATTGTAGGACTTGTAGAACTCCAGAGCTGATTCATTCGAACGAAATCTGTAAGCAGATTAGGTTAATAACCAATTGTTACAATTGGCAATCCGTTACTTACTCCAACAGCACCATAAACTGGTTGGGACTGCCATCGCGGACTATCTGGACGTGCTTGATCTCAGCATGGCAGGGGGCTATGAAGTTCAGCAAATCGTGGCAGTTAAGAGTGGCGGGCACGGCCAGCAAACAGAGCTGGTTGGATGGAGCTTCCTTGATGGCCTTGCGTTCGCTAAAGGATGCCGGAGAAGTCTATTAGCAAAGTTGTTATTATCAAATTTCAGAAAACATGCTTTTTCTTGTAGAGATGGATGAGGCCCTTGGTAACTTCGACGATAGGATTGCCGGAAAAGTAACCGATCTCCTGAAGGAAATTTGAGGCAGCGGCTTGCGCTCCACCAGACTCGTCTCCGCTGCGAGGTGTTGTCTCCCGCGAACTGCCCGCCGTGGGGCTGTTGACATGCTGAACGGCTGCCGCCCAGTTCATCTTACTGACCTGTGGCGCCTCCTGACCGTTCAACTCTTTGGACCAACGCTGGTTGGTATAGGTCTCGATGGTTATATCGCGGGCTTGGCGCAGTCCGCGATCTCGTTCCCGTTCCTTAAGCACGCGCGGATTGGTGGGGTGTTCAGCAGAAACGGCTCCCTCAGAATCTAACAAAGAAATAAATAATTCAGGTCAATTCAGTCCAAAAATTCCTTTGTCTCGCTGCAGTTGCGGCTCAGCAACTCACCTGCACTTGGCTCCAAATCCGTTTCTATCTTGATAACACACAGGGAAATATTTTCTAGCATTACACAGGCATATTTTAAATCAGTTTGTGTGCCAAAATAGGACTAATTAAGACTTGTAATTTTGTGTTTTTGTGTGGCGAAATAAGTTTGTTGTTTTTTTTCAGATCTGGTTCCCATGGAGTGAAATCTATCGACTGCCAAGCATTGGACAGCCTATCGATATCAGCGGTATATTGGCAAAGCTTACCAATACTAAACTTAACGTACCACAACACAAATCCATCGGGTTTTCAAATTTTAATTCAGATTCAGGTTCAGTATCACTTAAAATAACCAACTGGCTTTATTTATTGGCATTACGGAAAATGTAAAGGTATTTGAAAGTTTTTGCTTTCTGCTTTGTTATAAAAAAGGTCACAAATATAACAATTTTCTTGGTCAAGATTATAAATCTTTTTATTTTAATTATTATGCCTTCAAGGCAATTTTAAACTGAGAAGGGGTTTGAAGTCCGGGATTACCTCGTAGGTGGATTTCTGAGAGTCGGTTAAGGCGGCATTTCCAGGACGTTGAAGCAGAATTGCTTGCAATCCGGCAGAGCGAGCAGCTGCGGCTTCTAAAAATTGGGTACAATTATTTAAAAAAAAATACAATTCAAGACTTTTAGATATTACTATACCTCCGGGAATATCTGTAAGAAATAGAATATGCTCGGGAGAGACCTCCAATGATTTAGATATATTTTCGTACGATTTTTGCTCCTGTTTGTGACCCACATGCGTATCGAAATAGGCACCAAGGTGGGTCATCAGGTTGCCAGCAATGCTGTGGCCGAAGATTAGCTTTTGGGCGGCCACGCTGCCGCTGGAATAGACTCCAATCTTTAAGCCAGCATCTTGCCAGGCCTGAAAGGCAGCTGGGACGTCCTCATAGACGCTGGAAAACAGAGTAATACCATAAATATATTATATGAAACCTTAACTTCTTTGAGCCAGATCACTTACTGCCCCTTAAGCTCTCCACTGGCATAGCCCTGAGCCCAAATTAAGCCCTGCAGCGTTTTCATCGGCGTCACCTTGAGATCTTTGTCGATTAGATAGCGCACGAAGCCGGTAATCAGTTCCGCATCCAGTTCCGCTGGTGGAGCACTCAATGTGTTTTTGTAATCCGCAAACTGAGGCACTTGCTGCAGATCCTGCACAATCTGCTTGGTATCGTCGCTTGCCCACGAGTCCCGAAGGAACTTCTCCACATTCTCCTTGGCGTATGGGAAAAGTACATCATGCACGAAGCTAATCGAAGTGGTGGTGCCTTCGATGTCCACCAGCACTACTTTGGCAACACGTTCCGTCGTCGTCATGGCTCTTATCAGTGGAAATAGTTTTCACGCGGGATTCGAAGTTTGTCAAGGGCTCAGCATCTGTTTATGGTTTGATAATAGAGATGACACTTTGGGGTATCGATAACTAAGGCAAAAGACCTTTTCAGATAGATAGAATGTGTGTATTATTAAAAAATGTAAACAAAATTGTGATACCTTTTCTAAAAACATTTCACTTGAAATGCAGTCCAATCTAATTCAGATTATTTCAAAATTTGGTTAATTATACTTCTAGCAGATCCATGAATTATTAAATATTTTTTTATTGAACTTTGGCCTTTAATTTGAAGATATTAAATATTCTAAAACAATAAAATCGTTAAAAATGTATTAAAGACTTAAAAACCGCTGTCACCCGTATCATTCCCGCTTACCTATCGTTTTAGATTTCAAGCCGGCTAAAAGTGTTGGACAACAGGCAACGATATCTAGCTTATTATCGGGTGACGCCCATCGCTAGTACATAAAAAAGTTTGTGCTTCGGATTTTTCCGTTTTTGTACTATTTTTCGCTCATTTTTGGTGACAAAACGATAATTACACCCAAGGCCAGCAAGTGCACGGTGCACGGAGTGAAAAGTACCACAAAGAAAACAGTGAACAAAGAGTTATCGCCCCTGAAACCAACAACAACGCACATATAGCTGCCCGTGTGTCTGTGTGTGTGCGTTGTTTTTTTTGTTTATTTGGCCTACGTGATTAAAATAAGCGCAAGCGGACTAACAGTGAAATGGTGGCTAAAACGAGCTGCGCGCCGTAATTCGCGATATTATATTGATAGCCGCAATCTCCCAAGAGCGCGTGTGAGTGCGGGGCGTGGGTGGAACGAGCAGAAGGGAGCCGTCAAGGTTAAAATCGGTTCGGTCGTTGCCTCTGCTTCTCCCCGCAAAATGCTATGAGCAGGGGTCGTGGAAAGGTCAGGGCGCGGGACTCCGACACGGACTCAGCCATGGACACACCCCGCTGTTCCATCTGCGGCACCCAGCAGCAGCTGTTGCGCTGCGCCAAGTGCAAGGCCGTCTACTACTGTTCCCCCGCCCATCAACACTTGGACTGGCCCACCCACCGGGCCGAGTGCCGACTCCTAGCCCGCCAAAAGGCCGCCGCCGGCAACAACAACAAGTCGCAACAGCACCAGCAGCAGAGACAGCAGCTGCAGCAACTGCAGCAAGCGGTAGCAGCGACCAACTTGGATGGCAGCAGCGCTGGCGCCAACTGTTCGACCGCACAGATGATGACGCCCGCCCATCAAGCCCAGAGCTGGCCAGCCGAGGTGGACAATTTATTGAATCTCCTGGGGCAGCCGGGACAAGTTCCAGCGGCGGGAACGGAAGCGGCTCAAATGCCACAGCATCATCAGCAACAGCACCAACACCACCATCAGGGCGAAAAGAGCTCCAGCTATCAAATTGGATTGGCGGACTCCAGCTTCATGGGATCGGGAAGGTGAGTAATTTGTAATTGTAATTTACTAATTATTAAATTTTTATTACCCTCATGTGCCAGTCTAAAAGGAAGCAATGGGAATTATTAATTGGATGGGTAGCAAAATTTTCTCAAAATATTCGAAAGCATAATGATGATGGGCAACTTCATACTATTACAGGGATGTTAGGAATTGGCCGTCGATATTAGTTGCAATCAAAAAGATAAACAAGAAAACTGGGAATTTGTTAACGGGGTCAAAAGTTAAACTCAATACTGAGTTAGATAATCTCAGCCAGCTGGATTAGATCCAAGAGTGAATGCGATGGCTCCTTCAATCGTAACACTTCTGATCCTGCCGGCATCATTTTCCGGTCTTTGTTTTCTCGACCGGATGCGTAACTGACAGGCTCCCATTGAGCCTGCTGCGGATGCACGTTATCTTTGGCGGCATAGATGGTGGCCATTGCAGCACCTGTTCCTTCGATCATGGCCAAAACAATACAGCCCACAATGGCACTGTTGGCCATAGCACGCATGCCACTACGAGCTGCCAATATCCCACCCGTGGCAGCTCCACTCACTATCGAATTCCAAGGGTCCTCCCGCTGGCGAAGTGAAACCATACCGCAGTCCACAATGCTGAAGGTGGCTCCCCAAACGGCAAAGCTGCCGGCAATGGCCGGTGTCCGCATCTTCATTGAATACAAACCGCCATAAAGGCCACGCAGCAAGCCAGATGGGGAGTTGCGAAAGCCCTTGGCATATTGAAACAGGCCCCCTCCCAGGCTGCCCACCATAAAGGCACAACCGCAATCCTCCACGATCCTTATAGGACACGGTTGACGATTGTAATCCATGGTTGCTAGTCGCTTGTATGCTGTTTTTTGTTCGCGTGTAAAGACGAGTGTTTTTGAATATGATTTTCCAGCTCGGAAGGTATTTTATGTTAGACTGTGACGCTTGGGTCTGTTCTGAATTGATAAAATTAGGTGATTGATGGAAATAATGGGAGTTAAAGGAAAGCTTAGTTGAAAACTTTAAAATTATTCTGGTAGTTAGTTTAGTTTTATTAAAATTTTACCTCACACCTGTTAATTTTATTTTAGTTCCAAACATTTCGATTTGTATTATACAAAAACCACCTCACACTTGAAATTCTGTTGGCAATTTGTTAAAAAAATCTTTGCGATAAATTGAAGTTTGTTGGCCCAGAGATTAGGACACAACATGTGCATTCTCATCGATTGAGGCCCCGGCCCGCCCGAAGGTATCCTCACCTGCATATCGTGGCAATTAGCGATAAGCAGTTACGTGCCCACTACGCTGAAATGACACGAAACCAAAGCAAAATGTGACTACACGGACTCGTAAAACTGTCTTATAAAATGAGGATTAAAGTTTACGATTGTTTTGATAATGAAGAGTAGATCTGAACTACTGATTGATTAATTGTTTATTATTTTAGGGAATATGATAATATTCTTTATGAGGTTTTTGATCTCCTTCGTTTCCAACTGTGGGTTTATGGCAGAGTTTTTAAAGAAAGTTTTAATAGACAACTACTACAAGATCCTAATATAATTAGGGATTTAAACAATTTGCTAAGACTGAAAAATAAATATTTATTATATTACTAGAGTAAACATTTATGAATTTCTAGGTTTACCTCCCTACTCTCTCTTATAATTATGCCCAACAAATGCACATACAAACTTTTCGACTGAGATTAGATTGCCTCCGGATTGTTCACACTCCAACGCGAGATGTCACCTCTCCCGACCAAGTGTTTACCTTTGGCATTACGTGCCCGGGAATCAAATGCATATGGCGGCCGGCCAGCAGCGATCCGATAGCTTTAGCACCTGCAGTCGCACTCTCTCAGTCGCATTTCCCGGACAGACAGACGGCGCTGACTTTGTAATTATTCTGTTGCGCAGTTCGCTGGCGTCCGAATATTGTTGATATTAGCTTATTTATTTATTTTTATTGCTGTTGCACACTCCGGCATTAACAGAAACAACAAATATTCAGCAGGCAGAATATAGTAATTCTTTCGCAATTGTTGGGCGTAATGACTTCCAGCAAATCCGGGTGAATCATCAATTAACACTCGTAGACACCGTAAATGCTGAATATTCTAAAGAAACTTTTTTCATTATATTAAATAATATGTAATTTTGAAGAATTGTTGTTGGTTTTGTCAATGAACTATTTTTAAAATTGTAACAACTGAAAGAATTACTCAAAATTAAGATGGGTAAAAATCGATTTATTAGATATTGATGAAAAAATTGTGATTTCTTAGTTACCTTCTTGGGGATCATTTGCCGGTTAGTGTAATATGAGTTTCCGGCTCCCCGACGACCTTCTTATCGTTAAGAGTGGGTGCTCCGGCGACGTGAGGTGGGTGGTCCGTTCGCCTGGGTGGTCCGCAGCGTTTTGCGTACGTGCCGGGAATACGCAAGCGTGTCGTCCAAGTCGTGTTATCAGCATTATAGCGATTGCCAAACGACTGAGATTTCAATCTACCCCCCGAGATGTGTGTTGTTCTTTATCAAACAATTAGCAGTCAGCGGGACGTGATCTCATTTTCTGGGGTTTGCAAAATTCCTACATTGTTTATAAATGTGCTAAATTTGTGGGGTTTGCCTGTCAACCACTATCCCGCAAAAATAAACAACACTGTTGCGCAAAACTTGCTAAACAATGAACGTCCGAAAACCGCATTTATCCAAAATTTACCGACTTTATATGTCACATAATAATAGTTAAAACAAACATATTTGTACATACATATTTGATAAGAATGGTTAATATACATTCTTCGAAATGTTAATTAATATGATAATATTTAAAAGAAATGCATTGAGTGCAACAAATTCATTCTTTAACCTAGCTTTAGCTTTGTTAAAACTAGTATTTAAAGATATTTGCCTTTTCCAGAAGGTAATATTGTTATGGCATTGCGTTAGCTTCAAAACTAGCAATTAATTCAAATTAGAATCATCAAGGGCGCGTTGAAAGTGTTATAAATTTATTAAGAATGGGTTTGATTATTTAACTAGATGTTAGTATCAACTAAAAGGTGCTATATTAAATTCTAAAAATATATATTATATATTATTTTACCTTACAGGTAAACGAAAGTATCCACATCAATCTGAATTAAGTTTTAAGCTTGAAGAATTATTCGGAAACATTTATTTAATTTTACTATATTTACATGATATACAAAGTTCCTTTTGGGTACTTGGGTTTCCTATCCTTGAAACTATTTGTTATCAATTCCACTTATTAGAATTTTAAATACATTATTTTGCAATTGAAGCGGGTATCGAGATGGAATCCAACGATAGATCTCGAAGCTGGTGGCGAACCAAGGCAAAAGCAAACGCAAAGCTAAAACAGAAACGCACTACGTAGGCAGACGCACGTCATCAAGGTCGTCTGTGATTGCCGCGCCCCCTTCGCCGTCTCTCCTCCCATCCTCTGTCCCATCGTTTTCCTTCCGCTCGTCCAATTCCAGCAAAGGGCTGCTTGTGGTACACGTGCCGCAGTCGCAGTCGTCGCACGTAATACATCACAGACGAAGGGCCTAAAATCGATCATTAAATTACACACCGACAATGAACGATGCCTGTGTAGGTTAGTCACACATTTCCAGTTTAGAAGTGTATCCACTAAAAAAAATATAGCAGTAGGTATATCATAGTAAGGTTAGCATATTACTTTTAAATAATTAAAATAAAATTAAAGAAAAGAGGAGGGGTTTTTAAAAAGTTTTGAAATTTAAAGTCTTCTAACTTTAACCATGAATCAAGAAACCAAACGGCGATATCGAATTGAAACAGTATCTTATAGTGACAAAGTTGTATTTGGAAATGTTTCTTGCCTTTGATTTATCTCAGTGTTCGACTGTGCGTGAACGTTTGTTCCTCCGACTTTGAACTGGGCCGTTGACCCAATTGTGTTGCCCGTACAATAGCTTCCGCGTGGATCCGTTGTACTCTAGCTCATCTTGGGGCTAGTATTCGCAAAGCTTTTGTCTCATCAGATACTTTGTATCTTAAAAATGCCGATATCTCGCTTCCCCTTGCATTCCCTTTGCTGGCGGTTGGACTCTTTCTAACACTCTTGGCTATCGCATTGACGCGTGTGCGTGTGGTTTTTTGCCTGGGTGTTTGTGTGGGAGAGCGCGATGGCATGTGCGTGTGCTGGCCCTGTGATTGTGTGCGTGCTGGGCTACGTGACGATTGTTGCGCTTGACTTTTCTGTCTTTTCGTTGCTTTCCCACCTAATTTTGGTTTTCTGTTTGCATTTGCTTTGTGTTTGCGCCGTGTTTGCGCCGTGTTTGCTCTGTTTTTGAAGGGCAAGCGGAAGGAGTATCTTCCTCTGACTCGCCGGGAGCTTGCAAATTTGATCTGATAAGGTATAATCGCGACGCCTGTCACTGTTCACATCAGCGATTGCCGTCGTCCCCCCAATTTGCACGTCCATTTCGCTTTGATTCTTATCAGTTGCTGCGTTTTCAATTTCTTTTTGTCATTTTTTTTTTTACTATTTACTCACACTTAGCTGCTTATCGCCTTAAGCGCCTAGCCACCCCCTCTCTAATAGAAACGGAGAATGAGAGAAATGCTCTCAATAGCGATGCCAGAATTTGAGAGCCAAAAAAATGCATTAGATACTTGAAGTAACGAAATCAAATAGAAATAAATCGGATACTATTTCAAATTTGAATTTCCCCTAGGCACCTTAAAATAAGTTTTTATAGGATTTTCTTGTTTAAATCTTTTTTCGAAGTCCCATACAGGTTTCCCTTTGCGAATCCTAGTTCCTGGCCACCAGGTTAGTTCAGTTGTCAGGAAGATTCCACCCGAATTCGAACATTTTCAATGATGCCGAGTAATAGCTTCGATGCCAGCACTGACACTTCGTTTTCTCTAACCGCTGGGGCTACGGCAGAGAGCGACCCCTCATTCGGAAAACGAACGTTGACGAGCGCGGTTTGTGTCAGCAGCTCCACAATAACACTTGCACTTACTTAACCGCAGCCCAGAACGATAAACAAACGTGACTAACGGTGCAGAGACTCACGCAAATCAAAACAAACATCTGCCAGTGAAGGAAAACAAAAGGTGTACAGAAACAATATTAGCAGCTGGCCAACGGCCACAACAAATGCAAACTGCAGTTATTCATACCTGCCTACGAACACCAAAG
Organism: Drosophila mayri; assembly: GCA_008042485.1. Lineage (NCBI taxonomy): Eukaryota > Metazoa > Arthropoda > Insecta > Diptera > Drosophilidae > Drosophila > Drosophila mayri. The sequence goes on along the minus strand of VNJN01003223.1, from coordinate 93,904 downwards.
CAACATCTCGGCGCCCTACACCGCGATATACGATATAGCAGCCGGTGGGTCTTCCTCTTGCTCTCCCTCTAACGATCGGGGGTTTACAGTCGCATAAAACTCGCCGGCGTTTCGAAACTTTCTTCAGTTGTGCGTGAATTGCTAGAGAAGTCGCTCAAAGAACCCTTCTTCTCCAACAAAAAAAAAACCCACTAACTAATTCTGGATAACAGAAAAGGACACTGGACATTGACAAGTGCAAATAAAGTACATCTAAAGTGCAGTGATCAAAAATCAAACTGACTAATCAAGCCAATATGATAACCTCCACAACTACAGACTACAAGAACTTTTTTAAGCATTCGGCACATCCTGCCAATGCCGAGCAGTATTTCCGGGAACTCCTGGACAAGCGGTAAATAAGCAATATGAATTTTCGAGTGATTCCTTCCCTTAGAGTCCCTTCTATAAATGTTACTATAAAGGGAGACTGCTTAAAGGATCGGAAATAAATATACCAATTCAAAGAGTCCTTAATAATGAACATAAAAATAATAAAAAAAATATTGTTAACATAGATTCACTTTTTTTTAAATCTTTTTATATATTTAAAGACAGATCCATATTATTTTATCAATGACAAGGCTGACACAAACTATATAAAATTCACTAGAAATTGTCCTTATCACAAAACTACTTTTTAAATTCTGCACAGATTATTGATTTTCTCTGCGCCGATTTGTGCACTGATTATACACCCACTGTTAATTATCAGATTCCGTGGATTATGAATGCCAAAATATAAAACCGGTTAACGGTTTCTGTCACTGATCTTCAATGCCGTCTTGCTTGTATCTCACTCTCTGGGCGATCTGTGAATTTGTATCTTAACATTAACATGTTGGCAACACAAAACTGGATAGCTTGAGAAAGATGCTGCATGGCCTAACCCAGCCTCCGATACCCCTTTACTATTCCGGGGGATTTGATTTCGACCAACCGTGCCACACGTTTTGGTAATTCTTTTTCAGTTTTGGGACAATAATTTTCAGATTATGACTTTTAATAGCTTCTGTGAACTTGTGCGAAAATGTTTCATCTCTTTGTTGTGTTTATTTATTTATTTATTTTATTTCGCGATGTATAGCTTTGACTTGCTTATCCAGAACTGTGCAAACGTCTGGGCCGATCGAAGTGAGTGGGCCAGTTCTGGGTGGCCTACGTGACTGGGTCCCAGCGACTTGTACAAAAATATTGGTTTTATGGGCGCATCATAAAAAAGTCGTAAAATTATATGCATCGCAATATGTGTTGCTCTGCTCTGCTCTAAGGCCCGTAAAAAAGGCTTAAATGCAATTAAACTTTTTCGCTATAATTAGCGAGAAAAGCGCTGCTGTCTGATCCCAAGAATTCAGGGGTTTCCCCAAGGTGACCTCATCCACATGCTGTGGAGGTCGCTCTCTGTATTTATTCCGCACTGCCTCTTGATTAACTAAAACCTCATTGGATCTCTCAGTCTAATCAATGTTCTTTTTTTCTTGCAGCGAACGACGCTATGAGGATCTGTGCCGGAACATCATCAGTGATATGAACCAGTACGGCCTGTCCGTGGTGGACGACTTTCTGGGCATGGAGACTGGCCTTAAAATCCTCAACGAGGTTCGGAGCATGTACAATGCCGGAGCTTTCCACGACGGCCAGCTGGTTCAGAACCAGACGCCCGATGTCCCCTCATCAGCGGTCCGTGGCGACAAGATCCGCGGTGACAAGATCAAGTGGGTTGGCGGCAATGAGCCGGGCTGCAGCAATGTGTGGTATCTGACCAATCAGGTGAGTTTTCCCCAGAGATTTTCATTTTCTGTAATTCTTTAAATTTAAATTGAAGCCCATTTAACACAATTCTTCCCTGTGATCATTTCCAGATTGATTCTGTGGTATATCGTGTCAACACAATGAAGGACAATGGCATTCTAGGCAACTATCACATTAGGGAACGCACGAGGGTAAGCATATGGGAGGAGAAACCTATCTGGATTAGCTTAACTTACATTTATTCATTTGCAGGCTATGGTTGCCTGCTATCCTGGATCGGGTACACACTATGTAATGCATGTGGACAATCCCAAAAAGGATGGACGCGTCATTACGGCAATCTACTACCTGAACATTAACTGGGATGCTCGGGAAAGTGGAGGCATACTCCGGTAGGTTACTTTGATTGGTTTGTCCCAAGAAAATGTACAAAAATTGTTATTACCCACAGAATTAGACCCACGCCTGGAACAACAGTGGCGGACATTGAACCGAAATTCGACCGGCTGATATTCTTTTGGTCGGACATCCGCAACCCGCACGAAGTTCAGCCCGCTCATCGCACCCGCTATGCCATCACCGTCTGGTACTTTGATGCGAAGGAGCGCGAGGAAGCCCTGAATCGGGCCAAGCTGGAGAACAGTAAGACGAACAATTTGGCTGCTCAGGCGCAAGCACAGCAGGCTGAGCCCGACTCCACCACCACCCCGCCCACAACAACAACAACAACATCAGCAGCAGCAGCCACCTCCCCCTCATCAAGTCTGCCGGCCAGCATGTCAACGGGCACTGGAGCCCTAAATGCCAATGTGTCGAGCAATTCCTGCGCCGCCAGCAGCGAAATATGCACGTAACCCCTGCAGGCAATGCAACGGAATGGCAACCAAATAGTGTAAATTACTTCCAACCAAACACACACATACATGTAAAAAGCTAGTTAAAAATAATTTATACAACGGGTCGGGCAACAAACAGCCCGAGCCGAAATCGCAAAGTGAATCAAAGCTCCTTTAGTCGCTAAGCCTTCTAGCTGTATTCTCTAAGTCGTATCCTTAGTTATTCTCGCATTAACCCCTAGCTTACTGCCTTGTCAGCGTCCGAGTTGATTGTTTATTAATTTTTAGTTTGTTGCATCTTTGTCAGGACACTTTTTGCCTAGCTGCCAAAGTATTATACCTAACGAGCAGTGATCGATCCTGCTTCCATAACCATACCAACAGTAGTCGCGACCCTCATTGTATTTTATCTCAAAATTATTTAACAAGCCAGCGGCCGCTGGCACACCACTCAATCTGTCGACTCTCATGCATCTAGTTAGAAAACACATTTTTATATCGTTTACATCTGAAAACAAGCGAAAATATACACACATGTCTATCGGAAATCTGTTTCCTTGTTATCTCTAAATTATAAAGTATGTATATTTATGGCATATCTATATATATGTATATTTTTCTATTAAAAGAAAGCCTGAGCAAATAAAATGTGTCTGTATTTTTTTTAATTATACATTTTTCAATTGCCATTCAAGGGCAGTAAAGTTTGTTTAAGTTTGATGCGATGTGTATCTAGTAGTTCTTTTTAAGGGAAAATTCAAAGGAAAATATCGAAGAGATTAAACATTTTGATAAGTTTAGTTCATAAACTATATATATATATATCAATCTTTGGCTCAGCACTTCATTCTTCGAAGTGCTGGCCTTGTCGCAGGTAGCCTTGGTCATTCATCAGCGATGTGTTCTGGTGGACTACGTGTTCAATGTGAAGTTTTCAAAGGAAAAAGGTAGCCAGGGACGAACTAGCTATCTTCATCGTCGGGTCACAGATCCCAGTAGTCAGATCTCGTTTCAATATTGCATACCTCTAGGCTGTCCCAATAAATATATCATGATCGGTGCAGATACGGGTTTATAACAGTTCCTCTTGTATTCAGATGCATGGATTTCTTTCCCAACATAAATAAAACATTGTTTGATATTTGAATATACATTTTATTTTTCAGAAAAGTTGTTCATTTTTTGTAATGACTTTACATTTACATATAGTATATATTTATATATATGCATGTATGTATATATATATTCTCCTGCCGCTCTGCTCACGTGTCTTTCTGTATGTTTCATTTGTTTCGCTTTTCTTGGAATGCAATATTATAGGTACGATACAAGTTGCACACATGAATTAATCATTAATCCGATATCTATATAATATTTAGAGTAAATAAAGAACAACGAATGCATTCCATTCAAACCAAACCAAACCGAACCGAATCGAATTGAATCGAACAACCAAGGCAAACGTTCAAAATCTCGATTGGTTATCAACAATTATACTGATCAATATCGCTTGCAAATATGCGTAGTACTTGGCCTAGGCCTGGATACTCCTATTTCCGATTTCATCTAGATACTTGATTCGCTCTCCAAAAATATAGATATATATTTATATTGTATGTAGGTAGATATATGCATCTCGTATATACACACACGACTGATTTAGGTAATGGCTGCTGCTCTCGTCGAGTATTCCCAACTATTTTCACTGCTTCAATCTGCTGGTAGAAAAATAAACACCTGCTGCATGCACTCCCTATCTCTTCCCCCTCTGCGTCCTTTGTAAAATCCCCTCTCCCTGCTCGTCCTATCCCTTTACATTAGCTATGTATATGTGGGGCATGAGAGCCCTTAGTAGTGGCATGGATATAGATAGAGGTGCTCCGTCTAAGTGGATTTTATACAATCGCTCGGTTCTACGATCATCGGCATTCTATAAGGGCGAAATGCAAAAACAAGCGGGAGATCCAAGGACTCGAAACAATCGCAAATCGATGTGTCGCTAGATAAGTATATATTGTATATCTGGCGCATCTATCATCTGTGGCACAATGCCTACATATCCTGAATATCTGCCTTGAATTGTGCGAATTACATTTGCTTAATTTTCGGTGCACAACAACTAGTAGAAACTCTTGCAAAACTACTCAACATGGGTAATGTGGCGAAGCACTGGCTGGAAGTGCAGGCCATGTCGGATCGGGGATAACGCCACACTAAGTAACTGGCCGCTCGGCTGCGGCGTACATATTACACAGATACTAAGCACTTATATTGTACAACACAACACAAACTCAAGGGTGGCAGAACTAGCGGCATCAATATTATCAATATAATCATGCATTGATGGCCCTAACAATTGTCTGCAACAACATTACATGCGGCATTTGTTATTCAGTTATCGCTTGGTATATGGCACCAGTCTACAATGTAATTGACAGAAGTTACAATTTAAAATTATTCTCATTTTCTTTCTTTTCTTTTATATTTCATTTCGGTTCAACGCATAACAAAATATCTACGAATTTAACAACATATTAGTTTCCATAGGCTACGAAATGAATATACCTAGATTTTCATATATAATCCATTATGCTTTCAGCTTGTGTGTTTCTCTTAGGGTTTCTGTGAGTCGTCTGTCTGTGGAGCTGTTTGTGTTGTATCGAGTGAGACATAATTGACTGGTTTGTCAACGAACTAATTTTCGGTATACATATTAATATTTAATGATATTCTGCTCGGCCTAGAACGAAAGCCTCATTGCGGGTTGTTGGTATTCTGGTATGAAGTTATAATACCTCTTAGTAAACGCATTTTGGTCTCAAGATTTTTTAAATGAAGTTCGCGCATAGTTGGAGTGAGTTAAGCTAATCGATCTCTCTCAGTTAGTGGTTATCATAATTTTTGCTCAGTAAACAAGCCTGTCTCTCTAAAGTCCTAAAAAGAAAGTCTTCCGTTTTCACAATACAACAACAGGAATTTCAACTTGATTCTCATTTGGGGTTTAATGTGTGTTGAGTGGGGGAGTTAATACATTATATCAAAGACAGTATAAAAAGAAGAGGAGTAACACCATACAGGCCAGCTCTATAGAGCTTTAGCTTTATAAGCCTTTAATAGGGCTTGGATTTATTCGCTGGACATATATATTTATTATGTATTAGCGTTACTCATCTTATTGTTTTATTGCCTTTGATTATACTTAAGTGTGGGTTGGGCATGCATATCAACTTACACACAACTACACAAAAATTGTCTGTCAAGATCGTTTAAATAACATCTAAAAACATCTGGCGTGAGTCTCCAATATAGTTCACCATTTACTTCATTTTTCATATGTATATTTCCATATTTTGTTTTTTTTTTTTTGTTGGACTAGGGGGCGATGCGTGCAAAGTATCAGCTCTAAATTTCTCTAAATTGTTGCGTGCTAAAGAGGATTCTCTGGGTTACGGCTTGGGATTATCTTTACAGTTACTCAATATTCATAGATTTTACAATTATTTTCTTTGTTTTGTGTGCGTTGGCTTTGTGAAGTATTTATTTTGTTATTTTCTGTTCATTCCATTTAAATCAGTATAAACTTTTATTCCGATGAAATGAAATGTTCTATATACTTCATCTTTTTTGTTTTTTGTTAGTTTCGAACTCTGTTCTGTGTAAAATATCAGCAATTTTGTTTCGTTTGTTCTTTCAAATACATTTACATATATCATCCAGCGCATCTTGTGTGTGTGTGTTTTTTCTTCTAATATTTAGAATATGTTTCTGTTAGATTTTGGGAGGTTGTTACAACGTTTACAATACACACACATCGACTGAAGGAAAGTTCGGATGGGGGCGCAAATTCACTACAAAAATTACACTTACATTTACCTAGATTTTGTTTCTACCATTGTACATTTATATATATGCATGTATGTATATAATTTATTTATAATTATACTGAAATTGTATCTCAAAAGGGATATAAAGCCATTTAAGTTTGTTGGTTTGATCTCGATCTCCTTAAAAACCTCTTCCACCAGCAGCAGCAGCTCCCCCCGATGCTCTGATCCTGCTGTGGAAATATAGTGTAAACGTGTTCGGATGTGAGTGACCGACAACTGTTGGGAAAACTTACTTATCATCTACAAATCTTGACGGCTCTGGGACCTTTTCTAATTAAAAAATCATAGCACACCTACGGGGGCGGGCGGCACAATATATATGTGTGTAGGTTCGAGCGAATATCTGGGTCTTTGGGGTGAAGTAAAACCTCTGCTTTGGCCAGTTTTGTTGTATAATATTGTGTATTTCATTCTGGTGTTGTTTCTGATTTTTTTTTTAGTATAATTGCATAAAAGTCAACATCATTAGCATTAAAATAATCGTAATTAAATATATGTATATCGGTGTACAACTAAAAAATATAACGCTCGCTCTCAGCAGCTCCTTTCGTCGGCTCTTCCTCTACATGTATATAAAAGTCAAATCGTTAAGGGTTATCCTCGCTTTCAGTTTCACTTGCAATTAGCATTGAAATGCTTACACTTTTGCACTAAAAATTATATCGACATTCTTTTTATTTTCTTTTCTCATTCTCAACTTATGGACTCGCTTATCCGCACACTCGAACAAATTAAATTAAATTCAAATTGAAATCAATCAAGGGAACTAAACGCGAATTAGATCAAAGACTGCAAGCTCGCATCTTTCTCTATATATGTTTGTATGTTGCTTCTCACAATTTAAAGTTTATAATTTTCGGTAATAAGAACTTAACTTAAATGTGTGTTTGTGTGTTGGCGTGTGGTGCTACAATGCATGGAGATGTGTGGTGATGACCTCTGAATGGATGGGCGTGTGCAGCTAATGCTATCCTCAATTGTTTTCGCTTTAATTTCCGTGTCGTTTTTCTGCCTTTTGGGTTGGTTTTCTCACGTTTCTCCTTTTGTTTTTGTTTAAATCTAACACATAATTTAGTTGCTCTTGTTTAATAGTATGTAATATAAAAACTAAATAATTAATACGTTCCAACGCAGCATCTAGCTTCCAAGAACATGCATTTCCATCAGATAGGATCAGGGTCGCCTGCTCCATTTGTAAGTGTGTGTGTTTTTGGTGTGGTTGTGGGACTGTTCTGGCGGATCAGCTTTTGACATCGTTCTCAGGTTGTTGGTTTTTAGTACAAGTACATATAATTATTTAAATAGGTAGGTGTAGGGAGTTACTCGCTCTCCTCCTTAAATATGCTTTTGTTGTTGACAACAGAAATTCACTTAAACAAATGCCCAGCATTCAAGTGTTTTGATAACAAAGTCTTCTTGTGGCGCCAGTGGCTCATTGCCGTATGTGCTGCAATGCTGCGATCGTCCCTGGTTTAGATCACCGTCCAGCCACAGGCCGAAGCGACCGCTGAAAAATGAAAGTCGAATTTAGTAAATTGTTTATATGCATTTAATTATTTTCACTTACTCTCCGGCGCCAATCGACAGGCTCTCCATGTTGCCCTTGATGAAGTACATGTTCTCGCCAGTCCAATGGAACACCTTGAAGCTGGGGTTAAACTTGTAGAGCAGGGACTCGCCAGTGCCGTAAAAGTGATCCGACACATGCAGCGAGCAAGAGGTCAGGGCACCGAATACCTATAGTGATAAATACATAATTTAATAATTTAGAACTGATACAATTTTAACAATATAAAAATATATGTATACAGAGACCAAAAAATTTCGCTCCTTATGTTTTATCAAAGCTATAGATTGAATAGTTTTCAAGATTCTCAAATAGAAAATCGATTTGTTTACATAATTTTATTTATATAGTACGGACATATAAATATTTTCTGTCATCCCTAATCTGTCCTTATCAAAATTCATCTTTCGCAGGGCTCGTTAACTGCCTTTCACTAACTCAAAGTAATTATTTAAACATATGTGAGTGCTAATTTCTCGCAGTTTGTTATTACTGCAATTTGTTGAACTTTAGAAAGTTGTTTATTCATTTATTAAACTGGTATTGAAGAAGAATTTGTCTAATTAAAATTTCAAGGCAATCAAAACGAAATATAACCTTTTTTCTTAGCATGAAAATAAATTTAATGACGGGCAAGTGAGTCAGAGATTATATTCTGATTTCTTCAAACTTACATTGTGCTCTGTATCCTCGATGACAATCAGAACTGGACTCTCCAGACGCGCCATTTTGCGGTAGAGGGAGTTCAGTGCGAAACCATGTTGCGATGTGCTGAAGATGAGGGACCAGGAGTAGCCCTCGGCTCTGGCTGGCAGATGTGAGCAGAGCTTCTCGCTGCAAGTCGAAAAAGCATTATGTAAGTTTTGATTTTATAAAAAGGGTTTCAAGACGGTACTCCTGGGCTATGGCAGCTCAATAATATTAAAATTATTAAATACTCAGACTTAGTTTTTAAATAATTTTACTTAATATAGTAATAGTAGCTTACCGATGCTCCTCTGTGAGGATTTCTGTCTTGCCAATCAGATCTGGTATGGGGAAGTCCAGGTCAAAGGAACCGGTGGCAAAAAGGGAGGTCTTGCGATATTCATCTGTGCTCATGGACAGCACCTGGAGGACGATTGATGAGATAGCAAGATATTAGTTAAAAAGGCAGAATTTCCACGGTTAGTAACCATAAAACGAAAGCTAATCGGTAACTTAAAAGATATCAATATCAAAAATTCGAAATACAACTCAAAACACAAGTCAAAGATATATTTAAATACGTTTCTTCTTTTTTCTTGGGAGTTTGTTTACGTGGCTTGCTGGGTTTAGCTTATAAATTCGAGTGCTGTGCTTTGGTTAACTGGTTCTGGGTTTTCATTTGAAGGTTTATATTGCGGTGTGCAGTGCTAGTTTACAGTGTCTATTGGGGTTTTGGTTCTGTGGGGTCCCTTAATTTTTGGTGTCAACTTTAACTACAAATGAAAAAGAGCTCGCTTGGCATCGGCACACTAGGCTGAGTGAACAAAAATGAGAAAAATAACGACACTTAGATAGCGGAAAGATGTTATTTTACAATGCTGAAAAAGATGTTCCGTGAAATAGGGAGAACTTTAGGTTTTTTTTGGGCCCCTTGAAGATCGAAATTAATGTACGAAACGAGAGAATTCCAAACCGTAGCCCCAGTTTTCAAACTAATAGACTGACACTTTCATACGGTGTTAATTTTTAATATACTTTCTGGTATTTTGTAGTACAACATGTGATTGGCCAAAGGTACTGCCCAGATGCGATCTGGTCTTGATTTGAATCACTTTCATTGATTTTGACAGCCCAAAATAAGAGAAGACTCTCCATGCCTCGGGTTGGCAATGACGATGTTACCATGGCTTTTTAGTAACTATTATAAGTCCTGGTCCTATACTGGGTGGGGATGGTTTGGGTGACACGCTGGACAGCCGACTGTTTCTCGTACTCCAACGGCATTCTGATATCGTTTTCAGGTTCAAAGTCGTCCTGCTGATTGGTCAGCCTTTGGTTCCGCTTCTCGCCCATTGTTGTGGTCACGCGGCCTACGGCGGAGGCATTCCTAGTGCGTACCGTCATCTCGGCCTGGCGGCGGCCATAGCCTTGTGGGTCCTTGTGGGTCATATAAAGCGGCGGTTCGCTGGTCGTCATGCGACTCTGCTTGATGTCCCTGAAGGGCTCAACATCCATCGGTTTTTGGTGTTGCTCCTGTTGCTGGTTCCAGGACTCGTACTTATTCTTGTCGTCATCGTCATCCCACTTGCTGTCCCCCCTCTCACTCGTAGCCGACTCGCCTAGTCCCCCATAGAATTTGGGTGTTGGCACCCGTTCGGTGGACGACCTCACTGAAAAGCGCCTCTTGCCCAGCTGCTTCAGCCCACTTCCGCGGGACTCTGCGGCGGCACGCGAGTTAAGCTGGGGTGTCGGATTCACCGACTGTACCAAATGCGGGGCCCTCCATTTCTGCGCTCCCGTCAAGTGCTGGAGTCCGGCAAACTTATTGTTGATCACTTGCCGCGAGGCACTAACCAGGGCGTCGTTGCTTCCGATGCCACCAGAGGACTCATAATGGAGCTCATCCATTCGCGACTGGCTCGCGTTCCGGTTGCCGATAGTTCCGCCTAGTAAGGCCTGCTTCAGGAACTCTTTCTCGGCGGGAGGCTGCTGATACATCGAATCGGACTCATCGTTTTCCTCCGCTTTTGGCACGCCTCGGGCCTTCATAAAACCCGCACGCGTTCCCCTGGCTAAGGCCACATCCATGAGGCCATTGAAAGAGTCGTTTTCGCTTGTTGTCTTGGGCACAAAACGACGCGACGGCTGGCGCAACTCAGAGAGCCTCTCTTGGGTATTGAAGTTGTACATGTTCGACAAGTGGTTTACAGTTGCCTTGGTATTGAGCCGAGATTGTGGACGTGCTGGCTTGGCGATGGTCTCTTGATTGTGAGCGGCAACGTTTGCCGCATGATTAGCATGGCCCACGATCAACTGCCGGCGACGCGGCCTATTTTGACGGGCCTCCAGCTCCTCTGGAAGACCCTCATGACCACCTGGCATGGGCTTCGGATGGTTCCAGCCCTGCATTGGATCGATGGTGGCCTGTTCTTGGTACTTCCGTTTGTCGTGGCGATTTGGATTGCAATTTAACTTCTCGCGCATCTCATCATCCACCACCATAAGCTCGTCCTGGATGGAACGGCTAATGTCCCTGGCCGCCTGCGTGGCCAAACCCCTGCCGAAACTCATCGACTGATTGTACCTTCGCTGGGTGGCAGACAGAGTGGTTCTACTATTGCGAGAAATATTTTCCATCTTCGGAGCCTCCTTCCACTGCTCCTTCAGCTTCGTTTTCTTTAGCCCACTGCTTATCCAGCGGCGGGCAGTTGAACCTCCCGATTGACTCTGCAGGCTGCTTGTAGAGGAGAATAGCCGAGTTTTTCCATAGATCTTGTAGGGTGAAAGTTGCGGGAAATCTGCAGTATGGGCCATGCCCTGCATTTGATTAACCAAAGTCTTCTTTACGCCAATCACTTTGCGCGGCAGTGCCTTCTCCTTCAATACAATCTTCTGGGTGTCCTTGCTCTGGCCGTCCGTGCGGTTCTGCCTATGGTAGAAACACCTCATCGTCGAGGGCATAGGACAGATGTACATATTAACCCCATGCTTGGCAAACTTGCCCAGATTTAACGGATGATAACTCATCGCTACGAAGACGGTGAAACACGGTCAATTTGGACAAAAACAACTGAAAGCAGAGCACGCAATGGGTTACACGGCAGATCGGACACGCGGATGGATGCTTCTTGGGGGCTATGACGAGAATACAAAATGTTATAATCGAAACACAAAACCGGTCGATAAATACAAATTTTAGGACTCTGTACTCCAGTGGATGAATAAAAAACAACGACTGGCTTGGAAATGGAATGAACGAAACTCTCCTACATGACATTAACCAGAAAAATGTAATACATGGCTTGCTGGGATCCTACTTTGGGGGAACTTTTCAACAGTTTTCCATAAAGTATATATCAGAATTTTAATATTTATTTACTGTGTTTATTTTTTTTTACCAGTAAGTAAATAAAATTATCTTTAAATTCTCCATTCCCAAAAACCATCCCCCTCTCACCGGACAACTTTTTCGCCTCGGATCCCTGTGATATTGATGGGTGTGGTGCAATTTTCTCAGCTTTTCGTGTAAGCCCATGATGGGCAACCGTTTGATTGAAACTCCTCCAAAGAACTAAGCACAGTCACTGCCAACCAGTGCGTATTTGTGTCTCATTCGCATTTAATTTCAATACAATCTAATCTAACGAAACATCTCAGTTTTTGATCGGACCAAAGCCACCAATGTTTCCATGATAGCGCCAAAGAGCTGTGTACGAGCAACACCCTCATGTGAAATTCATTTCGGTGTTCTGACTAATTCATGGGTGCTCACCCAGTTCGAACTTTGTTTTTACTTATTATTATTATTATTTATTTTTTTTTTTTTTTGTGAGTTGTCGCTCACAGTTGGCATTGACACACAGCGTGTGAACATTTCTGCAGTGACGTCAATGATTGTGCTAATTGTCACCGCCTTTTGCTTGCGCTTGCTTTGCGATTAATAACAAAAATAAACCCAATCTCAGCGAGGAAATTTGCATATGATTCGCATACATCCCGTGAGAAGGAGTTCCAGAGTTGTTTTTGCATAACTTTTGGGGATGGGCCAGCACCCACACAACACCTGGGACTCCAACTCGAATGCGTGAGATCACTTCACATTCCGAAAATCAACCAAAAGTCAAGGCAGAGCATCGAACGATTCTCCATGCGTGATCCGAGCATTAGCAAGTCTAGATAAGGCATACTACAAACGCTTTTATATCACAAAAGTAATTTATAAAATATGCAACATGTTGGCTTTATTTTCGAACTGCTTTTTATTTATATTTTGGCGTCGCAGTTGGGGGCCTGATTACATCTTGATCATCGCTATGATTGATTAGCTTTTGGTGGGACCCTCGAGTTGAAGAACCGCCAAGAGTGCCTTGACTTTGATTCGCCATCGAGTGGCGTTATAGTGGGCTTTAAATCAATTATGAATGAGACTTGCATGAAGACCGACTAACGAACGACCTTGCCTGCAATTAGTTTGATTTAAAAGCTGAGATAAAGCCAACATCAGTTGAGCTGTTCGGAAGGTCATGAATTCCACTCAATTTGGGTCGCTGAAATAGATCGGAAACGCATTTGATCGCCAGACAGCCCCCTTATAATATAATAGACATATTTTTGCCATTTTGCGACAGACGAAATGACAACAAAAGAGTCCAGTAATTGAGGCGTGACTGCAATTCGCGGATTGCCCGCAAACAATTAAAAAACAGAACGCAATTTCGCCAGACACAGAAACAAATTAAACAGACGATTTTCAACGCACTCCAATGGGGGTCAGTTTTTAAATCGCAGATCAAAGCGGGCATCGGGGCATTCAAAAAGGAGAACGAGAGAGAGGAGTCTCAGCCAAAGTCAAGCGTTAATGACAGGTTTATATATTTATTTATATATTTGCTGAGCAATTTAAAATACGGCTCGCCGTTGAGCGTAAAGTTAATAACCAAATATATTGTTCAGAGCCACATATGTATATTGAACAGCTGGGAAATCACATGAATCATGATTTCGTGCCTGAACCAATGATAGTTTTTGTTACCTCGCGGTCGAGTCCATGACTGACAATCAATTCGCACATCTTCATGTAGTTTCTGGCTCTCACTTGGTCTGCTCTCACTTTCAATCAATTAATTTATCTTTTCTGGGTTCACAGAAGCTGCACAAGCACAGAGACTCGCACACAAACACGCGCGGAAAAGCGAATCACAGGTGTCGTATACGCAATATCAAGTATACGCCACTTGGGCACGTGCTCGGCCCAGTTTGTTGATCGAATCTGATTCTGAAACTTTATCGTTCGTTGCTCTTTAAGAAGAAGTCTGGGGATGCTGCGAGGGTGGTAACCGTAACGTAACCGCAAGTCCACCGTCTCTGACCGACTTTGGCGCTGGGCGTTTAAAAGCCAACTGCCATCGGCTCAGCTCAACCATTTTTATTGGGCCCCCATTTGCCGCTCGCTCAAATAAACTCACCTCAAGTCGTGAGTTTGCTCAGAGCGGGAGAGCTAACGTATGGGATATATTATAATATATATGTGGACACCGTGCCAGTATCAAGTTTTGGCCTTTGGAGATCGGGAACGGGGAGTAACGACAGCTGAATAAAATAAAATAAAGAACAGTGACAAATTGCTCACGTTGAATTCTATCGAATGCAACCTTTTCGTGCTGTTTTCATTTATATATTTCCCATGGTATATAAAGCCAAATAAACGACTTCGAAAAAGTGTGTCAAATGGCTCAGCCGTTAAATTGGGAGTTATGAAAGCAGCACCAAAGTGTGCAAAGACCTTACAAAACAAATTTGTTTAGAACTCAATTAAACTAACTGTCAGATAATATTTATTTCCACTGGAAACACCTGGATAGGGGAATAGGTAAAGCTATATAATATATTTTTATTCCTATATAATTTAAAGTTTAAGCTCCTTGAAGTAATTTTGTTCCTTAGTCTCAAGAAAAGGTTAAACTTCCTATAAGAGATTTCCCCCAGTTTACAAAGATTATAAACATAAATTAAACAACCAGAAATAAGCTGTTATCTTTATGATGTTTGCCAGAAATCATTGCATGCCACTTGGCACTGGCATTTTAAAAACAGTAGCACTTCGGATAAGACCTATTCACTCTCCACACACATCAGTAATTAATGTTTACGGCTTGTTTGTTAGTCGGAGCAGATCGTAAAAACAATCAGCCAGGAAAGAAAATATTTCCCAAGGGTGTTCCCCCTCTCTGTGTAGTTTCAGTCACGACTTTGGGCTTTCACTGGAGTTTGATTTGTTTAGAAATATGCGCACAACAAGATTTGCAATTTGTTTTTGTTTTCCCCACTGTGATGCAGATAAGATACTAGCACACGGCGCCATTATCTCCTATCTATTTATAATAATTAATTTAGAGCACTTAATAATTGACTGGCAGCAGCTTTAAAATTGATTTGCAGCAAATCTGACGGGGCCATCGGAACTTGTGAAGGTGAGACTAGGGTTCGTGTATCGCCAGGAAGTTTTTTTGTATATGGAAAGTTTTCTATAGATTTAATATTCTATATAAAGAACTCTTGCCGAAACACATTTAGGAACCACTGTCTCTTATGATAGTTCCTTGAAGTGTGACAGCGTCAGCCAATGCTAAGGCCACAGATCATTCACTTTAAAATATCTGTGACAATCTAGATCTTGAATGTATTATAATAATGAAGTAAAATATATATAATAATAAAAAAAATAACAAAGAAGATTTATGTCCATTTGTTCGATACCATTTTGATACGAAATTGAAACCATTTTGAGAACTTAACTCGTGTTTTGTCACTCTCTCTGGACACCCCCTAAGAACTAACCACATTTCTAGGATTTCTAAGTATCTTTAGCTAAAGTTTGTTAAAGATTGACACGTACTTTGGTTTGGGGAACGGCGGCGAACATATTCTGCAACGGTTCTGCATCAACTGGTTTCTCCGGGCCCCAAAAAGTTCAAAGTAAGTGGCAGAAAGTCGAGACCAAAGAACCGGCCCCAAAGCCAGAGCCAAAAAGCCAAACCAAAAGGCAACGACGAAGCCAAATGAAGCGATGTAAGGCAACAGCGAAGTGGAAGCAGTAGAAAAGAGCTTACCGGGCAAACGAGTATTGAGACCTAATGGCCACGAAAGAGCCAGCAAAACAAAGGGGCCAAGAAGAAGGCTGAAAGGCAAAAATGCGAAAGAGGCAAGAGATATGCTAATTATGCAAGCGGAATAATTTCTGCCAATATTGTATGCCGGTTAAAACAATGCTCTTCTAGCCACCGGGTTAAGAGGGGGTTCCGCCAGGTAATCAAGATGTGTGAGAGAGGCTTGGCCTGGGGAAAAGGTGCGACGTCAAGTTATGGGATAGGTTTATTGTAATATATCAGCATACGAACGTTAATTGTAATTATCTCTTACTATGTATTTATAGAAGCGTTAACAAATCTATTAAAAAAAAAAATGAAAAATAAAAAAAAATCTGAATTAACATGATTTATCGACATGTTCCAGAAGTTGATATTTACTATATTACCATCTGAGGGGTATTACAAATATAGAAAAAAGTGCTAAACATTATCTATTTTTATTTAGAGCAGTAATTTAAAACCTTAAAATAGTAATATACCTGAAAATCTACAAAAAGTGTTGCCTAAAAAATTCATTTAAGTTTCAAGACCCAAAGGAAAACCTCGATAAGATTGCAGTTTGGCAACGGTCTAAAATGGTATGTTTTCCTTTTAGCATTTCCTGTTGTTCCCCCATTATACCTTATCGTCTGTGGCTGCTTTTCCCATATTATTTTATTTATACTTTTCTTGTTTTTTATGCTTGAATTAACTTATCAGCAGTTGCTGTTGTGCGACTTTATTTTTTGCTTGAATGCATTAAAAGAGCGTGAAGCGAACAACATGTGCAGTCTGTATTTTTTAGTTTAGCACCAGGTTGTTTTTATGTCTGCGTAAATATTTAGTTGGGACTTTTTGTTACGTATAGTTTCCAGGGTAACTTAGGTTAGTTACCGTGTGCTGTGAGGTCACATTTTCACGCTAAGCCAAGTCGAGTGTTTGTCAAAGCCAAACAGCGAACTAAGCGAGAATCTCTACCCAGAATCATCCGACTTTGATGGAGTGTTAAAGTAATTACAATATTTCTGAAGAGGATGCTCGAGAGAGCAGATCATTGACCCACGACAAGCAGCAAAGTTCGAGACACCTGACAGCCCAACAAATGGGTGTTTGCTTCGAGATTGATCGGCCACATTTGTGTCTAATGATGATGTCGTAATAGTTGCAAATCAGTTCAAGCTATTAACTCGGCATTGCCGATCTAAAGTCGCCTGTAATAGCAGAAACGTGTCCAATAATGGCATCCTATAATAGATATTTGTCTATATAATATATACAGTAATTATAATCCGCACTGGGCAACAAAGTTTTGAAGATGGGGATATAGATTGCTAATAAAATTAAATTAAATTCTTATACGATTTTTTTTTAGACAAGTTTTTGAAAATATTTAAAAGTTCTTTGTGGCAAGAGCTAACCTTAATAAATCCTTTAAATTTGATTGATTCTGGAAATTTATCATCGATTTAATATAAAAATCTATCAAAATGTATAACAATTTCCCCCAAAAATCTAAAAAAGAAAGAGATCCTGTCTCCTGTAGTAACTGGTTACTGAACCCAGAAGAGATCCTGAAGATCCTCTCACCACTCACCGTTTCGTGCATTTCACCGCTCTCATCGAGTAGCGCCTCCAAACTCTGATCGTCTTTGGTGGGTGAAAGCGGGGGCGTGGGCGCTCGGTTCTTGGCCGTGAGCATTGAGCGGGGCAGCAGGTGTCGGCCATAGTGCAGGTAGAGGTAACGGCCCCAGCGGCGACCTGCTAGGCCGCAGACCGCCAAAATGGCAAAGATGGAAATCACGAACCACATGTTGCCGCGGACGGAGCAGCAGACAGTGGTGGGTGTACGAAAGCTTGGCGCTGGGCCCCACTTTTTCCGGCCAGCACTGTGCGAAAGCTTTCTCTCTCAATCTACGTGCCTCTCTGGTGAATGGGGGTCTTGTGACCAGCGAGATACGACTATAGCTTTTTCTCCGTCTATTTGCGTTTCTGTTGTTGCCACCGCTTTTATCACGCTCCACGCCTTCCGCTTTTCCGCCTGTCAGTCAATGTTTTCAACACGGTTTTCCAGTTACACGTAAACACCCACAAGAACAGCACATTTGTTTACTTTTCATAGGATTTCGATGATACTACATGTATTTTATTTGTTCTATTTTTTCTTTTAATTCTTCGCAATAAAAGCTTTTATTTTGGGGGCGACTGCCGCTGCTGGTGTTATGCGTTTTCAAACAAGTTGCTCGGCCGACTGACGAAGTGAAAGAATATAAGGCATGACGAAACGAAACAAAGCTCCCCAAAGAGAGCGGGTGCGACCGAAGAGCGGAGCGGCTCGGCATGAAGTTCTCTTAAGCCCCACACGGACTCCCCCCCACTACTCTCCTCCCCGCTAAACCGAGTCGCGCAACTTCTTTTCAGACAGTTTTTCATACAACAGGTTTGGGGGAGGGCTCAGCAACATGTAGTGCCAGCATGTTGCCGCAACATGTTGCCAGCGCTGTTCCAAGTGGAAGTTGCGTATACGTAATTTTTATTTTTGTGCGATAATTGGTGGGGCGATCGCAATTTGCTAAGCTAGGAGTTAAGGCATGAACCGCGATTTCTTTGTTATTGTCTGGTCTCGAGCCACTCACGTGCCTCTGGCTCAGCTTTGTCTCATTTTTTCTCGGGCTTTCTTGTTTTGGCCACTGCATTTGACGTTGCGGCCAAGGTTTTGCACGAAATTCAAAATTTTTGGGTTAACTGTGCGTTTTGGCCAACAGGTTTGGCTTAAAATTAGCAACAGCATCGCAGCACAGAAATAACAAGATCAATATGCATCTGATTTAATGAGATACTTTGGCCTTGTAATTTGAAAAAAATAATATTTCTTTTCCTTTTATTATCTCTTGAGTTAGATACAAATTAGTGGCAAAAAAATATAAATATATTCGTTATCTAGTTAATACTTTTTATTTCAAGTTGATTACTTTCAACAAGTTCTAATTAAAAAAGGGGTTTCGATCTGTTTCAGTTATGCAAAGAAAGATAAAGATAAACAGAGAAGAGGAAAAAAGACGAGGACGATGGCCATAACTAATCGGATTTGTGGCCGTGCTAAAAGCGGCTACAACATCAGCAGCGGGTCAGTTCAATTTACAGGAGATAACAACAACATGAGCTGCTTCACTTGCAATTCAAATTCTAATTAGTTACGCAGCAAACCGGTTAAAATATGGTATTTCGAATTGAGCAATTGAGTAAACAACAAGCCCCCTTAGAGCCACACTCAAAATATGCGTATTGAAGAAACCGGAATACTATTGCCAAGACACTGCTTCACTTTGGAATGCACACCGATCGACCATTATCCGGTTAAGAACGGATAACTAACGGATTAATTGATTTTCGTTTTATTCCAGATGGTTTTTCGGTCATATGACCGCATCAAACTCGGGTTTGCATCACCCACAACTGGCTGATTTATGGCTTATATGTGGGGTTTCAAAGATAATTAAATCCGAACCGGTTAAGTTGAGAATCTGGTCGAAAGACATACATACGGTTTAGAGCAACTAATTGAAAATTAGTTCAATGTAGTCAGCATTTAATTTGAAAATACAGCTAGCATTCTATAATTCAAGGTGATACTAATACCATGTCTTGCAAGTTTTATATTTATATATTTTATTGATATTTTTTTGTTTAAATCAAAGTCAAAGTGTTGAGAAGATTTGGATTATTTTTAGCTTTTGCATGCTACCCCATAATGTTGTTGACAAGTTGTTTGACCTCTTTTGTGATGCTTCCAATTTTCGTATAAAAGTTTATTTATAATTCAATGGAATTGACTGCACGCAATTATTTTTTTGGCGACCTCAATGATGAAACAATCACGTGTCTGCTGCGGGTAGTGTCTTTATCACAGTAAATGTGTGTGATTTAATTTGTTTGTTTGTTGGTTTGCTTATGCGGGCACGCTGTGTGGCCATTTGTCAAATGTATGCCGAGTTAGTACCAGGTATTGTATTACCTAAAACATGTTCATAATGTGGCAACAATTGCCGCTGGATGCTGGTAACTCAATATGCCAAGTGACGGTAACAGAAGCAGGAACTTGAAAGTCTGTGGCAACATTCACCCGTCACTGCAACAGTTTCCCATCATAATTGTGGCTTAAAGGGGGGAGTTTGAATGTGATTCCAGAGAAGTATATTTTTCCTTGTGGATCATAGGTTATTGTAATTAATAAGATGCATTCCCTCTGCTATATTGACTAATTTTTTAATAATAAAAAACACCCCACAGCATCTGTAATTCAGCAATCACCTCTGTGTCTGTCTGTCCCGTTTCTTAACCCCTAATTAGCCACTCCTCGGGGCAAATTAAATACGATATATAGACGATATAATGCCAGTCAACCATTGGAAATCCAAGCCAGATATGTATAAACAAAGCTCTCTTCACAACTGGCTGATTTCTTTCCCCCATTGAATTGAGTTTCGCTTCGGATGTATTTATACATACATTTCGTTTTTGTTGAAAAAAGTCCTCTGGCAATGCATTTTAAATTAAATTTAATTACAGTCAAAACAAAGCTACAAGTAATTAAAACAGAGGTGACGCCCTGCCCTCAAGGTAATGGCGAAAGGTGAAAGAAATGTCAAACTTAGATCAGATTTAGTGCCAAATAAAAGGCAAAGGTGCCTGCCTTGTAATGCAAATTGAAGTGAAACCAAAAATATTTCGAGTATTAACTCTTTGACCGACCGGCTGGACGGGTCTTGGGTATAGGAAATTGGGAATATCTAGCCGGTCATAAAATATCATAAGATATGTGGTTATGCAAATAAGAAGTCTTGGGTTTATTAGCACAGATTATGACATACTTCTTCGAATCTACTACTGCCAGAAAAAATTTCTTTAATACATAAAAATCGTTCAAACGCAACACTCCACTTCTTGCCGAGCGAGTGGGAGATATGGAAAGGAGAAAAATAGATGATTGATAGCAAAGATCCAAGATAACTGGGTTATGTGTGCACAACAAGTGGAGTTGTGGAGTTGGAGAGTTGAGGAAGAACTTGAAAGTGCTCTCAAGTGTTGTCGAGGTCGGAAAAGAAATCGTGCTGTAAATTATTATTATTAAATGTCTGCTAAATGGGGCGATAAGAAGAAATAAAGTGGAAAAGTTTTCTTCTATATTTAGAAATCCTCGCTCAAAAGACTGACAGTTGCGTGGCAATTTAACCAATGATTTAAATATACATATATATTTTTCTTATAAATAATTCTCAGATTGCCCAGATCACATTCACATTCCATCTTCGTGGCGAAGGTATTTACACGATCATTATTATCCGAGGTGGACATTTTCGGGCGAATCCGACCTTATAGACGACGGTAATCGGCGATTTTTCGATGGATATGGCCAGCGTTTATGGCCAAGGCATTGAATACTGTTTTGGCTTTCGGCTGAAACGCGCACGGATTACCAATCCGTATGCATTTTGAAACACAATTTTCTTTGTTTTTGCGATTTCGCTTTGGGTTTTTGCTATTTTATTTTATTATTTTCTTAAATTTTTGCACAGACTTTCACCCCGGGCCAGAGAAGACTAGACTAATCATATTTTTGGCTTTTTGCGGCCTTTCGTTTTCCGGTGATTTATAAATATTTACCCTTTTCTTGATGTATCTCGCTATTTTCGAGATTTTCATTGTTTTGGCACTCATTTTGGTGGCGGCTAAAGAGTCGCAGAATTGCAGATGGAAGACTGAAGAAGACTGAAGACCGGGAGAGAGAGCCCGAGAGCCAGTCACTTTCTTAGCGCTCTTGCTTCTTTTCTTCTGTGTTCTTTTGTGGCTAATTTTGGAAACGCTTCTTGCCAGAAAGCGGAAAAACCCGAGAGCCAAACGAAGCTGTTTGCACAAGTGCAGTATTCAAATATTCATCTATTTGATGGCGGTACAAGTCACATTTTCGGGGTATAACTCAGAGAATCTGATTCCACACACAATCCACAACGACCCGGGGGACCACAAATACGAAAATTATCGAATCTATAAAGACTGAGACGCGACGGCGACTGTGCGGCTTGGATGTGTTGCGAAAACTAAAAAACAGCCAGCAATCGCTGGCTCAGTCGACACAGTCGCAGTCCACAGTCACTGTGGCGCAGCGGCAGAGCCAGCAGCAATAATAAAAACAACGCCAAGAGCAACAACAGAAAAAAACATTAACAATATCAACAACAGCGGCAGCAGCAAAACGTGGCTCAGCTGGTCGCTGCTGCCGCTGATAGCTTGCCCATGCCGATCCAAAGGGACGCGACTGTGACTGCCGGAGGCTGGCCGATCTTACGTCTTGGAATGCCGATTCTAGAGCTACTCTTTTGGATAGCAGAGAAGCTACTGGGCGCTACTGATAACGCAGAATTTTTAGTAAAGTTTTTTTAAGAATATTAATAAAGTTTAAATTTATATTTAATAATAGTTTATCATAGTTTTGTGGCATTTTGTAAATAATTTATTAATTAAGTATGTAGTTATTGCAAGATTTTCTATACACAGAATTAAATTGTATATAATTTTTTTTTTAGTTTGTTTACAAAAAAATATTGTAATAATTAAATTCGTTCAGTTTCTGTGTTAATGTTTCTTTTTCAACTTATATAGCTGCGATTTAAGGGAAGGTTGGGTATATATTGATTTTATTTGGTACTATTTTTAACAGGCTTTAGATACATTGCCACCTATGTATTCTCCCAAGCCTTTTGGTTGCCTAATTGAAATG
Organism: Drosophila mayri; assembly: GCA_008042485.1. Classification (NCBI taxonomy): domain Eukaryota; kingdom Metazoa; phylum Arthropoda; class Insecta; order Diptera; family Drosophilidae; genus Drosophila; species Drosophila mayri. The sequence goes on along the minus strand of VNJN01003223.1, from coordinate 71,234 downwards.
CCACCACTGTAGGTTGTTTGTTTTTATGCAACTTAATTATAATGTGCGTTTTAACCCTTTTAAAACGAATTAAATATTTGGGAAAGGTTTCAAAACAAGCACATAATCTGATTGTGTTTAGGTTTATTTAAGAAATGTTTTTAATAAATTCAAGAAAATGCTGTATTTAACCACTAAACATAGCTGTTGTGGTAAATAATTAAAGCAGCTTTTAGAAAGGTATTAATCGTAATACAGAACCGATTAAATAGATCTGCAATACTTTAAACAGGCTTTGGTTTTCTTTAGTTTACCTAACTTGGCCAAGCAATGGGTTAGGCCGCTCCCCTGGCCCTGTTCCCGGTAATTGCTTTTCAGGTGTTTGCTGCGCTTGGCTTCGCAGCTATGCAAACATATTAACTGCCATGCTAATCAATTGATTGCACACCGTCTATATTTATTGCTTTGCTGTGCCATTTGTTTACCTTTTCCACCGTTTTAAAGCGAAGCACTTCGGCTTCAGGCCTGCTGGCTACACAATGCAAGCCCAATTGGTATGCATTCCTTGGAAAGTAATCAGAGCCGTAAAGGGTTTTCGAATGCACCTGTGGCACGCTTAACGATGCACCCTCGCTTTCGAAACGGAAAATTCTAGATTTGATTCGCAGATAAATATGCTAATCAGTCATTTGTTGAATAGTCAAGATCAACAACAGGTTAAAGATCCTTTCTATACTATTTATAAATCAGGGGTTAAAGCCGCTGTTATCAATCACAAATTCGATTTTGTAAACAAACGAATTTAAATCCGCCTCAATTCAAATTTATTCCAGTTTTAACTATTATAATCTGGCTGTTTATTTTTATTAAAGGCATTAAGATATTGAGATTACTCAATTAACTAGCATTTCGTCGCACATTCAGATGACTTGTAGTTGATCCGATGAAATATTGTAATTGGTCAACAAATGCAATTAATTATTCTAAAAGGTCTGATATAATTGTAATTGTTGGTATAACAAATCATTTGACTGTATGAATTATTTATTTGCATATCTGTTTGTAAAAGCTGAGATTATTATTTATAAAAACACAGAACAAGAAATGTGTTTAATCTAGAATCGTTGGTTGAATTTACGATTTAGCTTGATCAAGAAAAAATCAAGTTAAATCCCAGATTCACCATTAAAGTGTCACCAAAAATGTATCTGAAATTGTCTCAAAATAAGATAATAAACAGTTTTTAATTATTCAAAGCCGCACCCACTGTCCAGAAACGAGTGGGGAGTCAGTGAGTGTTCCGAGAGGAATACTAAAAAGGCTCTTGCCCACCCCCAAAACCCAAGCATTACTGCAACACATTAAGCCAATAATAAAGCTGCAATAATAAAGTGCGCAATTTAATATAAAAAAAAGTGCATTTACAATGTGTCCCCTTGTGGGTACCCGGGGGCTCCTCTTTTGATAACCCGGGAGATAGGGCGGGACGAAAGGCTGGCTGGCTGGCAAATATGCAAATTGAACAGATGATTCCGATGATGGCGATGATGATGAGATGCGAGGAGGCCTTTGGCAATCCAATTCCAATTGTCCTCCCGGCTTCGTTCGCAAAATTCATTGAAGCCAATTGATGGTACAAGTACACTTGTTTGCTTATACTATATAAATATAGATATAGCGGCGGGGGGCATTTAGCAATTGGGAGCCGAAGCTGATTCGGCTGGCGTCATGAGAATTGGGGGGTGTGACTTGACCGACCGATCTTCCTCCGCTAATTGAGCGTTTAGGCAGAACAACAGAAGCCAAGCTCGAAAGTAAAGCGGCCGCGCGTCACTTGCTTTTATTTTCGCATTATTTTATTTCGCTATTTTTATACACCTGAACCGGATTTAGCATCAAAAAAATAATAGACTGGGATGATCATCAGCCAGCCAGGCAGCAAAAACAAAAAGGCAACAAATTAAAACAGCGGCAGCAACAAACAGCAGAAACCGGCTAAATGACAATCGCTGTGGATGGGTCTCCGTCTAGATTTAATTAGAATATAGTTAAATGTAGTTGGCTGTAAGGCAGAGCCCCGATCCAAATCGACATCTGTTCGTTCGGGATTTAATTAAAAGGATTTTTTAATGAGAAGACATCTTCATATAATCAATTTATGTTCGGCACGCGCTTGACTTGGCACAAGTAGACCACAAAGTAGCTAACTCAACCGGTTGAAGGCAATAATGAACACGAGGCTCATCTGTATAGGAATTTAGCTTCAGCATTTGCTCTCCATTCATAGTTAATTTTTGTAAAAAATAAATGCCTCAACACCAACAAAATACAATATTTATGCAGCACATTTTTTGAAACTAGTTTAAAATGTTTTTTTTTTAGCATAAATTGAATAAATGTATAAAACAAAAAATAAACAGTATCTTGGAATACAATAATTTGATTAAAAATGATTCCTATCTTTTCAAAATATATTCCACGTGCATACTCCCAAGATAATCCCGAATCCTGGTTTATTTTCAGCTTTAATATGAACTCAAGATAAGCTGGAGGATTACGCAATTGCTGGGCATTATCTGAAATAATGTGCATCTCGGTTGGAACAGAAATAAACGCACAGAAAATATCAACAGCAGCAAGATTTTTTGTTTTAATATTTTTAAATTGTGATGGCTTTGGGCTATTTTGGGTCTGCGGAAGTTTTTTGGTTTATAAACAGAAATCCACAACGGAAGCAGCTTTAGATGATGCTTCGTCACTCTTAGCTGTCATCGGTAGTTCGCTTTTATATAGAGAGAGATAACCCCTTGAGTGCCAAGATTCTATTGATAACTCCTCTGAGCTCCCTTTTTTAATGTGTTTTCCGTTCAAAGATTGTGGATGTTTTGAGGCGACGCTAATGAGGAAACAATTTGCTGAAACATCTCTATATTGCCCGCTGATAAGGTAGGAAAATTGTCCATACTCATGATAAGAAAAACGAAATTGGATTCCAGCTTTTAATACTGGCTACACAAATTTTAAGTCAACTTAAGTTACTCATCGATCGTGATCCCAAATTAGGAGTTGGCACGCTTATGGTAAGGTGAAAACGTGCCCAAAAATATTGCTCAAACAAATCGAGGAAAGACGCTAATTGTTGTAAAAACGCGCTGATAAATTAAACATTGTCTGCCCTACGTCTGTTTCGCCCAAGTGCAGGTGGTGGCTTTTAAAAGCCATGTTAAATATTGCGAAATAGAGCCGCCAAGCCATCGATTCCAATCTAATTAGCATATCAATTTGGCGCTTTGTGTTGATATACGAAGAATGTGGTTAACTCGAAAGGGGGCAGAATATCAAGGGGCCGGCTCTAGATTGGCTCTCAGGTGATATAAGGCGATCGCCGGCAAGGTTGGACTTGTGCCAGTGGTCGTGTATATTACGCATGTAAATGGGTTACGTTGTCGGTGTTAGGCTAGGTTGGGTAATGCGGCCACTCCACCCTGTTTCTGTAATGATTAAGCTAAGCCTCAAAATGAGTGATTTGTGGTTGTTTGATTTGGGTGATGAAGCCACAGAAGGCCCAGAGAATAGCAAAAGGTTTATGAACCAACATGATTGATGAGAGTGTAAAGTGTGAGATAATCTATGATCTTGGAATAATGCAAAAAATATAGATATTTCGATATGGATCGAACGATTGACTTCCCTGCTAAGATTCCTTTGTGGAAAAGTCATCAAAGCTTCAAAAATTATGCCAAAGATTATTGAAATTATGAAACCATTATCAAACTTCAACCTGCTTATCAATTTCTTTTTTGCTTCTAAAAGTTTACTACATTTTATTGAATTTATCAAATTTGCTTTACTTCTTCACCCCCTTATTTAGTTGTCCTTTAATTTGTAATGTTTTGATATTAATTCGACTGAATTAAATGCAATGAAAATGTTTGAATTTAAGATGTTCTTTGAAAATGGCAACAATAATGGAAAAACTTGGCCAATCCTTTAAATAATTAGTAGATTTCTTGTCAAAGTAAAGATTGAATTTGAAATGCTCGCTTGATAAGTAGATGAGCCAATGGATATATACATATATATCATATATATAAAAAAAAACAATGATGGGTGAACAAAGAGTTGGTGCCGCAAGTATACTTGGGTGCCGAGTGCTGCAGAAGGTGCCAAAGAAAGTTCGTGGGATCATTTTAATTTCACTTTTTGGTGGGAGGTGGGAAAACACAACTAAGAAAATAAGTGCAACAGTGCTTAGTGTTTTGTAAAAACTACGACGGAAACGGAAACTAAAAGACCAGCGAGCATAAAGTATTTGAAATCAACAAATAACCAAAAAACTAAATAGAAGTATGCAAAAATTCAAAATTTTCACACAAGTTCCAAAAACTTTTCTTTTTTTTTTTTTGTTAATTTTTTAAGTTTGGTGCGGACAACACAGTTAGGTTTAGGTGAAGAATTCGTATTAAAGGTTTTTGATCCTAACCTCGCCGCCCAACAATTCCAAGTCATGCGATGCGGCATGCGATGCCGTTTTAATGATCTTGTAGGTCTTGGCGAACGGCGCCTTTATGAGCTGTTGCAGTACCAGGAGGTTAAATATCATATATGACACAGTTATTCATGGATTAAGACGGGTTCTCGAACCCATTTTGATGGCAGTTTTGTTTGTTTTCGATATTGGTTCGATTGGAAAATAAATGCAAATCAAATTGTAAGGTACGAAAGGAAGAAGAAAAACAGGAAAAGAAGGAGAAAACGCATGTACAATACACGTGGGGAAAAAAATGTAAACAAGATTTACGATTATATAAGTATGTATAGAAAACTTTGGCGTAAATTGTCATTAATTAGTAAATATTTAAGTCAGTTTCTGAGGCATATTTAACCTAAAGAAGCAAATGTAATATTTCGTTTCGTTTCAGAATTCGAAAATGTCGTGGAAAAAGAGCTCGAGAGAATCGTTGAAAAATATGTATATATATATAGAACAATTCGAGGAGAAAGCTCAGAGCAAAGAGTTAAACGATATGGAAATAGATAAAGAGAGAGACGGTGGCGCGAAAGGACTCTCGCCATATGCGGATGTGGACTCACCTCCCAGGACTCGCGGGTCAGATCGCTGATCTCCTCGCCATCCTGGCTGCCGCCTCCAATTCCGGCCTTGGTGGTACCACTCTTGGTCCACTCGGTGTCCTCCTGGATCAATTCAAAGCCACGCGCCTTGATCTGCTCTTCGTCCAGCTCACCGTACAGGTGTTTCACCCAGGTGTTTATGAAGCGATAGAGCTCATCAACGCTGCAAGACAATAATTTAATTATTATTATTATTAATATACAGTTTTTGTATAATTTTAATATAATTTGAGGTCCTAACTCACCGATTTTTGGGCACACTGAACCAGTACTCGGCGCGCAACTTGTTCTTGCCATAAGACATGACAGAAGTTGGCAACGGTATGGCCTTGCCAATGGGTTTACCCATGCGCAGGCGCAGATACAATGGTGGGTCGAGGCAGGCTCGGGCCGGGCGTGGAATGAGTTCTGCAAAAGGGAGTTCAATATTAGTTAGTCGCTGATCTAGCGCCCCTTTTGATGCTCATTAATCTTACTGTCCACACTGATAAAGAGCTCCGGCTTGTCGTCCATGGAGACCATGGAGCGGTAGTCCAGCTTGGGTGCCTGCTTGGCCTCCTTCAGCTTGGTGCTGGACGAAGTGCCCTCCGACGAGTGCGGGCGTATAAAGGTACCGATTGAGGAACGTCTGGGGAGGCACATAATGCAAGGTGGTTAGCAAAAATTCAATACGATACTTTTTTATATGTAGACAACAAGGAACGACTTGAAATTTACGTTGGAACTCAAGAATGTAGCTGATGAATGAATCAATTGAAATCAAAAATTGATGAATGTGCTCGGTGGAATTACATATGGACTTCTTTGCGCTTCAACACTACAACATCAACAACAAGAGCAACGAATGCAACAACGGCAACAACACAATTGATCCCTCCTTACCCATAGGTCAGATGACCCTCGGAATGTGTCGAGTGCGGAGTCAATGGCGGCACAGGTGAGCCACCAGAGTCCTCGGACGGTGTTTTCGAAAATAGATTCCCGCCCAGCTCTGAGACCAGAGTGATGGGCGAGCTATATACATATGGCATGTTATAATTATGTATTGTTTAGTATTAAAATTGTGTGTTGTGTGTGTCGTGTTGTGTTGTGCAGTGTTTATGTTATAAGCGGGCAAAAGTGGAGCATGTATGTAGGTATGTTTAGCAAAGCAGCCGATCCGCACAAAACGAAGGTAAGCATTTGGATATTATTTTTGTTTCGGTTTTAAAAGAACGAAATAAACAAAATTCGTTGGCACCAATTATAGTCAGAGATCGCTGATTGTAAGTCATATCATCATTCGTCTTGGGGTCAACTCACCTTGAGAATACTTTCGAAAATACGCTCTGGTTGGAGTCACCCGTGTTGGGCGCCGACTCCGTGTCACCTGACTTGTTCAGGCTGCCGCCCACGCCGCCGGGAGGCACAGCTCCGCCCTCACCGGTCAGACCCTCCACCCAAGTCAAGGGGTACGAGAGACGCTTCAGCATCTGAAAATAATATAGGTTTAATTTTAACAATTTTAATTCATTTATTATTCAGTTTAGTTCACCTTATTTTTCTTCTCCGCCTGCTTGTCGGTCGCTGCCGCCGAGGCAGCTGCCTGGGCCTGGGCTTGTTGGGCAGCCTCATCGTCCACACTGAAGCTAACGCTGGAGGTCTTCTTTCGCGCCCCGCCACCAGTGCCGGCGTCCAGGCTCTGGCCTAGGATGGTGCTGCGCGGCGGGGACTCGCTGAAGTGCGTCGGCACAATGGTTTTCGGTGGCACCCAGTCGGAACTGAGGACAATGTCCGCGTCACTGTAAACGGTTTTCTTTGGTATTGGCTGTACGTTGGGAACGGGTTCGCGTATGTCGATGCCAGAGTCGTAGCAAGACTGCTTGGACAGCTGCTCCAAGTGCTCCAGATCGATGCCGGACGGCGGCAGGGGGCCAACGGCTGAGGCGGCAGCAGCAGCTGCTCCACCCAGCGGCTGGCTCGGTGGCACGCCGCTCACCGAACTGGTGGCCGAGTGTGGGTCCTGGACCCGGGCACCGCTATCCACGGTTATGTTGGACTCGTTGTCCGCCTCGTCTTCCGATGATCTTCGGGAATTAGACAAATAATAGCTGAGTAATATTTGGGGGCGTGGCACACACATAGACACACAGATTTATGTACAAGTGGGTTTGTTGTGGGTGTAATGTAAGGGGTTTGGTGTGTAAAGCGGTTGGTTTGCATTTATGGTAAGGGGTTTGGCGTGTCGTGGTTCGAAATATGAAAATAAAAACACAAAAATACAAACATAAAGTTATTAACTTAAAGCAATAAAAAGGTTGTCTTCGGCAAGCCAAAGCATTAACTGCTCCCACAGGTGCGTCGCATTTAAATAGATTACTTGGAGATAAGACAAATAGTTCACCTAGTTATTTTCAAAGTTAATTATTTTATGAAGGCCACTTGAGATAATATACGCCTGTCCCGTAAGTCTAAAAAAAGAAACTGCGAAATATATTCTCTAATAAGATCTTGAATCACTCTTTGTTTGTCAATCAAATGGAATTCTAAACAGATTTAAATCAAATTAATCAAAAAATAGAGCCTCATTTTTGCTCAACAAAGAAAAGTTCCTTCCTGATAGGGATTCGTAATTGCTTTTAGGCAATCAGTGTTATCTTTGCAACAAATGTATATCATTAAAACATTTATAAATCATTTAAACGGCCAAAGTTGAGGGATTACAGTATCTTTTTGGAGCTATCCAAAATTATTAACATTAAATAAAATATATACACATTTAAAAATGCTCCAACAAAGAATAAAATTCATATGAAAAACGCAAATAAAACAGCAGCTGTTTACATAAATACCCAAGCAAGCTGGACAAACACTTACCGGTCTTTGCTCGGAACGGCCCAGTGGTGGTCCAGCAGACTCTTGCGTCGCTCCTCCAAGGTGGTGCGTGTGCTTGAGAGGCCCAACCCCCCGGCCTTCTTGTCCTCATCATCTTGAGCGTCAGTCTTAGCGCTATCTTTGGCTTCAGCAGATGAGTCCTGAATAAAGCATAAGAATAAATTAGATAAATTTGAATATATGAAGAAAAGGATAGAGAAAAACTCACCACACGTTCGCGGTCGAAGGCTTTGGGAAAGGCGTCGCCATCGCGTCCAGTGCTGGAGCAGAGCGACTCCTGGTCGTCGGCAATCTCCAAGGATCCAATTTCAGCTAATGATTAAGGAAAAGGAAAATAACTTAATTAGTTTGGTAGAAAATAGTTATGGACAAAAGCCTAAATTGTACTGGAAATTTTTCGATTTTATTTTCATTTTTTTATGGCTTTTGTTATAAAGATATGGCGCAAAGTCTTTAAATTTGATTTAAGTCGCTGTTTTCCCTAGAAAATTCTGTCAATAAATATTATATTTGGCTTTGCAATTGAATTTAACGATCTATTTTACGTTTTACGTTTATATCGCAACCTAGTAGAGGGACTGACTCACCATCCAAGCGATCTTTACTGGCCTCGCCGTCCTCGCCCAGCAGAGGCTGCTGCTCAGACAACTCCTTGGAATCCTCCTCAACTAATACTGGTTTCGGGTAATAGATCTCTGGCTTTTCAGCATCGCCTGATCCGCTGCTAGAAGCTAGGCCCTGGCCTGCTCCACCTGCCACACGCATGTGCGCAATATCGTGGAAGATGGCCGCGTTGACCACCAGCTCCATTGGCGCAATGACGCCATAGCTCTCCGGGCCGTGCTCGATGACCAGCGGATCGCTGACATTCGGATCGAACATGACGGCATTGGGAGTGACTAGAAGGACGCCGCCAACGACGCCCTGTCCGTCTGTGATGTGGCGCACATTGATCTTGAGGAAGCGTTGGGTAATCACCGGATCGTCGCTCTTGTTGGCCTCCTCCTCCGCCTGCTGTTGGCTGCTATTGGACACGCGCTCAATGTGGCCCGGCTTCGGGGAACCTGGGCGCAGGCCCTCGAGTATGTCTGCAAGAAATGGCATTTAATTAATATAAAATCTCATATATTGGGTGCAAGTGGTTTTTGGTGGGGCTTCACTGGGCTGTGATTTTTATCAACTACACGCCCGCTGCTGCCGACGATAAGATAGTGAAAGCAAAATTGATATATGGGATAGTTTAAACTAAATCTGCGCCTTGTGACCTCCTTTGTTGTTTTAAGCTAGACAAAGTTGCTGCGCCTAGTGATGTGAAGGGTGCGGATTGTAGCTACTTTAAGGTACAATATACGAGATAAAAGGTACACGTTTCTCCCTGTTTTTGTAACAACAGTGCATATTATATAACTTGTAACATGGAATAGAAATAGGATCTATGAAGGAGAGGTTGCTCTTTAAATACAGGATACAAATACTGCTGTTTGATAATGTAATCAATTAATTTTAGCACTTCTATTAAGTAAACACTCAGAGTTATGACTTGTTACCTAACTAGTTTAAGTAATAATTCGGCTCTGCAAAAAAAGTTACCCAAGTATCCAAAAGATACAATTGTACCTACGAACTTAGGGTTACGTGTCGAATTGTACCTAGATCAAAACTATATGATTACTCAGTTGCACATCACTGGCTGGTGCGTAAATATTTCCGGAGATAGGGCGGCGGCGACAACGTGACCCGTTCTCGGGCGGGCAGCAGGTGCCGCTTCTTCCGGAACACCACCTGGAGTGGCCCTTCAAGGTCTTCAGCCTTTTTGTCAACCGCAATTAACACTTGATCACTTATTGTCGAGACGAGGTGAGGCGACAACACAAACAATGGGGAGAAAAACAAACAAGCACCTCCATTGCGCCAGAAGACAGCCGTGTGCATGCTGAAGCTCCGAGATCTTAAGTACGTCCTGATGCACTATACGCGTCGTGGATCGGCCGCTCAATCAACGTGGCTTTCGGTAATCAGTCAACCTGACTTATTCTTTACAGGAGCAAACAGCCGAAACACGTTGAGGTAAATATTTTGTTTTGTTTTTAGGAGCCAGTAGTGGTGCATCGAACATCGATGTTTTTACCGATGTTTGGTGTTATCGATGTTCGATGAATCGATGTTTTCAGCACCACTAAAAGCTTCAAGCAAAGCAATAACCGATTGGGAATTCATGCCCACCTTTCTTTTCCCGATTGGAGAGTAAGAATCTCTGTTTAGTTTAAATTTAAATCTTATTATAAATATCTTATATTTTCTTCTCTTTTCTGTCATATACTGCCGGTTGTTTGGTATAGCCTATAGTAATGGTAAAAAGAAATAGGTGGAAAACTATGCTATGCTTTCCTTGGCGGAATTGTTTATAGGGGATTCACAACATTTTTTTGAGGTAAAATATGTGAATATTTAGTAGATGTTATACTATTATTAATAATTGGTTATTTGATTATTTAATAAACTTGCATAATGTTGCTAATCATTCTTTAAATATTTTTTAAACTTATTTTGTACTATTTTTGTATTTTTAAATTAATAATTTAATAGCATAATGATCTTCAGATATTATATTAGATATTGAGTTGTACTATTTAAATTTTAAGTGAATTGTAATATTTTTTTAATATGCGATCCAGTGTAGATTGAACTCAAGATAAGAGTAATACAAATGCAATTAAAAACGATAGGAAAATTGTGCAGTCGTAATGTTTAAAAATAAATAATATATAAATAAATTAGCTGATTAGCTGAATTAACTTGAATTATAATTTTAAACGAAATTAAATGGAAATCCAATCAAATTAGACAAAAAGGGCAAAGCTTGTGCGATTCCAACTAAAAACGCTGGCTGGGCGTTGGGCATTTGCTGGCAAAGTTTCACTATCGTCGCACCAATTGCACCATTCCCTGACCCTGTCCACGAAGCAGAGCGCCGTCCACTCGCATCGGATCGGATCGGCTTAGGCTTACCTTGCTCGCGGCTCTCGTCGGCGGACAACTTGCGCTCAATGGGGCTGGACTTGCCGGACAGGCTGCCTCCGTCCGGGTCGTTGGTGGAGCTGCTGGAGGCGTCGTCTTTGGCACTCTTGTCCGGCACCAGCAGCTGCTGGCCCGGGTAGATGAAGGAGCTGTTCAGCCGGTTGAGGTGGGTCAGCTCCGAGGGCGTGGTGTCGAAGCGGGCGGCCACGGAGGTCAGGGTGTCGCGATTGCCCACGGTGTAGGAAATGGTGGGTATGGTGGGCAATGAAGACTTTTGCCCTGCGAAAAAAACAAACAGAAATAATAATAGTTAATAATACAAAAAACAATGATGACTGCGCTGTTAGTTACTCTGTGGGATCGGGGGACGCTGCTCGAAGACCTCAAACAAATCGCTATCGGGTCGCAGGTGGGAGTAGACCACACCTGTGGTCGGAACCTGCTCTCGGCACAGGTAGATAACCGCGAACTCATTGGTCGCCAGTTGCCAATAAATCTCAATCACTTCCATGTTCTTTGCTCAATTTTTCCGAATTAACCAACCAACACAGTTGTTTGTGCGCCCAAAATGTCAGCTCATTGTGGCTGTCCACCTTTGCCAAATTGTCGGCTTCTAAACGTCTTTGCTAACGTTGGCGCGCTCTTTGAAATCCTAACAACGATGCAACTGAACCGAGCGAATAACTAATGCGACTGCCGGCGACCGGCAAAGGCTGGGCTCTTCAGGCCAAGTCAATCGCACATCGAGGCGATAAGGGAAACGGCTGATAAGCATAAATTTATAGGCAACCCCAGTGTAGGTTTGTTATAACATTTTCCCGACATGACTCAACCTACTGATTTTCAAAGCCGATCGGGTTTTCATGATGATGATAAAGAAATGTTGTCCATTTAGGTGTTTATCAGAAATCTGTGTCTTTTTTGAAGAAGATTTGTTCAGGTTTAAAATAAAAAACATTGTAAGAAACTTATCAAATTTAAGGTAATTTGTATTTTTAAATCTTCAAAATTAAAAAGAATTTTAAAAAGCCCGCAAATTTAAATTTAAAAAACTTAAATCCCCTTTTTTATGTATTAAAAGGTATTGGTCCTGCTATTTAGGACAAGGATTTGTTTGAATTTTGAAAGTTCATTGCAAACATTCTAATATAATTTAGGAGCTGGGGAAATTGTAAATTCTTAAATTCTTAATTTCCATTTGAAATCTGACATTTGTTGTCGATAGACTATCGGCAGTTTGCTAAGGCAATTTACTATCGAAATTCCAACATCGAACCAAAGGTTGAAAACATTGCTAGTCAGATGACGATGGCGGGAACTTTGAATTTAAGCATTTGTTTATAGGGCCTTACAGAATTCTTTTAGAATTTAATTTTGTGTATTTTTGGCAAATATATGATTTTTTAAATTTACAATTTACCATTTACATATAAGAAGATAACTATAACGATTATCCTATTAATTCTGATTAAGAATATATAAGGTTTAACCATTTATTTCGGCTTAAAATTGGCTCCCCTTTGAAATTGATATTCCTCAAGTTTTCGATTAAATCTCAAGTGGTAGTTAGTTGAATATTTTAGCTTTATAATACTCACTTGATAGTTTGTCAACACTCTCGAAACGTTGCTCCACTTTCGAGCGAAGTGAGTCCAAGTCGAACGGAGCCGCAAGGCCGTGGTCCACGCTGCGCGATTTGCTCCTGAAAAACGGCAGAAAGCGGTTATAAAATCGATTTCAAATGGAATATTTGGGCTATTTGTAGCGATCGGAGCGCACAATCTGCTGCGATCCTTATCACTTACAAATTTCTAGCTCGAATTGTGACCATAACCGGGTAATAACAATTTATTTATTGGCTTCGCGTTCGCCTTTTTCATTCAGCCTTTTTGTCGTTGTTATGCTTGTGTTTTGCTATCGTTTTGTAAAGATTATCTTGACAATCAACGACTAGTCGCCAAATATGGTAAAACGACGCATTTTAAATGTTGTTTTCTAAACGTTATGCGATTTGTTTTTTTATTGTTTGTATTTTTCCGATTAGCCTTTAAATAATTCGAGAGTAGTCACGACTTTTCATGTGGCTTGTCCTTAAGATACTTGCTAAATAAATAAAATGCATAAGCAGGCTTGCAATGAGAGTTGAAAGGTAAATGTACAATTTTTTTAACGTTTTCTAGCTTAAGTTTTTCTTGGTTTTAAATATTTTATGTATTTCCTAAGGGTTTCATTAAAAAATGTTTGATTTTTTATCTTTAAGTGAGCCGAGGTATTTTATTATATTTATGCTTTAGTTATTTGATGTTTAACTTTAACTTTTGGTTTCATTTCAAGTATATTTTAAGACTAAACTAAGATATCTAGTTTAGGTTAAGCTTTAGCTAGGAAGGCCTTGACTTGATCATCTATCCTAAACCCTAACAACTGAGTGAATTGTTCCCATATTCCCATTGCTCAATAAATAATAATCAATCGAAAATGGAAGAGTCCAACCGCAATCCTTGTCCTTTTCGCATTGCCGAGGATTGTGGCGCTGCCTTTGGCATGGGTATCCTGGGCAGCGGTATCTTCCAGGCGATTCGTGGCTACCGTAACTCTCCGTCAGGCCTGGGACGTCGTCTGGCCGGAAGTTATGCCGAAGTGCGTTCTAGATCCCCCATAACCGGTGGAAACTTTGCGGTGTGGGGTGCCACCTTCAGCGCCATTGACTGCACGCTGGTTTACATACGCAGGAAGGAGGATCCATGGAACTCGGTTATCAGTGGGGCGGCCACTGGAGGGATTCTGGCTGCTCGAACTGGTATATTAAGTGGCAATTTTTTTTGGGCTTTTATAGGATTATTTTGTATATTCCCGACTCCCCTTGCACAGGACTGGCCTCCATGGCGAGCAGTGCTGTGGTGGGTGGCATCATCTTGGCCCTGATCGAGGGGGTGGGCATAGGTGTCACTCGTTTCTCGTCGGAGGTTTACCGCCCAGTGTCACCGGTGGAGCGAGAGGAGATTTTCAGGGAGCAGCAGGCAGAAAAGGGATTCGCCAAGGTGGGTGTGACTTTAATCTTTTCCCAAATCAAAATCTATTCTCCTCTATTTCCAGGTGAATCCGTCGCCAATGTAGAATTTCTCGCTGCGTCATGGGGTAGACGTTGCTCGTCTCCATCCATCGCTCGGCGATTGCATACAAATTTTATACGAGATTCTTTTGAGTGTTCCACGATTGGCGGCATTCCGATTTTCAATTAAAATTCATTTGTCGTTCATTCCAAGCTTTAGAATCTTAAATATATTTATATTTGATTCGGCATTTTAATGGCCGCGGTCTGAAGTCGGACTGGAGTGTTGTGTTCTGGCGTTGTTTTGGCATTTTGGGAGGCGCGTGTGCTTCCTAGCTCCATACTTGCGATTCCCCATTCATCTGGTATTCGTTACCAACCCTCGGACCTGGCCATAAGTTATCTACAGTTGGCACGACTATATGGTCTTGATTTATGTTTGTGTCGAGGCTTAGATTTTCATACTTTTTCTAGTCATTTAAATTATGTTTTCCCTGTTACAGAATGATTTACTTTCCTCAATATTTCTAAATAAATTATTTATGGTTTATTTTTCATAAATTAAACAGAAGCAGCTTGTTTTTGTTTGTATTTCCCAAATCAAAACTTATATTTATCCTCTCGAATAGCACAATACTTTCCATTTTGAGAGGCTGCCTATCTTGATTCCCTTTAATGGCAAATGTCCTTGTCTCTGTGTTGAGTTGTATTCAATTTTCTTTTCCTTGGCTGACGCTTGCAGCGTTTTCCTTACTATTTCCTTGTGCGCCGCCCACTTCGATTGACAAAACTAATTTCCGCTACATTTTTTTGGGGCTGGGGGGAAATAGGTTTTCCTCAGCCCAAGATAGTCGTCGGCTTCATTGAGAATCAGTTGAATGTCAGCCACATGTCCAAGTTGAATATTCAAAGGAAAGAGAGTACTCGGTTCCCTCCCGCGTTCGATAAGGTTTCGTCGCCGCCCGCCGCCTTCATTGGCATATCAAAATATTTAAAAATAATAAAGTTTTATTTGCGCGTGTCTTGGCGCTGCGTTGCCAATTAGCGGGCCAAACGGCGATAACCATAATTGAATATCAATGATAAAAAATAAATATGCATAAATACGTGTGTGTGTAAAATAATTTTCAGCTGGCAGCACCAGCACCAGCAGCAGCAGTCGCATGCAAAGTGTTTTTGTTCGTAGATAAACAATAAAAAAGCAAATACTAAATAATTATTTAACGCATATTTGTCGCCCATTCGATATTTGTTTTCCCCATTTTAATTCCAGCCCCGTGCTTATTGCCATTGAGAATTTTCCACGGAAAGTCTTGGCCAGAGTGGAGCTTGTTGCCAATTGCGCAGCTGAAAAAACCTTTCCGAGGATAGGCCTACCTACACCCCCAGGGGAGGAGGAGTGAAAAACCCTTGCAAAAACAATGTCTGGGGAGAAACAACTGTGTTTGATTTTAAGTTGGCGACATTTGACGACGACACGTCTCGAGTTATTTAAGTATTTAAATTATAAATTGAGTTCAGGCAGCGACCGAGCAGTGGAATCTCGTTTGCACAGTTGGTAGTCGCGTTTAAATGGAAAAGTATTTCTGCTTTGTTCCGAGCGTAAACATAAATAATTGTATATGACATAAATATTATTTTCGGAGGCTAAATATTCGCTTTTCGCATTCCTGTATCTCTTTGGCAGCCAGCGGGGAGGTCAGCAGAAGCAAGGCGAGGCTAATATTCTTTGGCAAATGGGATCTTTGCCTTAGAGAAGTTGTTAAGATAATATCTGAGAAATTGTACTTTAAATTTAAATTTATCCAAAGAATATTTTAAAAACTCTTCCTAATTGCTGTCTAGTTTGTAAGGAAATTAATTTAAGTAGAGTAATTTGTAATGAATTTAATTATTTTCTTGATAAAATAGTTGATTAAGATATCTTTCTCTCTGCTATTAACCAAGATAATCGCTGTAACTAATCGTTGGTAAGACACGCTTCCGCATAAACCAGTTGGACACACTAAATAAAAAATAAAATATACATTTAAAAGCTGTCTATGTTATTCTCCTTTTTTTCCCACAAACTCGGCTTCAAGCTGAAAGTGAGTGCTAAGACATAACACCCAATGGCTCAGGAATGCGACGTGTCATAAATGGCCAGAGGCAATTGAATAAATCCCAGAGCTCATTCACTCGTGGTTACAACTCTCTATAGTTCATATTAAATATATATATCTTATCGCTCTTGTGCATTGTTTGCCCTCGATCACTTGGCCCTGGGCAGCGATCAGTGGCATGAACACCGAAAGCACCAGTAGCAGCCGCTGCGACGCTTTACTGACACAATTCCGCCGAGTTCCAAGTTAAATGTCAACAACCCTCGTTGGTTTCACCTCCCACTGGCGCTGCACTTTTATTTGTCTTCGTTTTTTATTTGTCATTGGCTAGACATGGTCCAAGTTGAACCCCGGCCAAGGGGTGACTCAGTGCCATTACGTATACGCAGTGTGCGCCGCAAAAAAACATGAATTATTGAAAATTATTGCAGTTGTGAAATTGATAATAGGGAAAGCTTTCACTTGATGCTGATTCATGGGAGTTCTGATTTGAATGGTCTTTCCTTGGGGTAGGTTTATTGTCCTTGTAACAGTTTGAATTCTGATGATTATTTCATTTAGCAATTTATTGTTATTTTTAAATATTACTAAATATCCTCTGACTTTGCCTTATCTTAAACCATTTGAAATGTTGACGCGGATTTTATCTGTCAACATCACTTAAATATCAGTCATTTATTTATATAGTACTTATGCGCCGAGACGGTTGAGACTTATAAATTATCAAAAATCGTTAATAAGACGACAGCGAACATTAAGATTATCTATAAATAATCTGATACTGAGTGTAATTTGAACCGCCTCCTTATAAATTATCAATTTTTGCTGCCTGCCTGCCTTAAATGGTATATAAAGCTCGAAAATAATTTATAAATTCATAAATTGTTATATATTAACCACAAGTTATGGTCACAATTGGCTGGAATTCAAGAATATGGTTATTATTTTCAATATATGGACATGCAGGTGCGTTAGGTGAATACATATACATATATCGGGCCATGCAACATTCAACAGCGATACACAGATACTATATGTTACAGAAAACAGATTTAATTATGTCATGCAGGCTTTATCTTATCTTTGTGGTGGTTTTGTATATGTGCTCAGGTGTTCGGGTGCATGAGGGGTGGAGGGGGTATTGTTAGTTGCAACTTACCTGCGCACGGGAATCGCCAAATTGTCAACGCTGCGTGACAAACTGGATACATCTTGACTAGCCCTACGTGACCTGGCGCATTGGCAAATCATAAGGAGCACATCGGGGCAGGCGAACAAAACCAATTAAATGAGCAATTTGTGCCAAAACAAAATACAGTAGGTCCAAGGAAATAAATAAGGAAAATAATATGGTAAATAATACAAATATACAAAGATATATAACTACTAAAAGGTAAGGTTGAAGTAAATTCAAAAACGTATCTCGCCCGAATCGCGCGAGTTTAACAAACGCCAATTTGTGGAATGCACACGTAGAAATAGGGAATTCATCAGACCTCCAACCCCGATTCGGTCCGTCTAATTACTTTCCATATAGCCCCCACTAAGTGTCCATTAGATATATACATTTGTGCATACCTACTACGACTTTGAGCTAATTGCTGTGGAATCGTCACGTCCAGAGAAAAAGGCGAACAGGGTGAGGCCATGGGACTGAGACTGACTAACTTGGGGGACGACACATTAATAATTATAGTCTAAACTAAGTGCCTACTAAAAGCACGATTTCTGTAAATTTAGCTAAGTAAAATCTGCTTCTTGCTTTTATTACAAAAATTTAAAGGATCTTTCGGACAAAATAAGGTCTGAATAAGGTCTGAATAAAATAATTATAGAATTGAGTAAACTTAATTATTTACAAATAAAAAACTTTTAAAATTCCTACGAAAAAATTGCACTCCAACAATCACAATTTATTTGCAATCAATTGATGCTATCAATATGGGGAATTCTGGATTTGTTTTTGGTCATCCAAGCCACTTGCTAATAGCAGGTCCAACTTGAGCTGCAAAAATGTACTTGAGTTTGTCAAGAGTTAAACGTTAATAGACCGATATGATATGAGTGAAAAATAATACAACAAAAAAGCCCACACAGCCTGTGACTTTTTTTTTTTAGTTAAGATTGCCAGAACTCAAGGTTTTGTACATACCGAAAACTCTGATATAGCTCAGGGTCAAAAATATAGAAAGTTTATCTTAATTTTGGGCAATCATAGAGAGTCGTAATTGTGTCTAGAAATTTATGGGAAATTAGGTTTCTAAATAGGTCAATGAAATGGCGTGACAGGTTTATAGAAAACTAAATTAAACAAAGTATTTAATTTGTTTCTGCAGAGGAAATTATCACTCATCATCATGATTAATAAAATCAGTTAAGCTAGATAAACAAATCAATATTTTTGTGTAGCTAATCAGCAGCCAATTAATTAAAATGGATTAATATCACCTACTTGGTATACATTTATATTATTTATTTGTTTAAGGAAGCCCCGCGGTGAAAAAATTCAATAAACATTTGTTTGATTTTGCTTGCTTTTTACCAGTTTTGATGGGTTTTTTTTTTTTTTTTTGCTTAACATTGACCCAAAAGCCAGAAAAAGCAAAACTCAATGGACAAACAAAGGGGAATCGCATGGGGGAACAAAAGGCCTCCGGTGTACGTGCTTAAGATCATGTTTGACGTTTCAGGGAATTACAGTGGTCATCGGGTCTTAGGCTAACCGGAAATGGAGCTCAAGTACATAAATCTATGCCTAAACTCAAATGATGACCTCAAAACCCCTAATCTTCTGTATTGTTTTCTAACTCGGCTGACAAAAACGTTCAGCATCTAATCGAAAGTGTTCCAATGATCCCCATAAAGATAAACATTTGTTTCACCTCAAAAAAACTGCCATTCGTTCGTTACCATGCAATATTTACTAATAATATGTTTATGGCCAAACCTCTTCACTAGAACATTATCAAGCCTAAAAACGTGAAAATTAATTGATAAATATCGAGCAAGGCTTAAAGGCAAATTGCTTACCAATAATATTGTGAGGTGATTAGAACGTTCTGCATGTTGTCTGTATTTTTTATTTTATATTATATTTCACACATTACTTTTAATCAAAACTAAAAGAAAATTTATTGTCAATTTAAATGCATTTTCTTGGCCACATCTTGGCTTATAGTTGAATGGCTAAATTAAAGGAGATTGATGTAGGCTCAGGTCGAATCGAATACCGATTATTTGCCCGATCAATCATACGCCATGGTGTCAGCCGACATTATGTGACAGATGAGACAGACAGAGAGAGAGAGGGAGAAAAAAAAGGGAATGGAACTAAAACAAGCAAAAGATAAATTCACTTGACACTCTGTTGACTTTTAATGATTCAATTTTGCTGTCAGAGCCGCGGTGTGTGGAAAATATTGATGACAAAATTAATTAGCTTGTCGGAGGAGCCGAGTCGTCGGAGCTGGGAAATACAAATAAATTTCGCCCAAAGTCAGCCCTTATCAGCCAACTAACTGAGCACAAACAAAGCAAACAAACAACCACAAACTGACAGCCAACTGCAGCAGTTGTCTAATGCCATCATCACGTGTCTCGTATTAATTCCGCCTTTGATTTTGATATAACTAGCCCGGCCCTATGCCTGGCCACCGCCATTTGATAATCATATTTAAATTCCCCCTCTAAGGTCTCTCGCCTTTCCTGCCACTGCCACTGCCACTGCCACTTCATAATTAGAATTTTATGCCGCATTGTTATCTCTGTTTGCCATGGCTTTTTCTGCTGGCTAACAAAAAATAAAACGGAGGAAATGTTGTTTGCATTTGGCCCGTCCGCTGCTACCAACTTAACGACAAAGAAAAAAGGTTAATTGGATTTTTGGACACAATTTTTGCCGCTGTCTGTGCTATTTTTTGGCATCAGAAAATGTGTCACCTTCGAGGGCAGCTAGCCCGCACGTGAGTTTTGCGTAATGAATATAATTTTAGGCTCTGAGAAGTTAGTATTTAAGTTGGCAATCATAAAATATGACACGTACTATATATTATCTAGCGAAGGGAATTGCTTTCAAGATGATGAAATATCATCAACAAACTTTGAATAGAGTTAACAATTCTAAGTTAAAGTTTCAGTTAAGCTTCGAACTTTCCTAGAATGCCTTGTATAAATAATTTTCTAAATTACTTTTAAACGTTTCTATATTTTTAAGTAGTTATTACCCTTTTGGAGTTTTTATTTTCATAAATGAAAAGAATAAAGACCTCCCATTAATATTCCCATAATACTCTCAAAAAACCCTGCCAATTCCCCCATTTAATATCATCTTTTTGTCATCCAATTGATTCCCACAACCGCTGGACAGCCAACACCCAAACGATTATTCATGAACCCGAGGCAAGGTCGCTGCTTATTCAATGTGCACTTGAAATTAATCCTCCTCCGCAAAAATCAACAAAAATACAAATTTGGGTTACGGTTGGCCTTCAACCGCACGTCGAAAAAAGAAAGTCAACTGCGGGGCTACTGCTGCTATCATCAGCATTATCTTATTTGTAGGCATTTGTATTCTCGCGTTCGCCCTCGTATTTGCACACAAAAAAAAGAAGTATTTCGTAAATATTTAAATTGCCTGCGACGTTCTTAGTCATGCGGAATAATCGTCGCACATTTATATTGCACGGCAACATTTTTTGGACCGGCCGCCTTAATTGAAACAATTAATTGCATTTTATATTACATTTGCAATGCCTGCCGGGTGTGAGCCCGTCGAATGGTGGTCAGTTGCCTTTAATTTCTCGGCGCCAGCGGCGGTGTCGTAAATGAATACATCAGCAGCGACTCGTTTGACACTTTATTTAGTATCCGAACTTGTATTCTTTTCCCCCGATCGGTATTCACATAAAATCTAGTTTGAATATCGATTTCGTATTTGCCAGACACTTAGCATGGAGCCTATAATTTGTTCGGGTTGTTCGTGTGAGAAGTTGTCGTCGTCAAGCCGCCTTCATTAGCGGCTGATTGAGGTAATTCCTACGGGCAGGTGACACCTGGTCGGAGTATTAGGAATCTGAAATCAGACGAGCCCCTTGATAGCTTCTTAGCCACCAACGAATGTGTCTCTATTTTCCGACCTTCACTTCTTGATTTTTTTTTAGTAAATTCCAGCAGAAACCATACAAAACAAAAAACAAAGAAAGAAAGCCTCCGTAAACCAGTTTGGCCAAAATTCAAAATATTTACACAAACTGACGCAGAAACAACAGCGCTGAGGAACTGTTATCTTTCATTTAAATTGAAACTTGCTTTACGTAAATTAAGATAAGAGCTGTCTTATCGCTGGGAAAAAAACGTACTGTCAATAAACAAAGCATTGAATAAAGCGAGAATCTAATTGAAGCGAATGCAAAGCGTATTTCTTCAATAAACAAATATCGAAATTGAACGAGATTGATGGGAATTCTCGGTTTGATTTTTCCCATTCAAGAGACTGAGATTCTCGGCTGCCAGAAGAGGCTCAAAGAAATTGCATTTAATTGGTTTTAAAAGAGTTTCGTTTAATGTTATGAATATTTAATGCCGTAAAGCCTAATTGCCTTGCACATTTCGTAATAAATATATATAAGCAATTTGTACAGTAAATAAATTATGAATTATAATTAACTCAACACACTCTCACTGAGAATCCAGTTTGACACTTTGGCACTTTGCATTTGCATAAAATCACAATTTTTCGGATGCGATCGCGGATTCAGATTCAGAATTCGAGGGAGAGCCGAGCGATCGGATCAAATGTCTCGCTTCGCGTCAGTTCCATTTCCAACTGACACTCGGAAAGCACGAATTATCCCATGGCTCCTCTGGCCTGGTCCCGGCCTGTCATTGTTTAATGGCTTGGGGATGTTATCATTCTGGATACGCTGGTGTGCGTCTGATGCCCTCTTGGTCTGCCCGGCTGTGTGTGACATTAATACGAGCATATATATATAAATATATATTATATTTATCAAATCAGCAGCTGAGCGCAATAAAAGGCCACTGTGGACTTTGTGCACACACGCACGTAATCACACTCGTACGCCGGCGATCCACAGATCCCGATCCACACATAATTGCTATCCCAAGTGGAACCCAAGTTGGGATAGACCACAGAATGTATCCGAAAGATACGGGGGTGAAGTATTATCTGACAGATATTGAGAACGAGTATTTTCTATGATTATATAAAGATAAATATGCTCTTTTTTTATAAACATCGGATGGATTATAACCCCTAAATAGATCCATTCTACCTTTTCAACTTTGTTAATTGTTTTTAAAGTATAAAAATATCTCAAAGGCTGAAATCTGCAAATATCTAAATAGATCTGACTCAACTAAGCCCAGTAGCTAACATTCACTTTGATAAGAAGATAAACCCGTGTCATATCCGAAAATATCTAAATGAATCTGATATAATTCAGGTTAGTAGCTGGCTTTCAGGTTGGCTCCAGGTTACGTCTTCATCTACGTTTATCAGGTGTTTAGTTTGCTTAAATATTTACACAAGTAATTTATAAGGCTTGTTAAATGATTTAAGCAAAGCCAAAGTGAGAAGGGAATTTCGTTTTACAAACTCAAATACGATCCAGGAACTATATGATAAATCTGTACACTCTCTTGACTTAATTTCAGCATAAACTCTGTGAATTCGGTGGACCTCCTTTGATCAATAATTTCATTGTAAACTTTCCATCGTAACGACTATAGTTATCTCATTTATAGCCAATTAGCATATGGGTTCCTGATCAATCATCGTCTCACACCTGATCAGGAACCTGTCCAGGTTCCCCATTCGCATTTAAATGTATTACCTAGTTGAAATATTAATTATCTTGAAGAATTTTTGTCAAGCTTGGGGGTAAGGCAATTAATCTCACCGTAAACATCGATAAATATGTATATATATATAAAACAAGAAAGAAAAAAAATAACCCCTTGGATTACATCAACCTGAACTTGTTCCGAGAACCTGGGTATTATTAGGCATTAGAGGGGGCCCAAAGACAACACACACCACAAAGTGTAAACAAACGAAAAGATCGCTTTTACTATAACAAATCTATATAGAGATATATGGCTGGGGGCGAGGGCAGGTCTAAAAATGAATTACGGCTCAATTGGTTTTATATTGAGCGGCAATAAAGAGATAGATGTGTTGATACCGAACCAGCCAGTCTTTGGTCAGTCCGCCATAAATCGTTCGATTATAAACAATATAGTAAGCCATAATATTTCCCAAGTGCCAGTCACAAATTCTTGTTACCTTTATTTGTTTCTTTCGTTCGTTTCTGTTGCTGTTCTCTGCTTTTGTGTTTCTGTTTTTTCTGTATTTATTTTTGTTAGTGTTCTCAGCCATCGATGGGGGCGTTACGAGCTGTAGACTGGAGTGAGCATTGTACTGCCTGTTTTTGTGCTAATTTGATAAGCTCAAGTGGGTTTGGGTTTGGGTTCGAGCTCAGGAGAAATAGTAAAACTCAAGAAGTGTGTTTGCCTCAGTCGAATCTGATATTGAGACATTTTCAAGTGCGAAATTGACGGTTCCGAACTACCAACTGCAGAGCTTGATCTATGTGTACCCCCTTGGCTGAGTCATTTTTACTCTTTGCACCTAATAATGGGGTGAATTTCTTCCAAAGAATGAATCAGAAATCAACTTGGGTCTTCAGATATAAAGATTATGGCCCACTGAAGAAGTGTTTGGCTTTTAGAATGAGTCATATAGGGTTACTTTAATTTAGGTTACATTTCAATATAAACAAAATAATTCATTCACTGAACAAGGATTGTTAAGGCCTTCATTCCCTCTTGACTTGGCCACTTGAAAGCTAAACCCTTGTTATAAGAAATAACAAATAATACCTTGTTAAGTGGAAAATGCTTTAACAATTCTTATGCAGTTTTTCATCTGCAGTCACATTGCTTTAAGGAGTTTGCACAACCAATTTTGGCTCTAAAGATAGGGTTAGTACCCGTGAGTATCTGATGATTTATGGCATTTGCCTACAGTCGCACCCATGCATATAAGCTGCTCAAATATTTACGCAAATTGTGGCGGTATTTAAGCAACTACTGTGTGGGCATTAGCCAGGCGTTGACTTGGCAGCACATCTAAGTCTAAGCACCTTATGAGACCGACTGACTGACTGACTGACTGATGGAATTCTCGTACACAGACTGAAACAGAAGCTGAATTGGAATCCCAAAGCCAAAGTTTTCAAACTGTGCAAATATTCACGTGAGCGGAGGGAGCCTGCCTTGTGACTGGAGGCTGTTCGGATCCGTTTGGGCCAGACCATAATTAACGATTTCTAGGGGCAGGCAGCTATCGGTTGGTTGATGGGAAAAATCCATAAATATGAGTGGCAGAAAGAGAGGAGACCACACAAGCCAATTGAATGGCATGATTGGCTATATTTTTGGCTCTCAGGTTTAGACCAACAAAGCTCATGGAGCTGTGGTTTGGCCAACAAAAGCTTGTATAAATCCACTTTAAAGTGGATTAAATTTGGCCGAAAGAAGGCGAGCTGAATGGGGACTAAAAGTATTTGTATACATATATATTTTGTTAGGCAAAAATAAATTTAGTGACAGCCAATATTGGGCTTATTGTTAGCCTTATTTATGGCTGTAGCTTAGGCACCATATATATTCTTCCAATACTTATATGTATCGATCAGATACGGGGCTAGTATCGCGTGCTATAAAAACGTGCTGCCTGAACAGTTGAAAAATCGCGCTACTTGAACAAATAGACCCATGGGTTTCCAAAGCGAGCGATATATAGTTCAACGAATATGGCCAATTACTGTTATTGCCTTTGTTTACATTCCGTTGGACAATTCGCAATGCTTGTGCGCTCTATTAATTCCCTTTACAAGTTTAATTGACATTGGAAATTGTAAAATGCCGCGTTTTATTGCTCCCCAGAACTCTTGCGCAAGCGGGAGGAAAATCGGGAGCCGAAAGATATACATAAGCTCGTTAAAGATACAGATATACTATATATACACTGCGGGGGCGAGATACATCAATAACTCATTTGCATGGCCGGATTTCTGGGGGTCCAAAGTGCTTTTTCGCTAAAGGAGCAGCGTACATAAAAGAATTCTTTCCCTTTGTTGTTTGATTTCTTGGCCAAATCTTGCATTATTTAGTCATCATCCATATATTATATGCTCTTTCGTCAGCCAAAAAAGGTTTGTTGTTTATAAGGCCTTTTGGGCAATAATTTCCATTGTTTCTCGTTTTTAATTAAGGGAAAACAAAAACAAAACAATCACAAATAATCAAGAATAATTAAAATGCGAAACAAAAGTCA
Source organism: Drosophila mayri (assembly GCA_008042485.1). Classification (NCBI taxonomy): domain Eukaryota; kingdom Metazoa; phylum Arthropoda; class Insecta; order Diptera; family Drosophilidae; genus Drosophila; species Drosophila mayri. Next base: position 45,715 of record VNJN01003223.1, on the reverse strand, counting down.
CAAATCGAAATCGAGCATCGAGCAGGAAAGAGAACCAAACAAAACAAAATGTTGTTAATTAAAAGTAAGATATGACGAGAACAAACAAATTTTTGTATTTTTTAAGGAAGCACAAATTACACGAGGCACATCATCGGAATCAGGGTGCAATATTTATACAAAAACATAATAAATAAGAGCTCGGGCTTGAGGTATCCCATCAGCTGATTCCGAGGGCTTTCCTCTCTCTAATTACCCCGCCAGCCGGGGGCTAAGATCAGCACATAATTATTATTATAATAACATAATCATAATGAGGCTCATAATGAGGCTCCGCCTCGCCAGCTGATAGACAGCCGGCTAATGGCAGAGGCAGAGGCGGGTCGGTTGCGAAGGCTGAAACAGATCCGCAGAGCCACGGTTGGGCGTCTGAGGCAATGACTTGCCCCAGGTCGGGGTCACCAAAATGAACCCCTGAGCCACTATGAGCCGAAGGTCTTCACGAAGAGTTGAGTATCCAGGGGCAGAAGAGCAGGTGGGTGGAATTATATATATTTTGGCCAATCACAGGGAATTTAACTCATTAATGCAGATATAATTATTTGTTTTTTGGAAAGCTATTTCAATATACATAATTTAATATGGCTTTTATATATAGGAAATACTAAAAGAAACTAATTTATAACATTTTAAACCCATCTTAATTGCTTCCTTTTACCGTTCTAAAATGATTTTCAAAAGTTTCCCTTCTAATTTTTAGCCAAAATTTACATAAACTGATAAACAATTCGACTTTTCATGCTGAAAGCTTTTGTGGTAATTTCAATTTTATTCAAACTGAGACCTGCTCATTTGTTAATCACTAAGATTCGTTTGGAAAACAGAGGAAAAATGCCCAGTGAAGGGTGCCCCAGATGGCTTTGGTTCTTCAGTTCAATCAAAACAGGTTAACGAGATGGCAAAAATACGAAAAATCAGAGCTTCTTAATAAGAGCCCGCAACGGTGATGAATGACTTTTGGTTAGTGCGCGAATCGATATTGGCAGTCGAGGCCATAAACCAGCTGCGAGGAGCTGCTTGCTCCTGGGAGAAGTGTCTCCGGACGCATCGCATAAATTAAGCTGGCGGGTAGGCTCAAGGAGAGCCGGAAATGTACATATCTGAGACTGGATGATTATACTGGGGTGTGGGAGTGTTTCATGCCGGCAATTAATCACATATTCGACGGGTGTTAGTTCAACATTGGCAGCGCGTGGAGATTGGGAACAGGTGGGGGGGGGTGGGGTATATCGGTTTCACAAAGGATCTCCTACGCAATCGATGCATTTTAGTCACTTGGCAAGGCGCTTGTTAAACACGCAGACAGTTAGAGGCAACGCAGAGGAGGAGGAAAAGTTGAGTGGCGAACCTGTTCTTGAAATTGTCGGGCACAAATATATTCCACCAGGAGTGGCGCTTCTCACGCGGAAAGTACTCCCCGTGGCTGGGATCGATGATATCGTCGTCATCATCATTGCCGGTTCCATTTCCATTCCCGTTGCCATTCGCATAGCTGCTGGAGCTCTCGGTCAAGTCACTCTGAGACTCGCTGCACATCATTCCAGAGTCCAAGCTTCGCTGGTTAATGTACTCCATCTTCTTGCGCCTATGCCGATCCAGCTTGGTCTGCAGCGAGCTACGCCTGCGTCGCTGGCGATCATTTGTGGGCCCCTCGTACGAGGAGTTCAAACCCTGGAGCACCGGGCGCGGCGACTGGCTGCCATCCTCGAAGAAGGTCTGTTTGCCCGGCTCATTGGGGGAACTGGCACGGATGTTCTCCTCCGAGCTGTAGACAATATCGGGACTGGTGGGTGTGCCAGAGCCATCGGACTTCTCGCTGCGGACAGCTGATTCATACGAGTCTTTGGTGGAGTTCTGAAAGGATAATGATGGATTTATGTGGTTAGATATGAGGAAATTATTAAGAGTTTTGGGGTTATGTTTGAGTTGGGTTTATAAAGAATTAACTAAACATTTTTTTTAGCAATAGTATTTAGCAATTTGTACATATTTTAATTACTGAAATTAAAGGTTTTGAATTACTTTTTCTGTTTGGTTAATATTTAGAAATACTTTAAGTCTTCAAATTATATGTAGGATTTGTTTCTGGATTTCTATTTGTCAACTAATATTTATATTTATTTATTTCCATTTTTAATTTTTTAATTTAAGAATAAATAATAATAAAAATTGCTATGCTGATTTCTTCAAATAAATAAATAAAATTAAAACAAGTTTCTCTTGAGACTTCAATTCTCCCTAAATGTTTCGTTAATCTTTTAAATAATATTCCAGCATTTTTAAATAAAGCGAAAACAGGTAAAAAAATATATAAAAAGGACATAACTCACCTTACTACTATCACGCCGCAGAAAGGACACGGCTATGGAGCTTCGGCGCTTCTGGCTCTTGTCCGACTTGCTGGAGAAGAGGCCCAGAGCCAGGGAGCTGCGCCGCGGAGGCTTCTGTGGCGGCAGCGGGGCCGTGACATTCAGGCTGTTCTCCGTATCCCCAGAGTCACCGTCGTGCTCATCGATATTGACCAGTGACGGAATCGAGGCACTCGCCCAGTCCTTGCGCAGACGGTACTTGCCGTTGTCGATGATACTCATCCTGGCGATCGGCTCTGCTCAGGCGGTTGGTTGACGATTTGGGTTACTGCTGACTGCTAACTGCTCACAGTTGGGCGCTGCAAGTAGTCCACCCGATTAATTATCGGTCGAAAGTATGGGTTTTGGCTGATAATTGCTGCGCTCCAATTACTAACGAACCCAGACCCTCCTCTCTTTCTTTCTCTCCCTCTGCCTCTGTCTCTGTCTCTGTGGTTGCGAAACTTTTACTTTCAATGAACTCCATTGAACCGACATTAGCGTGGTAATTAGCAGGCCGTTGTCGGTCGAGCGGAACGCTGTCGTTGTCGTTGTCGTCGTCGTTATTCCCCACCGCTGACAACAACAACAATAATGAAACCAAACAGCAAAACACTGGAATACCTAAGTGCATCGGTACAAAGCACTATCCATCACCTGGGACTTTGGCAGGGGATCAGGGCTGGGATTACCATTAGGGGAATGAATTGCACTAGCACCCGATGTCAGAGATGAAGTGACTCCGGCGTGTAAACAGTGAATTGCTGTGTAAACACGGTGTGAATTTGTTGTTGCAAAATGAATATTCATTAGATTTTGCCAAGAAGCGAGAACCCCGAAAATAAAAGATATATTTGTTGTTTATCTTGGAGAACTAGCCACAATTGGGGGAATCAAATATAGTTTTGGTTTGAATATCATTATTGGAATGATGGATAAAACAGTTTATTATCTCTTACTTCAGGTTCTTAAATATTCTTAAAAGGAAACTAACTCTTTAATAAAAAAATACAGAGTCATTAAGGGATCAACCCTAAAGGGCAATCTCACTTAGAGTCATTTATGAGGTAACAATAAATAGACAGAGATAGTTAACTGATTGTCACTGAATGATAAATGTGCTAATGTGCTAATTTCCCTAATAAATATTCATTTATATTCATTAAGTCAAGTGAGTACAGAGGCGGCATACTATTAAAAGTAAACACTTGGAATTAGGCCATTAATAAAGCTTTAATAGAGCAACAAAAACTTAATAATGTTACAAAATCAAAGATTCTATAAACATCTGCTAAATCTAGATCATTTCATAAGCTCCTTAAGGTAATTAGTTAATAAAATCCATACGTTTTTTGCTGTTCAAAAGCCCAGAAAAAGCTATTCAAACTTTTATAGGATTCATTAACAATTGAGCTGGATTTGGCAATCATCTTACTTTCAGCCCGCCTTTGCCAGTCTGCGAATTCCGCAATAATATCCGTACTTTCAGCCCCGCATTACACACTCCATAGCCCGTCTGGGCGGAGGGAGTTGTAAACAGCAAACAAAAGCAGTTAATAATGTAAATTAACTGAAAAAACTTTATGACATCATGGGCGGCTAACAATGGGCCCTAACCTACGACAATAAGCAGGCCATACAGCAGGGGTTATTACAGAATAACCAGCACAAAATTCAATGATGACGAGATGCTGCCCCCGCCCAAAACGATGACTGACTAGAATCGGAGTCTGGCACGAGAGGGGCAACGAGATATGTACGTCCGCCCCACTGTGAAATCGAAATCGAAAGTGGCTAAAGTTTAGCTCGACTTGGCTTACAACTGCCGCTATCACACGATTCTGGCGGGAACAATGGACTGGCTGACAGGCATTTAAGGGGCGTGATATTGCATATGTTTCTGTAAACCGCCAGACGCTACAATTTAACGCCAGATCGAATCGTGTGAGTGTGGGCCAGTGTGTGTACTTCCAATTCTCACCCGGCCCCGGCCAAATTATAGTTAATGTTGCCGGCGGATCGGCGGAGGCTAATTGGAATGGGTCATTAGACCCCACGCGACAAATGATGCGGCTGTAAAATTATATATATATATATATATTTGAACTGAGCGTGTTTATATTAATAAACTTCTAAATTGAGTCACTTTGGGAACAAATTGAAAAATATTACAATTTATGATTGCATTAGATTTTCTGCAAAATAAATTGTAGGATTTCTTCAAGATCTTTCCTAAATCTTTAGAAAATATTCAAAATATCACAATTGAATTTCTGAGAGTTAAATAAAGAATATTTCTTTAAAATACTAAAATTTAAATATATTCTTGTACTAAAAAACTTTAAATATGAATCAAAATGATTAAGTTAATTGGGAATATCTTTGCAAGTATATTTAATGTATCTTTAATATTCCAAAGATTGAAATAAAAGCTCTCTTGGCAATTATTTATGTTATTTCATGATCCATCTTTAAAAAAAAAACCCCTTAATATTAATAATAATTTTCCAGTTAAAAAATTAGACAGCAACTTGAAGTGCTATCCCTGATCCCCAAAGATTAGATCAACCAAGTGGGCCGGCACTCGACAGCACTCCTGCTTACATGTGTTGTCCCTGGCATTATCTCTGGAGGAGCTGTTTGCCGATTTGCCGCAGAGTTTGTGCGCAAACACTTGACTCGGATCGCATCGTAAATACGCGACGGCCTTATCGCTGCGAGCATATGGGAAGAGAGCAATTTGAATATACGATTTGCCATACTACAAATGGGAATGGATGATGGAAAAGAGCCAACCTTGTCCGCTCGATAAGTGAGCCGAGCGGGAACTCGAGTCGAAACTGACCGCAACCGGTCGGGCTCAAGGTGTTTTACACCGCGAGTGCAGTTTCCGCTGAATCGAAATGGTCTGGAGTTCACGCTCGCTGGACAGGCACATATACTATATACTATATAGTAAGTCACGGGTCTAGGTCTAGGTCTTGGCTCTCTGCACGGTCACCATTGAGCCGCGAAGGTGGAGTCCCTTCCATAATTTATGGCCCCTATCTATATAGCCCGCTGAAGAGACTTTTATTAATTTGCTTGTCGCCTGATCAATTGTGCAATGTGTGAATAAATAAATAAATATAAAAAACCTACAGCCAAAGTCCAAATTTAAAGTTTTACTGTGTCAATGTCATGGCTAGTCAAGCGAATAAACTGGTCGGGGCTCTGGATTAATGTAGTATAAGTAAGCTTTTCGGGTAGTCAAAATAAATCCTAATAATAAATCTTAAAAAAATAGTTTAAATATAGATTATCAAAGACTACACAAGCTAATGGCGCCTTTTCCAATGGGGAAAATCGACAGCACTGTGTCTGTAAATCAAAACTTTCCATGCAAACCCCGCAGGAGCGGAAAACTACAGCACGTGATAAGCGGAGTTGCGACTGATAATGCCCCAGCCAGTCGCACGAGAGCATAGACTTATAAATACCACTCTGAGAGGGGGTTACGGATCGGCTGGTACTCAGCATTCCGAGTCTATAAAAAAATATGATGACGAGGCCAACTGTCACATGCCAGAGCCTGAGGCTGCTGCTGCAGCTGCAATTTGCAGTGCATGGCAAGGTCCAGTGGAAACACTGATAAACTTTGATTTTGCTCAAATGCGAAAACTTTCCATGGTCTATGTTTATACGCAGTGGCGAAAGATAGATTACAGCATCACAGGAAGTTCCATGGGGCAAGTGAGATGCATAGAGAAAATGTGATTGCCTTCAAGCGAAACTTTGGCCAGGCAATCGAGTTGGCCAAACTGTCCGCTGACATTGATTTATGGCCCACTCGATGAAGCTAATCTTGAGGATTGGGTTTTATGATTGGGAAATCCCAAGAATTTTACTTCACAATCTGGGAGCGATTCGATTGTGGTGAACACGAGCCCGAAGGTCATTGCATTTCCTGGAAAAGCTAACCAAAGTGCTCAAGATACTTAAAATTACATGGAAAAACCATATGAAATCTTAGGGGTTTCGTATTCCATTGAAAAATCCATCCACAACAATGAATAACTTCTGTAAACCGGGATTTGTTGCATTAAATTTCGCTGCACTTTCGATTTCAATGCAGAACAGACAGCCGCAAGTGTATCTCACAGATACACACAACGAGCGGTGGGTGCGGGCGCGTTATGGGGCCAAGCCAAATGAAATGCGAACAAGCAGAGGAGACAACATGCAACTGAATCAGAGAGACAGAGTAGAAACAAGAGCAGCACGATATATAAATAAACCCACTCAGACGGCGCAACAATGGCCACGGCGAGATACAAATGTATCTACACACGACAATTGGCGGATACATCGCGTGTGCATGGCATGTAAACGATATGTCCGGCGTTGTGTTGAGGCAATTTGCTACATTAATGCCGCCAACAGCTGATCCGGGGGTAAGCACTTGCCCAGATGAAAGGGAAAACTGTAGGTGAAAACTGGGCGAAAGCGAAGGTAAATTCTCAAAATGCCACAAAGGCAGGACACTTAACTTGCGACTTAACTTAACCATTAATGTTTATATTTTGTTTATGTGTAATTATATTATTTGCGTAAGCAGCTGGCAATTGTTTATAAGCATCCCGCCCCCCTCTCGTTTGCCTAGCCGGCGAACCGGTTGAACAAACAATTAGCCAGCACAATCGTCTTGGAACCATAAGTTTCGATTTCATGTTCAAAATTCCAAGGTAATTAGCCTGCTGCTGCTGCACCCTCAGTAGTGGTGCTTAAGTCCTGATCAATAAATCACAAAATTGGAATAATTAATTCCCTTTCGCATCTTATGCTCTCTTTCTGAATCGAAATCAAAACTGGTCGCGGGTGTCGTTGAACTGCTTTCGGGTTGGATGCCTGTGCGAGTGCGAAATGTATCTACATGCGCTGCCAAGATACAAATGTATCTACATGTGCTGGCTACCGTTTTAGCGGGCGTTGTCATTAGCCAAAAGTGTCAAGTGGTCGACGGCAAAACAAATGCTTTGACGTATGTTTCCAAGCCAGCATTTGAGTATCTGCAAGATATGCCTACACCTCTGTTCTCTTGCTCGCATTTCCTTTTTGGAATTGGAATCGGAATCGGAAAAAAGGCAATTGCATCAGCAATGACATGAGCAGCGAGTTGAGTCTCACCTGACCAGACGGCCAGCGCCTTTATTAATAGACTCTGCCCGCATTCCTGCGCCTGTCCATTCGGTCATTAACTAACCCGTTTACACCTGGCCTGGCTTGCACACCTAATGCGGGCCCCCGGAGCTGGGTGGGGCTCTCACTGCAGGCGTGGGCGTGGGAGTGCTCCTTTCTTGGCTTCTATAAATGCGAGCCGATGAAAAAAATTAAATAAATAAAACAGGTAGGGTTGGGTTGGTTAGCATAGGGTCATTGGTGCGGACCCACGATGGCCATCGGGTTCGACCTTATCATTATTTTCTCATATTTGTTTGTATTTCTTCAGCTCGTTAAAGACACACCTTAAAGAACGTTCTCTCGTAACACCTCTCTGTATCTCTCTATCGTTCTTATTTAAAATATAATATTTGCCTATAAGATTCCACACATTGACCCAAGTAAATACCAACTTCAAATGGCAATAACCCATTGCCCAACGACATCTTGTATCTGGCAGATAACAGCCACATTTTGGGTTCTTTTCTGATAAATTTTCCCAGATAAAATCTCAATTTCAGGTTACAAACATCCCCGCATTCAGCAATTCAATGTAAACACGATATAACGAAGGGAAATCAAGTTGTTTGCAAACAAACAAGAGCCCCGTTCGATGGCATAAGTATCTTATCATCATCCAGAATATTTAGAACAAAAGCCAGCTACTCGGCTAAGCAGAACACGTAAGCCGTAAAAAATATATACAAATTCCAGAAACACATACGTAATAATTTGAGAATTTTAAGACCAATTTTTGACAAAGTAGCAAACGGGTCTCAGCAAATATAAAAACGAACCAGGCAGTTGACTTCAAAATTTTAAAATAAATAAATATAGTTAGTCTTGATTACAGTTTGTTTATGTTTGTATTTATTAGATTTCATTTGATATTTTTAGATCTAACCAGGTATGTTTCCAGTTCGATTTTAAAGGTGAACAAAGCTTTGTGTTTACGTGAAAATCTCTTAAGTATTGCCCACACCTGTAGCTCTGTGTTTTGTCTACCGGCATTAATAAATAAACGAACAAATCATGTTATAAATCCGCCTTAGAATCAAACACATGATACTGAAAAGCCGCTGTCGGCAGACTGACAAACGAGCCCCAAATGGGGGGCACCGAGGGGGTGGGGTGGGGGGGCTCAGTCGAGTGGTAAGGTGGCAAGTGGTAACCGGAGAGCGGACATTGCCTGCTCGACATGGCGACGTGAAATGACATAATCCGTAACCGTGACACTTGAGCCGATTTGTGTGTGAACCTGGACAGGCCGCAGAAAGAATGCTGATTCTGTCTCCGATCTGTATCCGTATCCGAGTCCCGAGTCTGGATTTTTCCCATTGCTCTCCAAGCCGGTGAACAATTAAGGCGTTCTGGCTGTCTGACTGTCTGTGGTTTTCAATAATTACTTGCTGTATTGGAAACAAAAACAAAGGTATCTTTACCATGGCGGAAGTCGAACCGTTTCGCGCCGCCTTTGTTGGGAAACCAGTTCGGGCTCGGAATTCACTGTCTCCCGCGCAACTAGTCAACTCAAACTCAAACTCAAACCCAATCAGGGCCAATCAATCGTCAACTTTGTGTTCCGCAAAATGTGAACAGCTTAGAAAACAGCGGGTCTACGCAAATAAATTACAAGTGCGCCAAAACAGACCGAGTCGCATGGGTGGCACCGACAGTGCCCCGGATTGGGAAGACTATATAAAATCGAATATATGAAATGCCTGGCAGGCAATCAATATGCAAAACGGAAGCGATTCTAATCGAGCAACACTCATAAGTCGATGATTTGAATGGGTTATGAGTGCAGCGAGCGATTTGATTAATGATCGGGAGTATTCATTTAGCATAGGAAGTGGAAGTGAGATTTGGGAACTACAGCATTATAATTTATGTATTCTCACTGCGGATCACACCTAGAACGGAACCTAATGGGGTTTGTCAACAGATCCGGTTGGTTGGTCTGATAATAATGGAAATATCCCAGCTCGAAAAACCAGTCTTGATAAGGATTCAATAAATTTTAATTATGAAATTGCATTGGTTTATATTAATTTTTAGAACTTAATCTTGAATACCATATATATTGAAAAATATTCAAAGATTTTCATTCCGCAATGAAATACATTTTTATTCTTTCCAATAATTTTAAACATATTATTCATTTTACTGCCCAAAATCCAAATGCGCATTTTATTTAATTGGTCTTCTCTGGCCAACCCTAAAAAATATATATATAATTTATACATATAGAATTTATTGAGCATTTGACCGATTTTTTTGGCAGCTGCATTTGGATAATTTTGGCACACTTCAGCGCCAACCGTAAATGTGTAATAAACATTTTAGCCATGTTCTGTTCGATACGGAAAAATGTGTATTTATTAAATCATCGATTGTCGACAATAAATCAAAATTTTGGATAGCGACGAGGGTGGAGAGTGCTCGATGTCTCGAATCATCGGAATACTTGGATGGATCTTGAGTGCCTTTGTTTGGATCTCAACGCACAGATCTGTTTATATATATAATTATGCCTGTATAGATTGATATTTATTTGTGTAATTATGACATTTTTTCACGCCGCGGCTTGGGCAAACAAATAACAGTAAGCCCCTTTGTCTGGGCCAAGTAAAATTCAGTGAGTGAGCAGCGGCAAACAAAAGACCATAAATAAATCGCATAAAAAGACAGCATGACAAAAAGCACCTCATAAACGCTATACATATTCGTGTTTATTTAAATATTGAGCGAACGAGATTAAAATAAATATTCTCTGTCCTGCGACAAGCCTCCTTTTGGCAGCTAAAATAATAGCAGGCGGCCAAGTGACTCAGAGACTTCCTCGTTCGAGGCAGCGTGTGGGTATGAAAATGTCACTGGAAATCAATAAAAAAAAAGTAAAAACCAGATGCAATGGCTTTGCGTAGATACGCGCTGGGAATTTGCATTTCCGTGTTGGCTCTTTTAAAATATTAAGTCATTTTATTTGCACTTCGTTTTCCATATTTCTCCTTTCTTCTTATTTTAATTTTTGCAATTTTCTCTTCACCGCTTCCTGGCAGCTTTAATTGATGCAGTCGAATGCCATTTTCCCGGGTCCCGCCCAGTTTTTAGCCACAGCAACCAACAAAATGTGTGTATAGAATTTAGTATTTGTTTAATTCTCACTATCTACCAGCCGGGCCTCATCATCACGTGGCCTAAAATTTATGCACACCTAGCAAAACATCATGATAAATGGCTTTGTCAATAAAAATTATAGCAAACGCTTTGTGCGGCATTTCGCTGAATTGCGTCAAAATAGAAACTGAAAAGTTAATCCGTATTTATTATGCTATCAAATGTTGATGGAGCGTATCACACTAAAGGTATTAATTTGTAGCTGCAACTGGAAATCGAATGGAAATAATTACGACGTTTTTACTATAACTTAACAGCAATATTTTTGAGTTGAATCCGTTCCCATCGAGTCTTTATTTCTTGCCCGCCAAGTATTAAGTATGTCAATTTTTGACTTTAACATTCTAATTATAATTCGCCTTTGCCTGCTCATTTTACGCATTTTTTGTGGCTATTTATAAAAAAAAACATAAACAAAAAGAAGATCACGAGACAAGGCATCAGCACCAACAACCTGAGCAGAGCTGAGCCAGCGATTATCTCAAGAGAAAATCAGCCTCTTTCCGTTGGTTTCTTTCGAGCAGAGAAGCTGCAGTCGCCACAATGTCTACTGAAAGATATTTTTCAAACTGGTTAAAGTCTGGATTTGCATAGATTTGTTTTCTTTTTGGGAAATTTTCAGTTGGGAACCTCATTACCAGAAATACAGGGCAAGGTGCCTAAGGTGAACTTTTATAGTTTTAGGTGAGAAAAGATTAAAATTAATGCTGGAATGGAAATCATTATTTTTTAATTTAATAAAACGTTGAAATCAAAGTAAATCTTCAATTATTTTAAATCAAATTTATGAAGCGAACAAAGTTTTCACTTCCGAAAACTAGGACTGCGGCACAAGTTGAATTATTGTTTTCTTTCGATTTTCCTTTTAATTTGCGAGTATGGCGACTTTTAGCGGGTCAAGCCGTAAAGGCAAATGAGCTTAGGGGAGGGGAAGGAGGCGATCCAACTGTATATGGGCGGTACGAGCGACTGTTCATTGCTTTTTCGTAGACCGTTGCCTTTTAATTCTCCACTCAAATGGCATGGGGCATGGCAGCAGAAGAAGGGCCATAGACAAAACCAGAAAATAAAAAAAAAAATCAGAAAATGACAAAGCAAAGGCAGAAAAACTGACGACTTGAACTTTTTGTTTTTTTTTTTGTGTATTTTTTTTTGTTGTAACTATAAGCAGTTAGTGTTGCCTCTTCTTCGCCATCGCCGTCGCTGCTTGCTACTGTCATTTTTGTTGTTTTATTGTGCTGATGACCTTAAATTAGGCGTAGGTCTTTCGTTTTTTTCGACGTTTGTGTTCGTCATTGTTGGCCAAGTTTTTTCTGTTGTCTTTTTTATATGCGCTGGTCAGCTGTTTGGCTTCTTTGGCACAATGGCAATAAGTAATAACAAAAAGATATTACACAAATGTCATGACCTGCGGCAGGCGAGAATGCCAAAGGAATATAATAACAATAATTTGGTTCTAGTTCGAGCCAAAATGAAAAGGCCAAGAACAAAGGAAACACTCGGAGATGGGAGCAGAGGATAAGGGTGAAAGGTAAGGCAAAGCAAGACTAGCCACCGACTAAAATAAAAACCGCTCACTGCACACAGAAACTGGCGAAAAAAGACCGCAAGCCGCGCCTAAAACATTTCCAAAAGAGAATAGAAAACAGAGAAGAGTATAAAGAGTAGGGGATAAGTTTAGCCCCATTTTGTAAAAAAAAGTTTATAATATTTGAGAGCGCAGCAATTATTTTTAATTTAACTTTTTCACTACCTTATTATTCGGTCTTTTTCCCGGTATTTAGCACTTTTCCTTATTTAATGGGATTTTTCAAACAGTTTTCCTCGGTTTGGTTAGTCACATTTCTCATTGGTATCAATTGCAATGAATTGCCACTGTATTTGTTTAATTTTTTTTTTTTAAACAGCACTCACGTACAATTATTTATTATTTTATAAACTTTTTCTTTGCTTTATAGCTTTTCCTTCACTTTATGAAGTGCAGATAAGTTTTTATATTCTGTGGATATTTTTCGGTTAAAAATATTTAAATTAAAATTAAACACTCATTTATGATGTACAATTTTTGTGGGTATTTTGTGTGATAACTTTTTGCTTTAATATTAAATTTAATTTAAACAATCCCTAAGAAGCAATCCCCTTTTAACTGCATTCAAACAGTAATTAATTACAACTTAATTTCGTTTAAAATATATGCACATTTGTAAGGTTTTAAGACTCTCGTAAACAGCTCGAAAAATGTGCAGAAAATTAATAAATATTACTGGAAAAATGCATGTTAATTAGTGGGAATTTTAATGGGTCAATTTCATGGCTGCAAACGGACTGCCATTATTTAACGGACTTTAATGACTGAACAATCTGAATTGGGCACAGAGAAATAATTATAAACAACAGACTGCACATTGCACACACATAAAGAGCCACACAAAACTCGATCATATATTTTAAAAAAATTATTTTTACAATATTCCCCGCCGTTGCTGCACATTTATCTCGTTATTTTGGCACAGACTGCTGAAGCGGGCGCGTTTTTCTTATTTGTTTTTCCCCGTTAATTTATTGCAGTTAAAGAGTATCTGTTTCGATTTCGTTTGGCGCGGACTCTCAGCTTTGGCGTTGCTTTTATTTAATTTAATTATTTTGGGAACAAGCTGCTGGGCGTTGCGTTCGTTGCAAATGGAAAATTCGAACTGATCGGATATTTGTGCGCTGCCTCAGAAAGTCGGGAGCCGAAAACGATCGCGCTGCCGACGCCGTGGAATTATGTTTTTCGATCGCGGCGCAGTCGCAGCTGGGAGAGCCAGTGGGAGAGAAGAAGCTATCGCTCTTTTTGGGCTATAGTATATATAGTATCTCGCTCTCCGCCGACATGTGCTGCAATAAACTTGTTTTTTTGTTGCAGGCTAAAAACCTGCTTGGGGCTTTTGGCTTATTTCCGTTTCCATATGTGTGTGTTCGCAATGTTTAGATACATGTTGCCAGCGAACAGTGTTGGGGCCACTTGAAGCTCGAGTTACCGACTTAATACCCTTCCTTTTGAGTGTTTTTACATTTTTAGAAAATGGGTTAATAAGTTAAAAAGCTAATAAACTTTGATTAAGCAAAAGTGGAGACCATTTTCCATTTAAAAATCATATACTTCCTTTCTGTGAAAGAAAGTCCTCGTATGCTTGCAAAACGGTGTTTATAGCATACTTTCTGGCGTTCTTAAGCGGAAGTTAAAAACAAGAGGCATTTCTGACATTTTTAGTTCGTTTTTTTTTATAAGAACTCATTCAAGAATTAATAAATAAAATCAATAATAAACGTATTGTAATTTTCCAAAGGGTAGAGAAAATTCGTCTGTTTTGCTTTCCTGCCTTGCTGTTGTTGTTGTTTCTAATGTTGGCTCGCAATGTGCAATGAACTTGTTTTGAATTGCAATTGCGATACACTTATTGTTGCTACTTTGTTTTGTTTTTTGGAGGTTAGTCAGTTTGCGGCGACTTTGTAATTTCATTTAAATTACTCATACGCCATGTGACGCCGCCGTAATTATTTGATTTCGCCCGAAGCCTCTCGGCGACGAATGCATTTCCTCAACTTTAATGTAGGTCACTGTTGAGGGGGTGAAAGTGCCTGCAATTACCTGGCGAATTACCCGCTGCTGCTGCTGCTGCTGCTGCTGCTGCTGCTGACACCGACGAGGAAATTACCGCCAAGGTCGATCGAAGCCCAGGTTTGCCCAGAGAATTTTTTACCTTAAGGTGAACTGCATTTCATCGCTGGAGAAAGAGGCAGAAAAATAGAATTTCCAATTCAACCTTGGGCAATTCTTTCGCTTAGCTGGCTGACAGCGGCGGCTGACTTTTCCCTCTTTTTCTTTGGCTCATTTAAAACGCATGACTTGGCTCAAATTGCAAATTATGCAAATTTCAAAATACACAACTCGACGAAATCAGAAAAAGTGCAACATCACTTTGTTGCCGGTCGTTCTCCGCCCCCTCTTTGTCCACTCCCCCCCTGGCCCCGTGTTGCCGCCTCGTTCTCTGTCTGCGCCTTTACAGATTTTTTCGGACTCGGACGATTATAATTTGCAGCCTTCAATATTATTACACAATCATAAATTGTCTGAACTAAAATGTAAATGTTTTTGACTGCGCCTTGGGGGGCTATAAAAAACGCAATCGCGCGTATAGCCAAAGCTAGAGCTATGACTAAATCTATGGCTATGGTTATGGACATGGCTATGTGCTATGGGAATGGATAATGCCTCGCAAATCAGGGTCTCCAATCGAACCAGTCGCCCAGAGCGGTTTACTCAAATATATTTATATTGAGGTACTGGAAAAAGTGCTAGTAAATAATATTTGAAAATTGACATCTTAATATTTATAATTTCTCAAGGAACCCAACATATATATCCTAATTTATTATATGACTACAACTATAAAAAAGGTAATAAACCTATAATTTATTCCTTGAACACGCGACCTCACCATTAAACAATAATAAAGGTGAATAAACCTGTATGAAGTATTTTGAATTTACACACCTGCCTCACTGCTTCCGTCTTGTACATCAACTTGAAATGTTAATTAGCTTAAGCGCCATAAAAGATCACAAATTTAATGTTTAGCCTTTGCAATTTGCAAAAAAAAGGAAGGAAAAGTTTGTAATTAACTTTTGTGGCTATTGGAATACCATAAATTAAACAATGCCATTCACTTTAAATTTATAATTGGTAAATTCTTAGTGGTATTTTAAATATCATTAAAAATTTAATTGAGGAATTATTGTTTATAATTTCAATAATTCTCAGATTCTAGATTTATTTCTTTTATTCGGTCTAAAATGTTTTTAATTAACATTTTTACATTTATTCAATTGATTTCAAAACTGCTAAAATATGAGTAATTATTGGTACACAAATAAAGGAAATTAAAAATATTTTTAATTTGCTTAAAAACATTTTCAGAACATTAAATTCTTCACTATGGAAATTCCTATTTTCTCTCGCCTGCATTTTCAATGTCCTGCTTGTATAATTTGTTCCTTTATATTTCCTTTCCTTACTTCCTGTTGTTTTCCCATACAACATAACACCCTGTGGAATCATTAACATAATAAACAAATCCATCGCAAACTTTCGACAGACTGTCAAACTAAAAGTACGCAGGAGAAAATATTCCCTTTCTAGGAGCTTCATTTAAATAACAAATGACATTCTCGCTGCTCGGTTTTCCGAACCGATTGCAGCTTAAATATTTTTACCATCCAACTGGCTGGGTTCCCACCACCCAGAGTGTTGGAGCTGTTGAATATGCAAAGCCCGGCGCGGGCAGCAAAGATTTACTTTTTAATTTTTTCTCCTGCCTCTCCCGCTTTGTTGTGCCGGAAGGTAAAGCGCGAAACCGAGCCAAAACCAAGTTTCTGGCCAGCAATGTTTCGACTGTTTTTTTTTTTTTTTTTTTTGCTGCAGCTGCTAAAAATAGCAAAGCCGCCGCGGCAACATCAACACAGTATTGCCTGCAAGTTGTTTGGCTTGCCAAATGGTGGCACGCGGTGGTGGTCCATTAATGAAGAGGCTGGGGAAAAACGAAGAAATACAGCGGAAAACCGGCTTGGCAGGAAAATACAAATTTCGTTTTGGGTGAGGAAAAAATTCAAACAATTTTTGTAGTCGTTGGAAAATGCATTTTTTTTTTTTTTTTGTTGGCTCAAAAGGTGGTTTGAGTCCCGGCTAGACGGTTCATCATTTTGCTGGCTGAGTGGCCTGGCATTGTTTTCGCTTCTGATTACTTTTCATTTTGCTATTTAATTGAATCGATGCATAAAAATCGAATTTATATGGATGCACTAAAGGCCTCTCGGCCGCTGTGAATAAAATTTTTATTCGTTTATTGCAGTTGATTTGGGTTTTGGGTTGTCCATTCGGCTTTTTTCAATCAAATCTGTCGCTTTTGGGCGCGCCATTTGATTTTTCATATAAATAAATGTTCAACAAATTTGCAAAGCAATTGCGAAAACGTGCCAGAATTTCTCCAAGTTCCCGAATGCTCTGCCCCCGGCTTTTGAGGTGGCGCAAAATGTTTATATCAAAACAATTGACTGGGATACTCTTAATGGGATTTAAATTGCAATGGGATCGGGTTGAGCAATTTGTTTATGTTTCTGCGGAATTTTATAGGATTGTTTACCGGGTAATATTAGTAATTTTTTTGTTTTTATTTTGAGAAGTATTTACGTTTTCTGTTTATAATCGTCCCTGTCCCTTCAGAGGATCATTGAGGGTGCATTGTCCCCTTGGGGCGTGAGGTTTAACTTGAAATCAACAAACAAATTTTGAGATTATTAAAGTATAATAAATATAAAGAAATATGTTCCTAGTCCCAAACTGAAAACACTTTTCTATACTCTTGCAGTGTGTTCTAGAAACTCCTAGGTAAATGGGATTTAAATATGCATTTATGGCGAACTGCTGTCACTAAGCTCGTTACTCAAACAGATTTCTGCTCCATTTTGTATTCAATTTGTTCAATAACAGAATGCGATTTTAATTAATGAATTCGTTCCATTCAAAACCACTGTCAAAGGCTGCTGTCCGAGGCAAAAATTCTAGCTTTAACCCGATATCGAGTTCCAGTTGGCAAAGGAAGTGACAAAAACCCATTGACATTTGCCACTCGGGGAGCGTTTTGACGGGGGAGCCGTGCCAAAACATTTGTCATAGCACATTTAAATATTCATCCATTATTGCCCGGCTGTCCGGTGGAGAATTCAATTTCGAGTCCAATTATGCAGTCAATCAATTTGTATTGCAACATGAAATTTGTAAACCAAAAACGCAAACAAAAGAACACCCAGTCGGAGAGCCTGTTGTTCTGTCCAGTGGGGGGCATATGATTTAAAATTTATTTACATGGCAAATAAAAAACCGTAGAAAAAGTTTCGGCCATGTTATCAATTTTTGCGTATTTTCTCAACTGTCTTGCCGGCACACATGGGGCGCCTTTAATTGAGGTCAATGTCAGGCGCAGTACACATT
Organism: Drosophila mayri; assembly: GCA_008042485.1. NCBI lineage: Eukaryota > Metazoa > Arthropoda > Insecta > Diptera > Drosophilidae > Drosophila > Drosophila mayri. The sequence goes on along the minus strand of VNJN01003223.1, from coordinate 27,919 downwards.
GTGCCTCCCTCTTTTCTTTTAACTTTTAACTCTGTGTGTATGGGTGTTTGTTTTGACATGGCCAAGACAAAGGTAAACTTGGCAGTATTTTGTTTTTTTTTTTTTTAACAAAACATTAATAATTTATTTATGAGTCAAACGAAACATCAATTACCAGAATAAGAAGGATTCCAGCTAGCACGCAATCGAATTATTATAAATGGCCCATCATGGAATCACAAGACTTAAAAGATGATGCATCACCTGATGTCAGGCATTTGTTTTTTTAACAACATTTATTATTTTGTGGGAGGAGCCTCTTAAGTTGTATTTATCAAGCGAAATTGTAGAGTATTTTCAGAGCAAGGAAAAACTATATGAAATGTTGAGGTGAAACTAGTAAAGTTTTTAAAATAAAATTATGACACATAGATCAAGGTTTGATGATGTTTATTTATTTTAATGAAATTCCTGCTATAATGGTTTATTGAATGACTTCTCATTACAACTTTTACCGCTGCGTTTTAAAATTTCCGTCAATGGAATTTTGTATTTAATAATAATTATCTTATCTCTGGGAAACTTTTCACTTCTGAAGGTAAACCAGATGTCCAGCATGAATTCATGTGGAATACGTGATGCAAATCAAGTAAACTCCGTACTACTCAAATCTCGTTACTTTTCCATTACTGACTAACGGACAATTCAAATATTTACTTGAATGCAAACACTCGGGGAACAAAGAACATTTCTACCTAGAAATCTTCTTCTATTTCTGAAGAGGTCAGCTGCGCTGAAATCTATTTAAATGATTTTATGGGTTACGGGAGAGTTTAGGGGAATAATTCCGAACTAAAGATGTAAAATTTTTATGGAGGGTGGGTGGCTTATCGGCGGCTTTCTTTGCTTTTGAGGCGACCCAATAATTGCTGGCAAATATCAGGTAGCCAAAGCGATAAGCGGGCCGTATTTATAATTAAATAAATCCAAAAGATTGATAAAACCAAGTCTAAGCAGGTGACGAAAAGCCTTGAATGGGGTGACAAAATACCCGATAAACCAAGAATCTTTCTATGGAGGTCGCAGCTGTCAATAAATCATTCTGTCCATAAACTAATTGAGCTGTTTTAGCCATATTTGGCTCCCTTGATCGGGGGGCTCACGTGTCAATCCCCCGGGCCGACTGTTTGTTCATATCCTTGTTTATGTTTTACTGCCTTGCCGCGCTTAATTCCACATGTTTAGTCCAATTTCAAAAGCAATAAATTTGTAAAGCAAATCATAAAGCTGAATTCGATTAGCAAGGACAACGACAGCAACAGTGACTGAGACTAGCCTGAACACAGATCCGAGACAATCGATAGCGGGCCGAACAATGTTCGCGTAATGTGTTCGCCAGAACAATAATGACAGATAATTATATTGATATATATGAGCAATCTCGTAGATTGAATGCCAAATTGATTGGCGTGGCGGCTCATGTGACATTGAAATGGCCAGTGGAAAGGGTGTGAAAATCGATTAAATACGTAACTATACAAAAGCTATTGAGCACTAAAGGGAAAGGGTATGTATGCACATCTATCTGCATGAATTTATATAAAGACAAATGTACATATATAGTATTCCTATTTAAATTTAGCATTATTCCATGACACTTTCATGTTTATTATTTGTGTTATTTTTGTAGACTTGCTTTCAATAAAAAACTATTTACTCTATAATCAACACTCCAAGATCTTTAATTTTAATTAATATTAAAGCTCTTGGCTAAGCTTAATTTAAAATTAAAAAGAAGCTCTTTGAAATTGCTTGCCATTCCGTGTAGATTATTCTTCGAAAATCACTCTGAGGCTATAAATAATTCCACAGAATTTAACAGCGCATTAATGTCCCAAAAAGCAATGAGAACATTTGCTCTGCTTTATTAAAAATGAATGCGGACAATTTAGCTAAGTGCATTTTACTTCGACTGTTCATGTACATGAATACCTATATATATATGCAGCTCTATATGTGTTTGGATATCTTGTGCTTAGATAACAAAATATAATTCGTCGCAATTTGTGAAAAGAAATACGAAAATTGTTGTTTGTTTACAAAGTGTCAGGCGAAATGTCGGCACCAACAATGCCACTGTGTGGGCCACCAGACATCGTGGCTTATATATGAGTGTATACAGTATATATGTATGTAAGTATCTGAACGTCATATATATGCCAGTCCGACTGTCACAATTTTGCCAGCGCCTCTTGTGAGCCAAAAGTTAGACCAGTCCTCAGGTCATTGCATTTATTCATAACAAAATTCTGGGGAGAATGAAAAGGCATATGAGTTGAGATTGCGAAACTAGCAATTAGCTTTATTTATCGCCTTATTTATTCTATAACATTTATAGTAAGCGGATTGCTATAATTAGCAGATTGAATTGTCTGTTGTTTTTATTCTATTTTCTTTTTTGGTCGTAAAATAAACTAATGGATTCACCGGACGGTGTTATTACAGGTAGTATATTAAGACTGTCAATCGTGGATTATCACCCATAGACAGCGATTATAATGACACGAGCGTCACGCAGTGAGTTACCAGAAGTGTTTATATTGATTTACGACCTACGTAGTACCTTTAATGAAGGGTGAATGGGCAAAAAATAAAAACAAAGAAATTATTTTTAACAATAAACATCAATAAAGACTCATTTTAAAACTTTAAACTTTATAAATTACATATATTTTTAATTTAAAGAAATATTTAAAATTTCTTTTCAGAATAATTTATTTCATCATCTCTTTCCTAGTTTAAACCATACTTACTCCTGCTTTCAATTCAATTTACAAGCTGGCAATTAATAGTTGCCATTAATTAACATTAAAAAGCTCCGATAAATGCATTTGCATGCTCATTGCTCATACGCCGCGTGGGACAGGCGGCAGCTAAGTCATTTAGCTTCTGTTTGACTTGACTGCCACTTTTTTTTCATTTATTAAGCGGCATTTCATAATCGTTATGCAAAACGCAAACACAATAACCGTTGCGAAAACTATGGCAACGCCCACATCAAGCCTGATGTGGACAGGACCAGGATGCAGAGGGAGACGGGCTGCATGAACAGGAGCAGTCGGCTGCCGGCGACAGGCCACGACATCAATGCCAACGACAACGACAACGACGACATAACACTAATGAAAATTTGCGAGCAGCAGGAGCAGCAGCTGGAGAGGCCGGAGGAGGAGGTGGGACCCGGAGGAGCAACAGCAGTGGACAGCATTGACGTTGCATTTTATCCTCGGCTGAAGACAAGACCACAGCAACTACACCAAACACGGACGGCCGGGCACGCCCATCCGATGAGTGCTCTTTTGGCAGGCACTGTGGTGAAGGATACACGTTTCGGGGATTAGCAACAGCATGTCTCAAGGTCGAAATAATGCAAATTGAGAGAACTTAATTTCAATTATTTAAGTAAACTAAATTTGTATGTCTTTTCTTTTACAAATGTTACTTTAAAAATGATTAGAAATGCATTTCATTATAGTTTTTGTTGTTCAAAGCCACCCAAAATCGTTAAATTATGGCAATGTTTAGAATATAGAGAGTGAAAAAATCCAATATAAATACAATTCATTCTGATAAACATATATATCGTATATTGACATGTTTAACCCATGTCAGCTCAGAAGGTTTAACCCTGTCTTGTCACTTGTCATTAAAATCGCACATTCGCTTCTATTTATAGATCCTTCGGCTCGCACCTCGAACCACTATGCAATCGATGCAAATTATGGCCAAAAACAATGTCGGGTGACAACAACAACACGAGCTTGCTGTAGTTGTCATCCGATTTTGTAGGTGTTGCTATATAGCTGCTGTTGCGTGGCTGTTGCTGCCGCTGACAGGCGCAACGAACGCTGCAGCTCGTCACAGCTGCAAGTGAAAGTCAAACATGAAACGCTTTTAGACACACACACACACACACACATGGCCAGGAGCACACACATGAGCACACAATTTGCCAGCTATTTAGCGGGTGGGGCAGGAGGGGAGGAGATTCTCTTGTGCATCGTTTCAGGGTCAACTGCTATTTACAGTCAATGTCAGAGTAAGTCACACTCGAAAAAAGAAGGAAATATAAAATAGCATTGCCGAAAGCAAATATTTCTGAAATATTCAAAGGCAAAACAAAAGTTTTGGGTATTCTAAAAACATTTAAATCAAGTTCTAAAAGAGAGTTAAGATTTTTTTACACTCTGCTTTTTTTAAGGTGTTTATAACAAACCCTTTTGGGCGTGTATATAGGACTTGGAAAGGATGGACTGGCGTTGGCGCTGGTCGACCAACAGTTTTAGGGGAAACGCCCACCCATCCATTACCATCATCATTGTGGCCATTATCGTTATTATCAGCCACCAACGCTGCCTTTCGGGACGTGCCTGGCATCGTCATAGGTCTTAATGCCCCTCAGTCCCATAAAGATTGTTCACACATCCGAACTGCTCTTGTGTCGTGGCTTGCCGTTTTGTTCAGATTATTGGACGATCTTTGGAGGCCCGGCGAGAGTATTTGCAGTATCAGAGGCAGCCACTGTCTCGATTCTTTATTATTTTATTGGCATTGTTCGTATACGATCAGTTTTATTTTGTGGCGAAACCAAAGCCACAAGCGCTCCTGAAATATCAATTAGCATTTGGCTGTATCAATCGTGTGTGGGCGGTCGTCAGATCGAATTTTTACCACAGCTTCACTGCGAACTTAGAGACCAGGTCAAGGCCAAGCTTGGCTGTTATTCAAAGCTTCTTTCAAGTGTCATTCTACTCAGACAGAATTTGTTTATGGTAGGCATGATTAGAGGATACTTAAGGTAACTCATTATAAGCTTCAATGTCAAAGTAGATTCATGATTAGGCAAAAAACGGGGAGTTAAGTCATTTAGAACTTGTAGATCATTAGCTTTGATGTTATTTTTGGTCAAAAAATATATTATTGCACATTATTTAAATAGGATTCAAATGTATATAATTAATTAACATAACAAAACACAGAGATATTTTTAAAAATTATACAAATTTCTTTCTGGTTTAAGCTGCATTTTAACCACAATTTTTCAAATGTAAAGCAAGAAGATTCGAAGAGAACCGAGGGCGCTAGATGGGCTGACAAAGGCCATAGTTAAGCCCTCGTAGATTTAATAACAAAGAAGAAAAAGTCTTCATAGTCATATATTTACATATATAATATCGTTAAGTATATAGTTTAAGAGGTATTAAATAAAGGAGGAGTATCCCAAGCAATCACCGTCATTTATGTAACACACTTTAACCTCTCGCCAAAATAAATTCCGCAACTCAACTGCCTGCCAAGTGTCTGAGTCTCAGCCACAGTCTGGGCCGGGAGAAGCCGGCTTAAAACACACACAAAAAAAGTGGCCAAACAACAAGCCAAAAAAGGCTTCAGCTGCTACCTGGCCGAAAGGGAAGGCGCCCACAGGTAAACAAAGGAAACCACGAAATCTGCGATCAAGGCCAACTGAAAAGAGTTTCAAGGTTATAAATGACCAGCTTAAAGTGCTTAAAGGAACTGCAGTCCGGCCGATGCAGCTGTCCGAGCCAAGAACAAGTTTGAAGAGTTCCAGATACAAGATACCAGATACAGGGGGAGCGGGGAGAGTATACTGGCGAAACTTTGAAGGTCAAATTTCTTGAGCGACGAACGACGATAACTACTACTGCTACTACTGGAGTCTATATAAAATTTCTACATAATGAAAATGACACAACCGGGTGGCGATTCGGGGGGAAAGGCGGAGTGAGTACGTTGCGAGCGTGAAGTGAAAGTTTTTTAGAACAAGAAATATTACGCATACGACAACGACGACGACTGGAAAATAACTCAACTCGCAGTGAACTTTTTCTTATTGCAAACCCACCCACCACTTCCTTCTCGTGTCCTGCCTGCCCGCCGAAGGAAATGTCCAAAAAGTTTCCCCAATTTTTGTTGCTAGACCAAACTTTTGAACTGGCTCAAGAGCAACTTTTTTTTTTGCTGGAACCCAAGGTACATAAGGTACATAGCTGGGCAAAGGTAAAGGTAAAGGGATTGAGCGAGGGTAAAGGCATTTTTTATGACCTCAAGGCGAGTCGCACGTGTTTCAATTGTTTTGCAAATAAATTGCAAGTTTCTTGTTTGTTGTTTGACTCGAAGAAATATTTGAAAAATATTAAAGGGTAGAATGTTGGAGATACAAGAGAATTCTTGGGCTTTCTTTCTAAATTTTTGTAAACAAAATTATATAATAAATTAAATTTCGTATTTGAATAAATAGAGGTATATTTTACAAAAAATGTTTTCAAGAAATACCCGTTTAAGCAAATATTTGCATTCTTTTTAATGTTATAATTTCGAGAATAAAACAATTAAATAGTAATTTGTATCTCAAAAAAGGAAAAATCCCAGATGATCGTAGGGGAAATTCGTCTAAAAAATTTATTGAAATTAATTCAAATTCTCCTTAAAGTGTTTTATGTTGTATTTCTCTTAAAGCTTGTATCAATTAAAAGTTTTGTATGTGATAATTTTTACTTCCCCGCTCTTAATTTTGTTAATTTTTTCCCCACCTTTAATGGGGAAGTAAAGTGCATTGACTGGGGGCTTATGTCATTCCGGGGATGCCGCCACATAGCACCTGTCTCCGTTGATTTTCACGTTTTCTCTGCCGTTTCCCTTACTATATATATTTTTTATATTTAAATTTAATTATGTAATGTTTTGATCCTCTTTGGGTGATTGTTAGCGCGTGTTGTTGTTCCCTGTGGCAAGACGAAGGCGGCTTGGGAAATTAAAGTGTCAAATTCAATTGATTTATGGTCCCTGATTCATTTCGTCTGTTAAAATTGTACAATTGCTTTGTTTTTGTTTCTTGTTTTTTTGTTACACTTTCAGAGTAAGCTTTCGCTTTCAGTTTTATTTTGCCTTCCTGCTGGCACATCCCCAGGTGTCAGTCACCGATGAACAAAAACCAGGAAGTAGACCAAAAGGATGATTATTATTAAATTTAAATAATGGGTCTAGATAAAATGTATTTCTTACTTTATTGGGAATGAAGTAACAACTTTAGAAGTTTATACCCTGTCTAAGAAATGCCATTAAATGGAAGTCACGAGAGTCGAGGTTTATATTTATTGATTGACAGACCCACACGAGTCTTGTGGCTGATAGGTTAAAGCGTATTTAGGGGTTGTGTTAAGTTTAGTCTTTCCATATTCCCAAATGCATAATAATAAATATAGTTTGTTACATCACTTACCAATTATGTTGCAATTTCAAACCTACATTCGAGTTAAGATTTAAATTTATTTAATTTATCTGTTAAGAGGGTGCTGGCTGTGCAAGCTAAGTGCTCTTTTTGCTCGGGTTGCGACTCTAGAAAGGAGTCAGGGGTCTTTCTTGATTCTTTCAACTGGTTTTTCAATCGCTACATTGTGCTTTTGAGATTCGTGTGGATACTAAACTAAATCGAATTCAAGACTAGAAGGAAACGCTTTAACAAATAGTTGAGACTTGGCTACTAAAAACGAATAACTCTACGGGAAAAAAAATTGTTAAAAACGATTTCAGGTGTGTCGGAAGAAAGTGATAACAAATTTCAAACAAAAGTGGTGGAAGAAGCTTCGTAAAATCGAACGTGTCGGATGACTTACTGCCAGGAGAAGCTGCCGGTGATGCCGTCTTTGAGACGGTCGCGCAGGGATCGCTGGCGACTGGGCCCCGAGCCGGTCAGGGGCGGCAGATTGGGGTTCTCGCCATCCTCCAGCACGGTGGCTATGTTCGAGGCGGACGTGGAGATTGGCGCGCCGGCGTGCTCCATGATCGGCGGCTGCTGGTGGTGATAGTGGTGATGGTGGTTCGACTGCTGGTGGTGTGGCGATCCCGATCCCGATCCGGGTCCAGAACCCGGCGCCCCTGCCGCCGGATCTCTACTGTTCAGATTGCGCCGGAACGAGCCGTGGCGTGGCGAGTTTTCGCGCGACATTACGGATCAATTTTGGTTTTTAAGCGGTTTGGTTTGGCGGTTAGTTATCGATAGGAATTTCGCATAAAACAATTAGAAGCATAAAACAATTAGTTCAATTAAGAGCCAATTATCTGAGGCTTTGTCTTATTATTCTTATTTTTGCTTTTTGTTTTTCTTGTTTGTTTAATTATTTAGATGAAGAAAACGAGCGAGCGAGTTGAACTTGCTTTTGATATTTTGGTTTTAGTTTAACTTTGTTGCTTAGGTGGTGAGTTTATTGAGATTTAAATTGCACATAGAGCCAAAAAGTATTAACGGTGTGAAAAGTTGGCTATTCGGAGGGGTTAGGCATGTACCAAAGAAAAAAATATATCAAAAAAGAGTACAGTTGAAAAAACGGTATAGAAAAACGGATCTCATAAGAAAGACTTGGCATACGCGACACTTAGAGGCAAACATTCGTTGGGATTATCTATCCCTTTTGAGGATATGGAAATGGTGCAGGGGATATTATTAGCAGCGAAAAATGTGTAATTTGTAATGGCTGTAAATGGTAATAGTAGTTTTCTATATTTACTATTTGAAAGAGTGTAAATTATGTGTATTTTGAGAGTATTTAAAATATAATTCGTTTAAAAGTGTAGCATAAAAACATGTATGTTTATTAGTTATTCACAGAAAAATGTTGTAGGATATAGACATTAAGAGAGTCATAAAAAATTATACATTCCATCCCACAAAAATTGTATATGCTATTTATAATTTAATTGTAAAGAGTTATTGCTCATTTTTGGGAAATGGATTGCAAAATGTTTGTCTGATAAAATAAAGGAAATAAAATTTATGCTTATGGTATTATTAGGTTTATAAAGAGTATATAAATGTATTAAATTGTTTTTTTTAGAAGTAAGAGAATATATTTTAAGCAGTTTATATATATGATATAGATTGTATATAACTTGTTTTAGAGTTGTATAAGAGCTGGGTTATAAGAATCTTAAGCGTTCGCAAGCAGCATGCCTTCTATATATGATTCTATATACGATTAGATGTTTGTTTAAGAGTTTTCACAGGAATTAAATAGATAATATTTATAGGATAGATTGGAAAAATGTGGAAAACTCTGACAAATTCAGATAGGCAGTGTGGTTAATGTTTCAACTTTTGGAGGAAGGAAAAACGCACATTTCCGTTCGTGTGTCGTCGACAGCTAAGCTCAGGAATCTGGACACGGATGTGTGAGGAGTGTTAGCGTTACGGGTAATCCAATGTGGTTCGGAAACTCGGGTACTCGGGTACTGAAAGCGGGTCGTTCGACTGTACGTCAGTATTTACATGTGTGTCTGGCTAAGTGTTGGATTGACTGGCAACATACAGATACATATATCATCGACACGAAATGGCAACGGCTATCGGGTTAGCTATAGGTGACATAGCAGATACGGGCCAGATATGCGGCATGATCGGCCGCTGGCCATTCGAAGGCACATGGATAGTACGAGCACGGGGGGGAGTTGGAGTTAATTATATTCATTGTGGGTTGGAATGATCAAACAGTACATTTAGTAGACATTTATGTGGGGAGCAAGGCAATCTATATTCGATATATTTTAGGTGTTTGCTTGTGGTTATCCTCTTGTGTTTCGGGTTGCCTTATTACTAGTTTCAGTGTCGTCTTCGCCGCCAATTGTTTTGCACAAATATTGACAGTTGTTGTTTCTGTATTTTTATATGGATAGATATATGTAGGTATTCTGGTCTGGATAAGGGCTAGTTGGGTGTCTGTTATAGAAGCATTGTTGCTTAATTAGCTTTAGCTATTCATAGTTTAATTAGCAATATGCATATTATTCTTTCTATTTGATATTTGTTCAGTGTGTTTCTGTTGCTGTGTTTGTATTCTGGTTAGTATTAGTATTTGTTTAGTGCTGCAATTTGCTTTTGTTTGGAGTTCTGGGTCCGGTGTTGTTGGTCTTTGTGGCGTGTTCGATTCGATTTGGATTCGAATTGGATTATTTGTGTGTGCTAGATAGTTGTATTATTAGCATTATCATTATCTTTAGTTTTATAAGTGGATTAGAAGATATTGTGATATCGGATGGGCAACGAACCTGCAAAAAAAACAAAAGAATTTCATTTAAAATTGGTTTCAATTTAATAAAAAATAATTAAATTGTACACATAATATTAATACTTAATTTAACCTTTAAACAACATTGTCATCCGTCTTTACTACGGCTGGGAAAAATGTTTACCATTTCTCTTTCAAGAGGTGCCTCTTTTTTCCATCATACATATACATATATACAACAATTGGATTAACAAAGTATAACTTAACTAAAAACTTCCAACAGCGATCTTTACCGCCTGCATAAACACGATGACAAGAAGTTAGCTAAAACGACCCAAAAACAAAAAGTCTGTGCAAACTTTTAACCAACATTCAAAGCCAATTTCCAGGACTTTTTTGTTGTTACGGGTTCTTGTTGTTGCCACTGTTATGAAACGTGCAGAAAAAGCGTGAAACTTTGTTCTCGTCCTCGCTCTGAATGCAGTAGAAATAAAAATAGGAGGAAAGGGAAAATAACCAGCGAGTCATGAATTTGTAATAACCCAAAGTGAATGCAAGTTACCCTAACACTGATGTCAAATCGCCGAAATTATAATAATAAAGTTGATCTTTTTATTAAGCTTTGTACTTAATGCGGCTTGGCTTTTAAAAGTTCTTGCATTTCTTTGCTTGGCAAATTAAAATAAAAGATTTTGATCAGTTAATTTTTAGAAACTTAAATATTTTAGATACCTAATAATGCAATAAATATTAAAAACAATTTAGCCTAACGTTTACAAACCTATCTTTATATTTTAGACCATTTCTATAAAGTGTAACTCCCAACAATCTTCAAATTTCCTTTTAAGGAAAAGCGCATACTTTTTGGTCCGCAATTTCCCTCAAATACAATTTCCAGCACTTTGTGTTGATTGCTCGCTGAGCGCGTGCAAACAGGGTGCATGGAGAAATGCATAAAAAATAAAATCAGAATTCCCACAAGGACATTCAGCCATTTGAAATAACAACAGCAGCAGCAACAACATCGATTTCCTGTGGGCAGAGAGAAAAAAACCCATCCTCATAAATGCACGCTTTGTCGATTGGCAGAAATGCATTTTTAGCCATCAAATTCCACCGAATAACGCACTCAATGCCATTCCGACACAAAAAAAAGGAAAACGCCCTCGCTTCGGCACCGTTTACATTGCGAATGAATTGTAACAGGATATGCAGGGTGCCAAAATGGGGTGAACGAAGCCTTGAGGTCCTCCAGGCCCGGTCGTGACTACGAAAACCAATGTCAAGTGGCATTACTATGGAGTGTTTTCGGCGCTCTCAAAGCAGGCAGAAGCCGCTAAATGAATTATGCATACAGCTGCCGGGAGTACGGCCAAGAAGCTTTCCTGTCACATTATGCATTGGTAAATGCTAAAGGGATTTAAGATCAGAACGATGCCAACGCTGGCAGGCATGCGGAATAGTTGACATTTTCCGTATGCCAAAGGTGGGAAATCATTGCTAAGCGAGTGGGTATTTTACATCTTTAGAAGAGGTGAAAGACTGAAGCTCTACTTGGCTGACTCTTGAAGAAAATATATTTCCTATAAGTAGCTGTAAAATAAGAAAAATCATTTGAATGTTGTATTGCAAATACAGAGTATTTCTGATATTAATATTATATTAATTTTTATTCGAACTTTAAAACCGATTCAATAAAAACATTGTAATATTGCATATTTCAAATATTATATATTTGATAAATTTTTGTTTTTATTTTCCAAACAAGGACATCCACAATTATCATTTACATTTACGCATATTAAATCAAGAACACCACAAAAGTAGGCTACATATTTTTAAGTAAACCAACTGACTGAATGGTACTAGCCTTTAACCGCATTCTTTGGCTAAAATAAAGAAAGCTACATTTTCCTCATAGCTCTACGCACATTCAATATTCAATTTACTCCCAGGCAGATGGCGATTTTCTGATTTAATATCCTTTGCACTGTAATTAAGCCAACGTCAACGTCAACGCCAACGCTCTGGGCAAAAGCTTTGGCTTAAACGCCGACACATGGCCAAGAGCCGAGCTGAACTAAGCCGAACCAAACTGAACAGCAGAGCAGAGTCCTACATAAAAGGATTCCATCCGTCTGCACTCGCACACACGCTCATTATGATTATTATGAGTAGTTTCCCAGTGCCGGCATCCAAGCCATGTCTGTTGCTTTACCCTTCGACGTAATAGCCGTCGTATTACCTCGTCCCTTTTCCTTTACGCCCCCCCCCCCCCCCCCCATTCTGTTGCATTCAGTTGGATGCTGCTGAAAGGGTCGGGGGCATGGTCGTGGGGCTGCTGGGGAGGCGGGGGGTTGGTAATGCCATAAAATGAGCATCGAGGCGCATTTAATACTCGCACTTGAAGCTTGTTCTAAAGGACGTACTGTGGTTTTTCTAGGATTAAATTGTTAAAATATGAATCTTTATTGAATTTTTTTATAAAAGAGAAAATTATTTGAAATTTTTTATTTATTTATCCAAAGCTAACAGATGGCACTAAACCAAGAGCTAACTTATGTTTTTAGGCCTTCAGCTTGCATTGAAATTTGTAATTTAAGTTTATTAATAAAATAATATTTGGAAATATATTTTATGGATTGTGAAAACATTGTTTTTTTTCGTAGTTAAATAATTATTATAAATATTTACATTCGGTCTTGCTTAACACAGAAACCACACCACTCCAACCACTGTCCTGTCGAGCAACTCCTACGGGTTCTCGAGCCCTGTGCGGAAGTAAATGTGTGCGCTGCCATGGGTATGTAACATGTACATATATATCTATATGTACATATGTGACCATGAGCAGCTCGGAATCGCATACATTTCCTCACTTTTTAATATGTATGCATGCATGTCTCCCAGTGTGGCCACTGTACGTACGAGCTGGTGGCGTGTGGGCGTGGGATGAGTAATGACTGCCTTCGGCCGGAGCATTTCAGCGCTTCAGCATTGGCAGCAGCGCGTTCCAATGTCCTTACATAGACAGTCTTTCGTTCATTTTGAAGGCTATGCACTTAGGCGAGGTCATAAATATGCGACACAGTGGAAGAAGGGGGGAAAGGCACGAAAGGGAGAGTGCTGAAATGTTATGTAAAGTGTGTTGGCCAGCTTTAAGCCCAAAAGACTTTAATTGTGGACAGTACACACATAACCAGACATTTGACCAACAAATGGAATATGAAAATGCACAGAGAATAATCATTAGGGGCGTTTTGTGTCAAGTTAAATAAATTCTGGCTTTATTAAATCATAAATTAATACTTGCTGGTAAATCTGATATTGATAAAACACATATTAATCGTTTTTTACAAAACCATAGGGAATTCCAACTGAGATGACAGAATAAAATTGCCTTTTTAGCTGTGCAAACACCACTGAGAGGATATTTGCATAGCCACAAACCGCGGGCAGCTTCTGCAATCGCATCCTTTTGGCGTCCGGCTGGCTCCGCTGTCGCTTTTCCGTCTCTCGCCATTCCCCAATCGCTGGCATTCATTCATAATTGCAGGATGCATATTGTTTTAGTGCTCTCGACCACAGCCAAATGTCCCAACGTTCCTGCCCTCCTTCTCTGGCTGGGCAAACATCAAGGATATCCTTGAGTTGACACTGAAAAAATATTTGCATTGGCATTTGCTCAGTTCTTTTGTTTCCCCCTCGCTCTGCCACTTGTCGCCCCTTTAAAGGAATTCCAACGCACAAATGTTCAACTCTCATTTGCCCTAATTGAGCTCGCGGCCAGGATGTGGGCGTGGCACCAAATTTAGTTACACTTGGCCCAGTCCGTGTGTGTTGCTGGGCGAGGGTCCAGTAAATGCAAATTGCATTCGCATATTTTACACGCCCTTCGGGGCCAACAGGCCGCATACGTAATGGAATTGACAGCGCGGAAAATCGGAAATTCTAGTGCCAGAGTAAGAGAGAGCGAGAGCTGGTCCTGCTGCACACAATGTCGAACTGGTGACCAAGTGCCAGTGTCTCTGTGCCGGCAGTTTTCGTTCCAGGCAAATGTAATTTATGCCTATAATGGAGTCCTTTCTCCGCCATGTGGCTTTTGTTCTCACAGGACTGGTGGCACCAGGGGCAGCGGAGGGGCAAATGACACATGGATATGGGCGATCAGGCAGTTAATGCCCTGGGATTGGCTCCATTGAGCCCCGGACAAAGTGGATTTCCAATAAGTTTTATGGATTAGCCAATGTGAAATTTGAATTCGTTGTGCGACACAGAATTTTCCGCGGGCAAATAAAGGAAAAGTGATAGGAAATATTAAATATATTTCTGTTGATAGTTATAAGCAAAGGTTAGCTATTTTTTCTTTATAATTTACTGTGAGTAAATTTATTAAGTTTGTATATGTTACAAAAAAATGCATTTTAATTGTTTAAATGCAAAAATAAAAGGAATTATTTATGATAACTTATGTAATTATGTGCTTATTCCCACTGATTCATCCTTCTGTTTTTTCGTTAGGAGTTCATCTTAAAGTACTCAGAATCCTTCAATATTTAACAAGTCCCGCCAGAATGACAGCATGCTCAAACAATGACATAAATTTCAACATTATTTCTACGGCTTCCGACTGAAACTAATTCCTAATGAAATGCTGTCGCGGAAAGGTAGTTTGGGCCGATGGTGTGGGCCTGAAATATGACAGAAATTACGTCGACACGAGCTGGGAATGTTTTGGTTTCGGTTTGGCTTTCATGACAAAATCAATTGCCCGGCGGCAGAGGGCACAACACGAGCGAAATTCGGCCCCAATTAAGTTGTCACACAGAGGCGCAGAGTGGAAAAACAAAGAGGCGGCGGAAGGCAGATGGCTTATATTAATCAAAATATTTGCCAGATAACTGGGTCAATACTAGTTGGCCAGGGGAATGAGTCATGTTTGGGGGGGGGGGGGGGG
>VNJN01003223.1:0-12886 GCA_008042485.1 Drosophila mayri | reverse complement strand
GGGGGGGGGCATTAACAGCAACCTAGCGAAATTGTAAAGAGCAGTTGAGCGCATTACTTACTTAACGTTAACTGAGGGACCCCTTGAGTCTACGAGTCTACCTAGCTAACAGATTTAATGCCAAAGAGATGGCAAACAAACAATTGGGCCGCAGGATAATGGAGGACCCTCCCTCGCCTCTGTGGCCACTTCAGTGGCATTAGTGGCAACCTTGCCGCAGACTGAACAAAAGATATATAGCTTTGACATTGACAGACTTGGCAAATGTTGACACGACTCTATCTGGATCTCTTGAGCTGCGCAATTTGCATTCGCATTTGCATTTGCATCTGCATCTTTGGGTTTGTCAATTATTCCCTGCATCTGTAATTGCAATTTGTACAGTTGCGAGGGGTAGTTTGAGCCCTGCACAAACGGATTAAGCAATAACAAAAGCGTATTACAAGTGGATTTAATTGCAGGCTTAGATGGCAGCTCTGCTTGGCAAATTACGTATACGCAGCGTTTGCCCTGCGGTTGTGTTTTTGTGTGTCTATCTTGTGGGCGAATGTTTGCCCAGGCAGCAGCGAGCAGGTTAGTTAGTTAGTTAGTTATGCATTGCCAGCTCAAGGAATTAGCCATGGGAACAACAGCCGGGCCAGAAGCATTCAAGGCAACACACAGACAGACGAGAGAGCAGCAAAGAGCCAACTTATAGAAGATTCGAGTTGAGTTAAAGGGGAAAATAATACCTGGAAAAAGTTATTGACAAGTTGAAACCTTAGGGAAAGCTAATTGGTCTTCAGTTTAGTTGGAAAAATTCAATTTATGGTATTTATAAATCCTTTGTAATTACTGCTTGCAAATTCAGTCATTGGCCTACATTTTTTCTAATTGAGCTTTAACCGAGGGAAATTTTTAGCCATGAAAGTCAAGTGCTATTCTCAGGATAATTATAAATAATTACTTTTAAGCTGACCCCAATTGGAACATCAAGTTTCTTTAAGACAATTAGCTTCCAGACATCTGACAAGCCATAGCTATATGTTCCCATTCCCATTGCCATTCCTGGCAACACGTACGCACACCCATTGGACCCTGGGCGCCTGCAGAGTCAACAATTTATCAACGTTTTAATTAACATACGCCGCAGGCACTAAAAATAAATGCCGGCAGGAGCGTAAAATATTACGACAGGGGGTGTGGGTGGGCGGTGGTTGGGATTTTACTGCCCAAGGACGGGACACGTGCCGCACAATTAAAACGAGAATGATGACAATTAAAGGTGCGATCTGTGAATGGGTTCAGCAATGGGTCAAAGCATTTCGCCAGAGAACCTATTACCCGCGGCCCAAGGAGACATAAAACAAAAGTGACCCCGAAATAAAGGACTTCCCATACACAGAAAATAAATTTGTACAACCACTTCTGAAGTTACTGTTACAACTACTTATATATTTGCTTTATGGTACATAAGATATAGCTAATTGTATGAAAAATCTGCAAGATGTCTTAAATTCTTTCGTTATTCAATTTATGAGTCTGGTCAAAAAGAAGGAAGTTCAGCCACTGCGCTGCGATTGAGACCACCATTGTGGTGAAAACTTCGATTTAAATGAGACAGACAGTGAGTTTTAAAATGTAAATATATGTCAATGGAAGCCTGGTACACTTATATCAAATAACACATCTTAGAGCTTATAATATGAACTACGAAATTTGATCAATCACATTAGGCTTTCCCCCAAAATTCAAGTAAAATATCAACCAAAAGTTATATGTATATTTTTGAAACAAAAACCTCACTTAAAATCATTCTTAAGCTAATTAATTAATTTTTGCTGTGTACAAAATGGGGAATATCGTTTGAGAAAGTGGTTCCAAAGGAGGTTGGGTTATTCCTCCACAAAAGTGAAAGTCCTGCGGGTTTTGCGGTTGCCGCTGTGACTTTCGCGTAAACTATTAAGCAATTTCGAAATTTCACAGAACTTATGCGCAATTGGCACGCGAATGGAAGACACAAAAGAAGCCAAGGGACACACACACACACACATATACGAGCTGCAGGAGCGTTTCCCCCTTGGAAAATGTATCGCTTCCTCTTCTTTTTTACTGAATGAAAATGGCGCAGCCAGCGAAAGGCTGCGTTCTCTCCCACGCTCTCTATCGCTCTCTTTCCTCCGCCCTCACTCTGGCAGGACAGCTTTCCTGCTCGCTCCTGCTGGGGAAATATGAAAAATGGTGAAAAAAACAAAACCTTGTCAAGGACAAAGCACGCGACATGGCCAGAAAACAGCTGTGCAGCTGTTTGTTGTTGTCCGCGACTCGCTTCTCGCGCTCTCTTTCTGTCAATCTCCTGCTTTCTCTATCCCTATCTCTCTCTCTTTGTACTAAAATCAAATGTAAGGATGTGCGCATGCTGTTAATCCAACAGCCGTTGACATCGCTAACAGCTGATGTAAGCGGCTTCTGTTAGCCGAGGAAAAGCCCACAAAATTGATTATTGGCTTTCATCGCCAAACAAATACAACAGTGCCTCAAACCAGGAATAGATCATACAATATTATGTACTTTTGGATGGTACTAAAGAAGAGGAAACCTCTAGAAAACCTAATGAAAATCAACACTTAAAACTTAAAACCATTAAAATGAATACTTTTTTAGCTTAGCTAAAATTGATTGCAAATGCTTTCCCCGGGAAACTCCAAGGATTTATAAACTTCGGCTATCTAGCTTTATCCTACTTTAAATTAAAATAAATTTAATTGTCTCTCAAATATCATTTTTATGGCTTTAATTTCGGCTTCCTTCTATTGTTTTATTCGAGAAAACAGTTGTGCATTATAATTGAGGTGAAATTTTAGAGGATGCCTGGCATAGAAGGGAATTCGCAGCAGAGACATATTTTCTCTACTCACAATGTCAACAAACTTTTTATTAGCTTTGACATTTTGGCCAAGTTTAATGGCCGCCCGTGCCAGCCTCCTTTCCGCCCACTTCCACACGGCCAGGGCTAATTTTTCCATATATATATGTAGTAAGTTCTTCCTCCTGGTGGGTTTTATGAGTGCGTCGACAACTTTTGGGTCTGGCATTTTGAGCCGGGGAAAACCTCAAGCAAATCAAGTCGACTCAAAAGGCGCCGCCATATTGGGCGGGCCATATAATTTGGTCCAAACTACTACTCATGCCAGTAGTAGGGCATAAAATGCAGCATTTATGGGCTGGAAAAGTTTCTTCCAAGTGCTTCATTAAAATTAAAACAAAGGACGTGTGGGAGGCATTTATAGAAATGGATCCATGTCACCGCAAATAATAAAAAATTCAAAACAAAAACAATCCGCGACCCCATGACCCGTGGCCGTAATTCAATATTCATCAGAAATTGTTTTAACTTCTTCACTTTCAGGGAAAAGCCTCTTGGGTTGCATTAACTTTATTTCTATTCACGTCAACGCTCCAACCATTTCAATCCCAAGAAGAACGCTATATGTATCTAAAGTAAGTGCAAATCTGTTGGCATTGCAAATGGCTTTCAATTTCACTTAATGTTCTACTGGAAACCACAAGCAAACAGAACGGTCACTGCAGCTGCCATTTGAATCCTTCGCTTTGACCAGTGCCAATGCTTTATATACATCAATTCATTTGCAATGACAACTTAAGGCCGACAGCAACGGAAAATGGATTTAAGTGAAGCTGAACTGAGAGGTTCAAGAAATGTAGGATTGAAATGTCTTGGCCATTTCTTTTGTGAAAGAAAGCGAGAGGTTATAAATTTAAATAAAATTAAAAAAATATAAATGAAAGGGTAACTAGATAAATTTATTTATATTGTAAACTGATCTCAATTTAGGAATCTTTGTATGATTCAAGATAGAAATCTTTTAATAATTATTTGAAATGTTTTAATAAATACTTTTATCCATTCAAAGTTATAAAATGAGTTATAAAATGAATAAAATTATGGAAAATTTAAGTAATATATTTCTGTATTTGAATGTATTTACAATTTTAGAATATTTATAATTCTGCAGAATAAAATTTAATTCACTATATTCGGTTACTATTTTATTGTTTAAATAAGCAAACTGCTACAGAGTTTGGCTGGCACAGTGTGCACTTTTAGCAGCCTTTATAAATCTCAGTTTTTCCCAAAATGCCACAAGGTAATGCGATGTGCAATGGCCACCACGGAGGCCACTCTCAAGCTAAAGTCCTTACACTTGCCATGGTCCCCTGCCAAACCTCTCCGGCTGACTGATGATGGCTGACCAGAAAATGGCTAAAATACTTCAAGCTGAAGTCCTGCAGCCGTGGGAGCAACAACAGGAACAATGGACAGGACGAAAACCAAAAGCAATAAAGAGGGAAGCAAATGAAATGGCGGCTACGCAGGCAGCGAAAATGTGTCCTGGAAATGACGGCGACTTTGTCTTCCCTGTGGGTGGTCAAAACAGACACAGACTCTGTCACAGGCACAAAAAACACGCTTAGACGCACACACATTTAGATCCTGCGAGCGCATGAAACAATATACGTAATAACAATGGCAGACAACAAAGTGTGCAGCAGGAAAAGCGAGCCATAAGGACATGCACAAGCAAAAAGCCATTTCAATTTATTTTTGTTTATTTTTTTTTCGTAAAAATGTTGCTTTATTAACTTGTAATCGATTTTAAAAATAGTATTTTCTGATCAGAGCTTGAATGTGACTTTTTATTAATTTTGCTTTCATTTGTTGTAATACTTGTCTGCTATCTTTTTAATCCTTAACTAAACAAAACATAATATTTAGAACTTCTTAATAAAATATACATTTTCTGTGTCACTTTTAAAGCTTAGTAATATTATATTTAATTTATAAACGTTTATATTAATATCAAACAGGAACCTAATTATAATATTTTCACCTTTTTTTCTCTGTGTGATTGTCTTAAGAAAAAGAGAGGTAAAAGAAATAGAAAGTGGACAAAAAAACAAATGGAGAGGAAGGAAAGACGAGAAGGCACAAATACATTTCAGAGCTGCGACAATTTGAAGCATAAATAAAACTAAAAGACATCTTGCTTTTCTAATCTAAAACAAGAAATGTTCGGAGGAAAGGAATATCAAAAACTGTTGTTGAGGACAAGAATCCAGGATATTATAAAAGATAAAATTATATCTGAAAAACAATACATTTATGAAGGATATTTGTTTTGAACAAAAGCAAAAGCAAATACATTTTCTAAACAAAGCGAGAGATCATTTATATTTTTAAAATTCAAGGGATCCTTTTTTCTTCTTTGAAATATTATTTAAAACCCCTCTTTTAATCAATTTATAAAATATTTATATTCTTTATATTTCTTTACAATTTTATAATGAATACAATACACTTGAAATCGTGGCTGATCCCAAGTCAATTCGTTACTTTGACAGATGATAATCGCTGGTACTATCTGCTCCCATATACCGCTCAAATTTGTCCCTGGCCTGGGGACCTTTGGGCTCCTCAACAAATCAATCAAACTCGTTTGGGACGCGATTTCCCCGGCAACAATAAGATATTCAATCCGGACCCTCAACGCAGTACTGGATAATATTGCCCATTTCGGGTCACAAAGGTGCCGAGGAAAGCGAGAAAAGCGACAGGACAGGCGAAAAGGAGACGAGCGAAGAAATGTGGAAGTGGCAGGCGACTGACAGGGGAAAAGCGCAGAAAGAAGTGAGAATAACGACCGCCTGTGTGGGCGTCTGCACAAAGGAAGACCAATAAAAGGAGGCACACGGAGAAAGGAGAACTGGCTACCGAGAGCCGAGAAGGGGCGGAAAAGAAATTAACAAAGTTGGCGCACAAAACAAAACGCAAACGCAAAATGCCAAGTGTGCGGTTATTAAATTTTGCAAGCAATTGACTTGACCAGCGGAAAACGGGGGTGGGCGCGGTCCGATAATCGATAAATGTTGTGGAAAATGTAGCGCTGGGAAATTGCTACACATGTTGCAGCTGATGGGGCGAAATTAACTGAAATTGAAACCGAAAACTGGAAGTGAAAGCGAATCTTAAAATGGAACAGACGTTGCGATTCAGCTTTCAATGCCAGTCGATTGGATGGGCGAGGTCAGGCCCAGGAAAGCATGAATATATTCAGACAATACAATACAGTTTTCCATGGCTGTGTTAGCTATCGTTTTTGGTATCATTAAACATGTTTTTATTATCTACTTGGAGGCTTCGATTTTATTTTTCATTATAGAATTTTCAAGCCACTTACATTGCTTTGAATGGTTGTCGTGTGTTGTTTTGTAGATTTTAAAGTTGTTGTTTGGGCCTTCTGGGATAGACTTCGGGCACCGCTGCGTATGCGTAATATTTGTAGGTAGTAACTTTCTCGTAATTGACACCGAAACAGCTTTTAGGTTTTAACCTAATTGACTAAGCACACAAAAGATAAATCGAAATCGGGGAGTTGCGTTGCTATACTTTTTTCTTTCTTTTTTTTAGCTGCTGTTGCTGTTAGCCGCACACACACACATGAGTCCACTCTCACGCACACGCGTACATACGGCGAGATTTATGTAACTCACAGCTGAGGGAACGAAAAACCTTTACAAATTGGCCAAAAATACAAAGTTGTTTATGTTTCTTTTTTACAGTTTTTCTAAGCTCTTAGGCAGCCATTTTGTGTTTTTATTTGTTTTGTTTTTTTCGAAGGAACGAGAGGTTTTTGGGCCTCTGTTTGTTTAGTTTCTTTTAGATCTCTGGGGTTCTCTGTTTTGCTTTGTGTTTGTTGGCTGATTCAATCGGTTCCACTTTTTGTTTGGCCAAACTTGCACGCTCAACTGTCCACGATGTACTGTGCTAACGGTATTTACGTCGCTCCGGCCAACAGAGAGAAAAAAAACATGGCCAACAGAGAGCATGGGAGACTGTGGAAGATAGAGACAAAGAACTAACACCACCTCGTTCTATCCTGCTCGGTGTGTTACGGGTTTGGTCTTTTAGTACAGAGTTCTTAACAGCACTTAGCATTTATGTGAATTTTATTAACAAATTTATATTATTATTTATACTCATATATTTTAAAATTTACATAATTCTTTAATTATAATTTATTTATTTTGCATTTCGACTAGTTGGATATTTAATGAATAATATAAATCATTTTTGTTCTTTTTTAATAAAATAATAAATAATGAATAACATTTTGCCTTTAAATTCTCCCCCTTATAACATACATAATTTAGATTACTAATCTGCAAATTTAATTTCAGTTTGTTATTTTTTATTTTATTTATAGCTTTGTTTACGTTTTCCAACTTTCTCCCATTTCCGTTTCCGCCGTTTACAGTCCAAGTACAAAAGTGTTGCCTACCGTTAGGCTGCCTGTTGTGGCTAACAGCAGGCGCAGGCTGTAAACTTCAGAAATCTACAAACGATTGTTGTTGTTGATAAACTTTCACTATCACGATTCTATATGTATGCAGCATAAATTGAAGACTCTCTCTCTTTGTTTCTTTCCGTCTCACTCCGTGAACTGGCCAAATGCGCAAGCCCCAAGAGCGGGACCTTTGTTGTTGTTTGCGGGCGATGGCAGGCCTTTTTGGCCACTTGGGGGCTTGTTTTCGGT
This sequence comes from Drosophila mayri, assembly GCA_008042485.1. Lineage (NCBI taxonomy): Eukaryota > Metazoa > Arthropoda > Insecta > Diptera > Drosophilidae > Drosophila > Drosophila mayri. Next base: position 5,291 of record VNJN01003223.1, on the reverse strand, counting down.
TTTCAATGTTAAGTGCGTAGGAGACGCCACGAGTGAGAGTGACGGAGAGGGAGGGCAAGGCAGCGGATAAGGGAGAGAGCGAGGGAGCCACGGAGCAACGGGGCGAATGCGCAACGACGGCGATAAGGACCATAGACAGAGGGAAACAGCGCCAAGAGGAGGCCCGAAAGCTAAGCGTTGTCAACCTGGCTATTTTCACTTTGTCAAATTGGACAATATGACAATAACAAAACGCTCTTCATTAATAACCATTTTTAATTTCTCTCAAATCAAAATTTCTATCTTTCTAAACGGCTATAAGCTGTAACTAGAAAGTAACTACTGGAAATTAAGTATATTTTGGCAGTTGCAAACAGCTGTTTGTTGGTACTGCCTCCCTCTTAGCCCCACTATCCCTCCCAGCCTTCGGATTCGGATGCGGTTTCAATTTCACTTTCATTAAAGTGCGTGGGCAGCGCAGTAGCAGCGAAGCGACAGGCTGACTGCTACAGCACCCGAACGCAAAGGCAAATCGCATTGAGCTTGTGTGCGTTATGTAACCGCGCGTTCTGTTGCTGTTTATGATTGAGCTTCCCGCTCGTCGTTTTGGCATTGCTGTGTTTTGCCCATTAATTTGTGTGGTTGCCAATGCTGCCGTTGTTGTTGTTGTTGTTGCTGGTGGCTTTGCCTCTGGCTTGTTAGTCGGCGCGTGGCAATATTGCGGCCACGTTAATTGAAAACAGTTGTTAGTTGTTGTTTCAATCGAAATCCTTGTTCCAGAAATTGGTTTTTCCTGGAGTCATTTCTGAGAAGCTGAATAGCGTTTAGCGTTATCGCAAATGATGTGCATGGAAGTCAAGCTAATAGATTTTTAGGAAATCAAAACCCTGTACTTAACATTTTCATTTAATATTGTCTAAGGACTATTAAAAAAAAAATTCTGAAATTAAAAAACAACTTCCGCAGGAAAATGTATACAATGTTTAGGAGCATATTCATTGGAAAGGGGACGCCTGTAAGTATGCAGCGAATTGCTTTCGCCGCTTTGCGTTTGCCAGCCACTCGTGCGTATACACAACGTACTTTTCACGGAAGAGCGGAGGAGGGGATGAAAGCCTCCCGCCCATTACACACACCAGCGAGCAAACAAACAAACATTGAAACATTCAAACATTTTGTGTCAATCTGTCAGTCACTCAGGCAGCGCGAGGCCTTCACTCAGCGTTTGAACACTTTTATAGGTTGCCCGCCGCCGATAAACAGGAATCGATAATGGCTAACGGAGCGCTAGAGGTTTATTCTATACAAATTTTCATATATGGTACATGTCTGTATGTTAAATTTTCCACAAATAAATGGTTTATTTATATCGAAATTTTTTAATTTTTGTAATAGTAATTATATAATTAATATTCCCTGTAATTTATATATATATATATAATTTACTATCTATACAAAAAAAAAACCCAAATTGGCATCTGGTTGTTGATAAAATAATTTCTGATAGTGTAACCCCCTTCAGCAGGCTTCTTCCTGGCGATGAGTACTGCTTATCAACGGTCACATAGGAAATACAATACAAAAAGGATACAATGAAGATGAGGATGTGCCGCGACTCAACAAAGGAAAAGCGGGCGGGGCGGCGTTACGGACGCAAGGACATACATATGTACATACATATCTGTTACACAGAGAGCGTGTGCGGCGTTCACGCGATAAACGTAAATCAATAAACGCACAGAACGGAAATTATCAACACCTGTAAAAGATAATTGACGCGAAATTAAATTATATGTTGCCACAGCATGTGGCAATAATGTCGATCTCATTAAAAAAGAATCACCCACAGCAGTTTATAGAGACTTTAAAACAGCAAACATGAGTTAACACAAAGGATTACTATTTAAATTAAAAGTTTTTATTATTAATCAGAATTTAAATAGCCAAGATAAATAAATGTGAGGTGATTTTTTACCAGCTTCTACTTATTAAATAAAAGTCTATTTACCTATTTATTAATAACTAACAATAATTAAAGATTTTAAAGTACAAGATTTATTTAGGCTTCACCCCTTGGAAGTTAAAACGATGGAGTATAGTATAGAGTATTGTTGAACTTCAAGACGATGCTTATTAATTTGTGATTACACCTTTACGAAATTAATTGCCTTTCCTAACAAACTCTTACATTAATGTTGTATGCTCTTGTCAACATTCGGAACAAGATCCTCTGATTTCCAGCAACTGTAGTACTGCTTAGTAGAAGATGGGCCCGCGTATCCTTGTTACTGTTCTTATTTGCGCAAAAATGGTTACAAGGACAACCCGATTATAAGAATATCTATAAACGACTCTGTGGGCTGGGTTGGGTCTGCTAACATTTGACCTTACTGGGCTCACAATCAGCTTGGGTTACGGGTATAACGGGGAGGATGAGGATGTGCCAGGAGAATGGGCAGACAAAGCGTTGACAATGCCCTAAACAAAAGAAACACAAAACAGACGAGCAGATAATGGACGTGACGATAGTGGGAAGGAAGTGCGGGGGAACCGCGAGCAATGGCAAAATGTATTTACATAGCTTATATGGTCGGGATAAGCTCCATTGTTTTATGCATGCAAACAAAAACAATCCGAGGGTTTGCGGACGAGCATCCAAGGAACTCGAGCGTCGCTACCACACTAAAGCGCTTTCCCTGGTTATAGTTTATCTTCCATGGATGGAATTTAAAATAGGAAAATGGTTGAATTTAATGAATTGCTTGCTATTTAAAATGTATTTAACTTAATAATAGATTGACCCTTTAAATATCTTTCTAACCAATTAAATGGCATTACAATCTTCACTTGATTGGAATCTATCTCGTTGCCAATTTAATTCTAAGATCAGTTCATCATCCCACAAATAAAGATCCAAAGCTTTCGCCTCTTTAAAACTATATTACTTCTCGACAATTTCCCTGATTGTATTTAAATAATTTTATTTTGTTGGTTCGCTTATTTTTGCGTTGGACTAATACAAAATGAACTGTTTCTTTTATCGCTTCACATAAAATTCAACTAAATTATAAGTTACAGAACTAACATTAGGATGCGGCGGCAGATAGTGCAATCGAGGAGCCTTGGCCCTACTACAGTTCCGTATGGGCATAATCGTCGTGTGAGCTCTTCTCTTTCGGCACTATGAACAGACCTTCCGCCGTGGTCCAACGCGTTCCGTGTTGCGGCTTGTGTACGCCCACAATTTCCATTTGGCCGGAGATGGGTCTGCCGTAGGAGCGGCCCGACATGGCCAAGTACAGGCCCGTGTCGATGTGGCGCAGTCGAACATGGGCGTCCCGCATCCAGCTGTTGTTGGAGCACACCACCTCCCAATGGTCACCAGTATCACCGTGGCCGTCAGTGCCATATGCAGACACCTCCTGTTCGCCGGAGAGCGGCGAGGAAAAGTGATGCGAGTGCAGGTTCTTCTTGGTGGTCAGGTGCTCCAGTCGCACGGTGGAGCCGCAGGCAATGGGCTCTCCTCGCTCACACTGCTCACCGGTCTGAGCCTTGACAACCCAGTGGCTGTTCACATCCTCTTTCTGCTCCACGCCCGTCACCGACTGCTGACCGGATCCTGAGCCGTATTTGACATCGTGTGAGTGCAGACGGAAGGCATAATCAGAGTTAAGGAGCTTCAGTATGGAGCCGCAGGTCACCACGTTGGTTTGAGTGGCTGACGCCGGCGTATGAAAGATGGTAAATCGAGATTATCACCAATACTAAACAATTACAAATCAAACGGGGAGGCGGAAAGAGTGGCGTGGCCAATCACAGAAGACCACATAGCCGCGTCTCCCGCAGGGCTCCAACTTACCGGCTCCGCTGGAAATGCTGCTGACAAGTGCCAACCCAGCCAGGAGTAGCGAGTGCTGCATGGCGTCCTGTGTGGTTTACCTGTGCGAGTGTTCAGAGCTTAAGTAAGCCTATAAGTGCCGGTTATCTGAGTTTAATTCAGTGCATTTAACACGCAAACAAATGGATTTTGTGACAGCTCAGTGGACGGGTAACAGTGTGACCATAGGCAGGGATTTTCACACCGCAGTTTCGAAAAATTAATACCAAACATTTACTCTGCGATAAGGGTATCCCATTTATTTTTTATAATTTTTTATTTGATTTATTGATTAATTAATTTATTAATGTACGTCTGTAAATGATAAAACTGAAAAAATTTCATATAACTGCACAGCCAAAATATTATAAAATGTGTATGTTTAAATATAATTTAGCACTGTATTTTAAATTTCGATATTATGTTATATTATTCACAAGAAATTAAAAATCCATGATAACTTTAAGAAAATTTTATTTTTATTTAATGTATAATAGAACTTGATTTCGAATTCAAGTGAATTTGACACATTTGACAAATGCAATTCAATAATCAATTATTGGCTGAAGTTGCTATTCAAACATTTATTTTTTCAACAAACGTTTTTTAATCATTATTTATATACGAAAATGTAAATTATAATTTAAATTTTAATTCTAAATTTATTTAATAATAATAATAATCCCGGAAATTGGCGGAAATGGCCTTTAATGACATGAATAAGTCCTTTTTGGCTAGAATAACGAGGATCCGGCCGTTGTTTTTTAGGGTTTCCAATAACTTTTTCATTCTTTCATAACTTTCCACTTGCAGTACTCTCTTTGTTTCGCTCTACGGGCTCCTTAAACAAAAGTGTCCCAATGCAAATCACTTTGCTTATACCTTTCCAGTTGCAGTGCTCTCTTTTTTCCGCTCTTTAGGCTCTCCCACTCTGCGATCGGAATATTGGAGCAGCACCCAAAGACGCCAACAGAAAGCAGCTGAAGAGAAAAAAAACGAGCAAAAAACCAGACGACCTCGACCAAAGCTGTCGCAAAAAAAAGTCCAACATATGCAACGCGAAAAGGAGTAAATTAACAGGAGGAAAACAGGGGACAAGTCGATAATGGGAGCTAATTGATAAATAAGTGTAGAAAACTGACTTATCTTTTACTTTCTTTCAAGAGAAAGAATAAACCAATTAATGAAGTAAATTGTTTTATTCGTAGATTATTTTATAAAAAAAGAAAATGTTTCTTTATAAGCTTTTACTAGATAAGGGGAATCCCAGGATATAAACGCCCTATTGCACTAGCCAATGCGCAATTATTTTTAGGACCCGCTACCAGCTTTGTTAACCGTTACCACTCACCATTCCCAAAACAAGTAACAAAACAGGCAGCAGCGGGCCAAGTAAAAAATATAAACAACAAAAACAAGCTTTGGCGCTCATAAA
>VNJN01003222.1:13864-45223 GCA_008042485.1 Drosophila mayri | reverse complement strand
TTTCCTTCGTTAAAGGCAAATCCGCTAGAGAAACGTTCCGTGGTGGTTAATGTTGTTTTGGGGGATGGTACTCAATCACTTCGAACCGCGGAGGAATGGTTTCGACGATTGACGGCCAGGAAGGTTTTGCTGTGTGTTTGGTGGGATTGGAAGGGAATCATGCACTATGAGCTGCACACTTCGTTGATGACTCGTCAGAAGCTACGGGAGCTCGGATGGGAGGTTTTTTTGCATCCACCATATAGCCCGGACATAGCGCCAAGTGATTCCTGTCCATAACGAACGACCTTGGTGGTGTAAAGTTGGACTCAAAAGAGGCTTGTGAAATAATAATAGTTTGTATATAATTTATAATTAGTATTAATATTTTGTTTAAATATATTTTATTTAATTTTTTTTTTTGAAAAGAGTTAACGTTAGTAAAACCGTTTATCTCCATTTATAAATTATTATTATTTATCAATAAATATATCAATATTAATTTATCAATATTTATTTATTATTATTTTCTCTGAATGATTAACTATTTTAAATATAAAATCTAAAGCAAAAATATTTTATAAATGCATATACATAGTTTATTTATATTTATTATTATTATTTATATTTATTATTATTATTTATATTTATTATTATTATTTATATTTATTTTTATTATTTATATTTATTATTATTATTTATATTTGTTATTATTATTTATATTTATTATTATTATTTATATTTATTATTATTATTTATATTTATTTTTATTATTTATATTTATTATTATTATTTATATTTATTATTATTATTTATATTTATTATTATTAGTTATATTTTTATTAGTATCTCAGATTAAAAGTGCCAAAGTCTCTCCATTAATAGCTCATAAAAATTAATTTAATATAAAACTATGTTATATATTTTTATTCATATATTTTCTCCATAAAAAACTTGCTCAAACAACCCCCCATAAATACCCATATTTTTCTCACAGTGCATGACACCCTCATGCCAGCATGCTGGTGCTATGAAAACCTCAAAATGTGAAAACCGAAATTAAATTTACATCAAAAAGGAGCGAAAAGGACAACAAGGGGGGGCAGGATCAACATGTGAGGGTGGCTTTTGCCTGCATTCCCCAAACAGGGAGGAAGAGAGGGGCTCCTAGGGGTTTGCCATTGTAATTTTATTAGGTGAGAAGTGTGTGCAGCACGGTGTGTGTGTGTGCGAGCAAAGGGGCGGCAAATAAATAAGCAAAATATGGTGTGTCCGAAGCTTCTAACCTGCTGCGTATGCGTTTCCGTTTCCGCTGGCTTCCACTAGCCCCCTTCCCCTTATCCGTTCCATTCCATTCCAAGCCGTTTCGTTCCATTACAATCCGGGGGGAGGTTAGCGCCACATTAAATTAGTTTTGACACGTAAATGCGTTTAGCCCAGAGTTCGTTTGCCCTTTGTTTTTGTTCCAGGCCCTGTTGGATGTCTGCCCTGGTTTCCGTCTCAACTCGGGGGGAGTCCTGAGTCCTGATTCCCCCCGTCTTCTCCCTTTTGAACTTCGAACTTCCTTTTTGAGGAGTTAGGCATTCACATTCCTAGCATTTTGTAGCATAATTTCAGCCTGTCATTTGGCCGCGAATAAATTACATAAACACCAAAGGCAAAAAGGCCAACAATTTATGGCCTAAACGCGCAAACCAGAGTGTGTGCAATTAACCTGAAATTAAATGATTGTTATTATTAGGGATTGTTCAGGTGGAAATATAGGTGAGAGCAGGGGTGCAGATAGAGGAGCTTGTTAATTTGCTAATTTGGGGAATTATTTCTTGAAGGGGAAAAGTAAATAGTTTAGGTTGGATTTTCTTGTAATTTCTTTATATTTTTTGTTGGTATTTATTATTAATTATGTTAAATTATTATATTTACTATTTAATGAAGTTGTTTCTTTCATAATTTCGTTAAAAACATTGCTTGGTATTGCAGCTTAAGCTGTTTATAGTGCAACTTGCAATGAAGCAATGTTCATTGTTCCGACCTTTAGAATCCTGAAATACCTTTCGAAAGCGGGTAGGGAGGAAGGGTAAACGGAGCAGGACTAGGAGCAAGAGTAGTAGATTTAGCAGAAAGCACAGAACTGGGAGTAGAAGGTGCACTAGCAGCAGGAGAAGCTGCATCATCGGCTAATCTCCGCTGCGTGTGCAAGGAGCCGAGCTCGGGCTCAGGTCGTTGCGTTGACACGCAACATAATGGGCAGCTTTTACCAGGTTCAAATGCCGCAGGATGGTAAGGATCAAGGAGACGGTGAACTATTAACAGTTAAACTCAGCACACACACGTTCCTCAGGTACCTGTTCCTCTGGCAATGCACCAAAATCCTTTAGACAAGTAGTTACCCAGCAGGATCTCTTAAAGTTAAATTTAAAATTAAATTAAAATCTTTGTTAATAAATTCTCTAAATCAATAATTTTTGTAATATATTTTTTTAAAACATTTTTTCCTTTCAAAATTCATTAAAGAAAAGCTCACTTTTTCTTGCCTTATTCGAATCCTTGGGAAACAAAATTTCCCTCAGTGCACATTCTTGGTAGCAATGTTCTCTAGGTTTTCGAATTCCTGAGCAGAGAGATATTTATGAATCACACAAGCTCAGTAAATCATTGTCCTGGGCTGCCATCCTGTCAAAGAAGGAGTCAACAGGTCCTGGCAAAAATGCTGGACAAAAGGGACCCCAGGACTCGAAGCATATCGATGTGCCCGATCCGTGACAGTTGCGACAAAATACAATTATGACAAGAAGCCCTCCTTGGGCTCCAGCAGGCAAATAAGTTGATGACCATATCTGTGTCTATATATATATATAAATTTATATATATATGGCTGACAAAAGGATGCTAAGGGAAGCCTGTGAGGAGACCGAGACTGACGCCAGCTTGGTGCTCCAGTTCCAGTTCCACTTTCATTCCGGTCGAGGCCAGCTGCGTCACCGCTCTCCCAGGATACTCTTTAAGGCAGCTGAATGGCTTTTTTCTAGCCAAGTTCTGTAGGGATAGGGTTTTTTTTAAATATAAAAAATTATATATATACAAAATGTATATAAAATGTACATAAAAATATGCTGAAAAAGGGTTAATTTAAAGGTTTATTAGTTTTTAGTTAAATTAAGATATATTATTTATTAAGTTAAATTATAAATTAAGTTTTATATTAATTTAGGTCTTTGTTAACTTTGCGTTTCATAGTAGCCATCACAGCTGCTGTTTGGCTTTTAACAGGAGTAGTGGAAGCAGGAGGCATTCCATGAAGCTCAAAGGAGCGAGTGCGTCGCCATGCTGATTACCAGGCCATTCCCCCGCCGGGGCCACTCTGTCCACTGTTTATCCATTTCATCAGCAGCAGCATCTGCAGCAAAGGCAGCAACAAAACAACAACAGCAGCAGCAGCATCACCAACTCATCTCATCTGATGCAGCCACCCACTGGCGCCACTTTGTCGCGACGCTTTTTATAATTGAAGCAAATTGTTAGTTGAGTTGGCAGTCACTCGTCGTCCTCGTCCTCGTCCTGGTTCTTTCATCCTTATCCCGACTGCTGTTGCTCCTCTTGTTATTTGTGCCTGCATTCTGGTAGATTCCACCCCCAGAAACCAACCCCTCCAGCTCAGTTTCTCAGCTCCCCGCTTGTCGCATTCCAATTACAAAACAATCATTACAAGTCCTAGATATTCGCAAACAATAGTTAGTTAACTGAACGATATATATATATAATATATAATATTTAAAAAAGCATAACCAGACTGTTTCGAAAACTACAATTTTTATTTACCCAAAAAGGCTATTAAATATTAGTCGCTGGAACCAGAACGACAACTCAAAAGGTGTTGGAGGTGGTTGGTGGTGAACGCGCTGGCAACGATTCTCGTGGGTTAACGGAAGCATCACTTCCTTTCCCATTTTTGGAGAGTCCAGCATCATATTGGCCTCGCTTTTTTTTCGGTCTCGGAGCTAGCTTACTGGCTGCCACTAGCTCACTCGTACAGGAACAGGTAAAAATCCAAATGCTGGAATTGTCGTCGTCTTTCGTTCTTCGTCTTTATCGGCACAGGACTCGTGGCTCGTGGCCCGGTATTAGCCAGGATTATTAGCCATGATCAAGCCGCGAGTGCTGTGCTGTGCTCAATTGTGTAAAATTATATCGTTATGGGCCACACTGCCCGAAAAAAGAGTTACGAAAAATGGTTATATATATAGAAGATATAGGGGAAGGTGGGGTGTTATGTCGAGTAGTGTTTCTATATGTTGGGATGCCGAATCCTTGAACATTCTTCTCAATGATTATATGCTGATGGGCGCGGTATTAACGCTTTCGCCAGGATAGTGGCTCCTTCTCCAGCTCCTTGGCACGCTGGGCAGCCTCATGGTTACGCCGCGTAATGGCCAAATGTTCGGCCTCCGAGAGCAGGCTATAGCGATTACCCTCCTTGCTCATATATCCATGGATGACGGCGGCATGCAGAGTGTGAGGAATATGACGCTTTAGCTCCACCACCGGCCGATGCAGGCGGGCGGCCAGTATATTGACAATTTCCGGATAGCTAACTGGCCGCAGGAGCTCACCCATCAATGCCAGGACAGCGGGAAACAGATCCGGCAACGGTTCCTTACGGCTGCGCAACAGATGCTTGGTGCTGACAATGCGATGCACAAGGTGGCCCGGCAGCACAGGCGGCGGTATACTCAACAGGCTCTGGGAGGCAACTCCATGGACATGATGGGGAAGCACTTGTACTGGCGCCGGGGCCTGACCCAAAGGAGTTGGTAACAAATGTTCCCTGGGATGTGGCAACAAAGGTTCCCTGGGATGTGGCAACAAATGTTCCCTGGGATGTGGCAATAAAGGTTTCCTGGGATGCGGCAACAAATGTTCCCTGGGATGTGGCAACAAATGTTCCCTGGGATGCGGCAACAAAGGTTCCCTGGGATGCGGCAACAAAGGTTCCCTGGGATGCGGCAACAAAGGTTCCCTGGGATGTGGCAGCAGGTGTACCCTTGGATGTGGCAACAAATGGTGTCCCCTATGATGTGGCATCATCTGAGCGTGGGGCAGCAGGTGTCCATGCAATCGCGGTTGGCCATGACGGGCATGACTGAAAGGACGTAATGGATGGATATGCGCCAATGGATCCGATGGCTGATGGAGCACTGACATCTGCCGCATCAACAGTTGATAGGTGGCCTCGGCACCGGCTGCAGCGGCGGCTATAGTTCCCGATGGCGACAAATCGGCGCTGTGATCTTCTAGGCTCTCCTTCGAGGGCTTAAATATCGGGGCCTTGGCATTCAGGCGAAATTGCGAGCAACGTGGAAGAATCTCACTTGCAACTGGAAATGGATCCGTGGCACTATTTGGCGGCATTTCATAGGCAACAGCATCGGCATTTAGATTGGATTTGGAGGCCAAACGTATGGCCGTGGCTGTGGGTAATGGAAAATTCTGATCCTGCCATTCAAGGGGAGAGGGTACTTCGGTGAGGAGGGGCTGCTGTGAATCCTTGGGCTCATTCAAACGCTTTCGGCCCAGGCAATCGCCTGATTCTTCCGGGGCTGGGTCATCGGCGCAATGGACTTGGACTTGGGCTTGGTCTAATTCTAGCTGATCAATCCCAATTCCAGGGCCATGTCCCTGCCCCTGCTGATCGCCACATGTGCTGGTCGTGCTGCTCCTAGTGCTGCTGCCGCTGGTGGTGGTTGTAGTGGTGGTGGTGGTGGTGGTGGTGCTGTTGCTTGAGCTGCTAACGGTATCACTATTAGGGCCTTCCATCTCCAACTCATCCGTCTCGGCCTCCGGCTCAATCTCCACCTCCTGTTCAATATCATTCCCCTTATCGATTGCATTATCTATTTCAAATTTCGAATAAAACTCTCTCTCCTGCTCCCGGGCCGAGGCCAGTTCCCGGTCAAGGCGCTCCAGCTGGTTCAAATGTTGGCCAAGACTTAGACTGAGGTTATGCATTTTACGACGATGACTCAGCTGCTTGAGTTTGGCCAAATACGGGGACATCATCTTCTGGCCGTAGTTAAGCTAAAGATTCTCCAGTATGTCACGGATAAAGAATCTTCTCCTTAGGCAATTGGTTCCGTTTGATATATATACATATATATATATATAGCTCTATATAATTCGATTCCTGAAGTTTGGTTTCGTTCGGTGCGGTATTCGGTTCGGCGGTTGTTAATAGCTAAAATGGGTTTATGGATTTTTGCGTTTATCTTTTTTTTGTATTATATTTTTCTTTCTTTGATTTTTTGTGGGTTTTTTTTATTTGATTAGTTTTGTTTTTAGAAATAAGCAATTTTTTTTCTATCGAATTTTGATGATTTTTTGATTATTATTGCTTTGTAACGGTTACGTTGTTGGGTTTCCTTTTTTTTGCAATTATAAAATATATGCTTATACATATATATATATATATAGATATATCTGCACTCGTTTACGCTGACTGCACGTGGTGTGACGATAAAAGCTGCCTGGGTAGCGGGGTACAGAGTATAACCCAACGTTGGAACACGATACGGATGCGTTAATTTACAACAGGTTTTTGTTGTTCTGCCGAAAAGTGAAATTTTGTCGATCCGAGTGAAAAGTGTATGGTGCTCAGTTCAGGTCGAAGTGAAAGCGAAATGGAAGTGTGAATTCTGAAATCTAAAATATGACTGAGGCCAGGACTACTGTGATGACATCCAGAAAGTCTTTTAAAAGGCCATCTGAGGGTTATGTTTTTTTTATAATCAAAATCAAAATTAATAATCAAAATTATTATTCAAAATTAATAATCAAAATTAATACTCAAAATTATTATTAAAAATGTATAATCAAAATTATCATTAAAAATTAATAATCAAAATTATTATTTAAAATTATTATTCAAACTTAATAATCAGAATTATTATTCAAAATTAATGATCAAAATTTTTATTCAAAATTAATAATAAAAATTATTATTCAAAATGAATAATTAAAATTATTATTCAAAATGAATAATACAAATTAATTATTTAAAGTAGTAATCATAATTATTATTCAAAATTATTATTCGAAACAAATAATCAAAATTTGTATTCCAAATTAATAATCAAAATTGTTATTCAACATTAATAGTCAAAATTATTATTACAAATTAATAAAAAAAAATGATTATTCAAAATTATTATTCAAAATTAATAATCAAAATTATTATTCAAAATTAATATTCAAAATTATTATTTAAAATTAATAATAAAAATGATTATTCAAAATTAATAATTAAAATTATTTTTCAAAATTAATAATCAAAATTATTACTCAAAGTAATCATTCAAAATTAATATTTCAAAGGAATATTACAAATTAATATTCAAAATTTCCATTAAGAATATAGCAAAGCTTCCTTAACTCACACAAAATTAATTGGATAAGTCTAAGGATTTTTTTTGTTGTTTGCCAGCTTTGTACTGTATATCTCAAACATTTAACGCTTTTGGCTATACCTAATATCTTCCTAAGATATACATATATTTAAACCCCTTAACTGAAAAAACCCAAGGCTGATTTTAGACTTATGTATATCAAGTTGTATGCCAAAAGCCAACACCCAACATATTTTTGCCTGTTGCCAAAATGTAGTTCTTTGGCCCCTGAGAATGGAAATAAATACATTTTTTTGGGGTTGAAATCCACACACAGACGCACACGCACAACCCGCCGAGTGTTTACAGTACATAAATAAATCGGGGGTAAAAAAAAAAAGAAACTTAACCATTTTGGGGTTCTGGGATGACTTTGCCCCGCGGCCACAAAAACAAGCCAAAGTCGAATCTAAATCCGAATCCGTTTACCCAAAGCATGTTGAACAATATGCCACCAGAGAGAGGACCCCAGGACCTGACTGGGGACCAAAAGGACTCGCAAGCAAATAAAATTTGGAAGGCGGGAGCCAAGACCCACTCAGCCCGACGACCTTCGTGATGATGAGGTGCGAAAAATCACAAGAATTGGTTTTCATTTGTTGAATTATGGCAATTGGCCTTGAGGGGGGGTCCTGAAAAGGATAATACTGGGCATTAGTGACCCCTTCTCCAAACAAATGAATAACCTGTTAATGTGCCAGGTCACTTAAGCAGCTTTTACATCATCATCATCATCATCAGCAGCAGCAGCATCATCATTATCCTGGTCTTGGTGTGTTGGCTAATTTCACAATTTTCAAATTACACACCACAAAATCTCATTTAGCTGAGTAAAGCCAGTTGACTGGACTAAACTGAGAAGGAGGACAAGCCGCACGCACACACAAATTACTAAATGAGTTGACCCCCAGGACCTTGCTCCTTCGCCTCCCTAAATGTAATGTGCCAGCCTCACGCTCGCTTTGCCCGTTCAACGGGCGTGAAAACAACGCATTCACACCGCACACATAAGCGCAGTTAACGGAGCCTGGAGCTAAGACCTCGAGGCACCCGGGAGTCCCCCCTACATCCTGCACACGGGGAGAAAAAATATATTAAAAAAGGAATTATTTTGATGACTCAAAACTAAAGGTTCTTCTTCTTTCTTGGTTTTGATTTTATTTAAAATATTATTGGTTTAAAATAATATTCAGTAAATAATTCTATAGAAACTGTAACTGAAATTGGAAAATATATTTTCTCAATGTGCTGGCCGCCGCTTCCAGTCCAAACCAGGTATTATCACACATGGCAGGAGCAGTAGAAGAAGCTTCAGGGATGGCCAGTGTGGTAGGTTCTTGGCGACCAAGGACATAAGCGTGACTAAACCCCAAGCGCAGTGACTTCCGTCGCTTCAAGGGGGGGAGAGAGAGCCCGGAGAAGCCACTGACTGCATCCTGTTTGGAGCCTTTAAATGCCAGTTGGTGTCGCAACAATCAGTGAACTCAAACACAGTCACAGCACACGAACACACACATATACAGGCCCTCTTCAGGGCAGGACATCTATATAATGCAACGACCATATATAGAGATGTGCACAGAAAGGAGATTTTTGTGAATGGAAAGGAATTTAAACATGAGGGAAAATGAATATATATTTATTTATGAAAGCCATAATAATAGGGGATTCCTTTTAAATATATAATTAAAATATTAAATAAAAATAATTCAAGAAATATCCTTTAAATTTCTTAGCAATTAATCTAATAAGAAGAGAAAATATGCTGCCATCCCTAAACGAACTTCATTTGGACATCACTTTCACACACAAACACACACACTATATGTATATATACTCAGGAACAGGAGGGTCAAGATGGGAGGGGACTTGGCGCCCAAAGCTGACACCACATCAAACACAAAGGACGCGATTGAGGTCGGCCGTCTTAGTCAACGTATCCTTGTTGATATGACCGCAAGCTCTAGGCTTCCATATGCCAGCATCACACCTAAGGAAAGGTGGGCCTAGGCACGGGTGCGAGGATAAAGGACAATGGATATTGGCGGTTCTACTACCTACAAGTTGCATTTCAATTAGCTCGTTTCGCTGCAAGGTTCCTCAATTTGGGGATTGATCAGCTTATGGAAAGGATTCCACTGGGACATCAACGGAATTAAATGGGTTGCCAATGGGCAACGCTTTACAGGATTTCCATGCAGAATTATTCTCTTAAGACAGGATTTTTAAATTAAAACCAAGACAAAATACAAATTTGAAGTAACAAGGCTTCAGGATTACAGTTTTTTTTTATTCAAGACTTTATAAATTTAATTTAATTATTTAAAGAATTCCCAAGGTTTCCTTTTATTGCAGTTTAATTTCTATTTAGCTGCTATTCAGACTCCGAATTTGATCCTCCACTGTCATTAGCATAATCCACCGATTCGCGACTAAGTGTTGCGGAGGAGCTATTGCCACGAGTTTGGAGGCGCTCCAGGCGACTGGAGACCACCGAATATCGGAGATTCTTTACACGCAGATAGCCAGTGATGAGGGCATCCTGCAGGCCGACCGTAATCTGACGCTTTAACTCCTCATCGTTGCGATTCATTCGCCTGGAGATGGCCGCCACAATCTCGGGCTCCGTCAGCGGATGCTCCGAGTCGGCGATCACCCGCAGGATGCTGCTGAATAAGTTTGGGATGAGTTTGCGGCGGGGCGCCCGATTGTAGCTGCTATGCAACATCCTGGCGGTCTCTGGTCCTGGGAGTCGGGGGGCGGGCATAATTCCAAATGATACAAAATGTGAAGCGAAAGCTGGCGGGACATCTATTAACGGGGCTAACCAATTTTGAAAGATTTACTTACTGACAATTAACAAAAATATCGAAATAACTGAGCCTTTTGGGAATGGTTACTACGAATATTAAAGGTTTTTTGTTAAGTAAAAAATGTTTCAAGTGCTTAAAACTTGACAAAAAGATAAGCAAATAACTAAATTTAAATATGGTATTTAAAACAAGAATTTGCAATTGGTTCTTTCTTTTTATTTTTAAAATAAATACTTAAAAAATTACATAAATATAGTTAAGGAATACCAAGGAACTGTTAATATGATATTTTAGGCTAGAATTTCCTGATTTAAGTTTAAAAGAGGGAAAAAATCCCTGAGAAAACTCTGCAAAGAATAATTTAATAATTTAGCAAAACTGCAAGTTGTATTTTTTGTCTGAAATTCAGAGCATAATAATTTTAATTTAATATAAAAACTTTATTAAAGCTACAATTTTTAATTGCTTCGAGTTTCAAATGAGTGAAAAAAAAACCTTCGTAAGAATTCAGCAATTGAATTCTAATGAATCAATGCGAGATGTATTTTTATAATATATCACAAGAAAATATATTTTTAAATTTAATAAAAATACAGGAAAATCCACAAACCAAATGAGCGCCTTAAAGCCATCGCCCTTTTTGTGGAAGCGACGCGTCTGGCCCCGAGACTACAGTCACTTACACTTACTCCGAGGTCGGCGGAGGCCAGGACTTGGAATTGGGTTTGGGTTTGGGTTTGGGGGCAGACAGGCAGGACTGGGAGACGGGCAGACGAGTATCGATTTACAGTTAAAGTGACTGTTGCGGATATGCGGATGCTGTAAGTGTAAGTGTAAGGGGCAAGTGTATGGGTAATCAAGTACAAATGCGAGGACATTCAGAGTCGTCGATGACGCCATAGACACAAAAAAGGAGGAAGCCAAGGAATCTGCGACAGGGCGCTTCAAATTTGCATGGCGACGGCATCGGAGGCAGCCAAGGATTCGCTTTATTTTGTTGTGTCTGGCACGTGTCGCTGGGAATTTAGATAGCGGAAAATTTCCGTAGAGCATAATACACACAATAAACCGCAACGCGATTGACATTTTCCTTCTCCTTTGCATTTCCCCCCCCCAACAACTCTGGAAAATCGCATTTATCTAACCGCGAGGGGTGGCTAATGAGTTTGGCTTAAATGACAGTCGTGCCGAGTGCATTCCTTAATTACACCATCCACATGTGACCCAAGCGATGTCAGCAGCAGGTGTATGAGTTGAGGCACTGAGAAATAAAGTAATAAAAAAAAATTATTTTAAATATTAAAAACCCATTAGGAAATAATGAAAATATTTGTAATAATTCAAGAGACTCTAGAGAGGTTATTTGATAGTTCTAAATATTTTATTGAATACTTTATAAATATTTATCGAATTAAAGGCCTTTGAGCACTGAGAAATAATATAAATAAAAATTATTTTAAATATTAAAATCCCATAAAGAAATAATGAAAATATTTGTAATAATTCAAGAGACTCTAATGTCTTGAATAAAATAATTATAATTATTAAATAACCTCTATTATTTTATAGTTAAAAATATTCTATTAACTTTATAACCTAATTTTTTAGTTATAAATATTTTATTGGAACCCCTTTAAGCTTTAAAAAAAGACAATATTTTAAGCTTACAAAAAATCTCATTTCTTTGTTTTTACACATTAATCTATACAATAATTTTTGTTTATTTCACAATAATTCTTTATACATAAACGCATAATTGTTTTCCCCAATGCATAAACCCACATCGGCTGACTTACATATAGATTAGAACCCCCATAAAACCCCCCCGCTGGCTGGCTGCGTCCCTTTGGCAGCTGTCAAGCTTGATTAGCAACTTTGAGCTGCTGAAGCGAAGCTAACTTTTGTTTCACTTCCATTTCGGTTTGATATTATTTCGCCTCCCAAAGCTACCCCAAACTCCCTTCGTCCCCCCCGTGTGGCTGCAGCTGTGGAGTGTTAATTATGACTGACAGAGTTGGCAAGAGCTGCTACACATTTCAGCACTTGGACTCCACCCAGGCGAGCAATCCGATCCAGTGAGTCACCCGGTTGGCCATATCCCACATATAGCCCTTGTCCAGTGTCCAGTCCAGCCGCTGCAAGTTTGACTAATCCAGGCGCCAGTGATTAGGCCAGGCTCCAAATGCTCCGACTAGTAACAATTAAAGCCAGCCAGTTGCGACTGCAAAAGTTTAGCCTCGAAATCCCATCAGACAATGCACAGAGAGAAATAAGTTTCATGTTGGGAATTATCATAAAATGTATGATAAAATTAGAAATGCAAATAGGAAAATTTATATATTGATTAAAAATAATATCTTAGGGCTCAGTTAAAGGTAGTCAATAAAAGAAAAAGGTTTATTTCGACTCTAAATTTTAGAGACGTATCGATACATTTTTTTTTTTATTTTCATGGCAGTTTATAGTTGAAATTTTAATATAAAGTTATTCTCATAGAAAAATCAATATTGTATTATTATTATTTTATATTTTTTTATTATTTTATATTTTATTATTATTTTATATTTTATTATTATTATTTATTATTTTATTATTATTATTTTATATTTTATTATTATTATTTTATATTTTATTATTATTATTTTATATTTTATTATTATTATTTTAAATTTTATTATTATTATTTTATATTTTATTACTATTATTTTATATTTTATTATTATTTTATATTTTATTATTATTATTTTATATTTTATTATTATTATTTTATGTTATTAATAAAATAATTTTGCAATTTGATAGATCTTTGATTTCGATAGCAGCATTTATTTCTTGAAGTTATTTAATGGAACTTACATATGTATTTCCCATACACAAAAACTAAAATTTATATAAAAAAAATTCCACTAACCCTATTAAATTTGCATATCTCAATAAAACTATTTCTTATTCTCGATAACCCCAGAAACTATTGAATTTATAGAAATATTACTACAATATATATTTCCTTTTAATTTTCTGCTTATAACATCCCTTTGATTTTTTCGTCCGTGCAACCCCCTCCCTCAGTTGTGCAATTAACTGAAACTTTTAGGGATTTGGGGGGTGTGATGCAAGAATTATGACTCGAAATCAGGCGAGCGGAGATCCGCACACATGAAAAATAATTTATTTTACGATTAGCGGACAGCGATATGGCCAGCGATGCGATTAAGTGGCTGGGCGTCATTCCCGCTGGCCCGGTGAATAAGTACTATAACGACTATATATATATATACATATATGGTAACTGGAGGACACAATATCCATTGAGATTGAGAGAAGCGGCGACGCTGGCGTCAGCGAAACCATTCAACTCTCTCAGTGACCAGGCGGAAGTTGTTGGCCATTTGAGGGGCGACTGAAGGCCATAAACTTGTACAGTGAATTATCGATAGGGGGTGACGCGGTCACAGATAGTATAAAGTTTTTCTTAAAGGAAATTACTAAAGTTTTTAAGCCGAAATACTTTAAGCAAGGTTAGAAATTTATTTTAAATATTTACTTGAACTAACATTAATGTTGTTTTTCCTATTTGCTTGTCAAAAAATTCAGATTTTGCTGCGAAAATTATAAAAAAAATTGAAATTGAATTGAAAATTTAAATTATTAAACTTAAACAATAGTTTTAGTATTGATTTAAGAGATTTAATTAATAAAGCTTAGTGATTAGGACCTTCTACAAACCACTTTCCACTTTTCCAGTTACCATAATAACCCCAAACACAAGTAAAATATTATTAGGATATAAATGCCAATCATAAACATGTCGCATACTTCCTTCAAGTTTCCACTTTGCCGGGAAATGAGATCCCAAAGTTTCCCACAATTGCCCGTCCCAAGTAAGTAGTTAAGTTAATTTTCAGTGTGCTCACATTATCGCGCGGGTAAGGTGAAAGCGAGAGTGAGAGTGAAAGTGAAAGCGAAAGTGCGGCAAGGACACTCAAATAATAATAACAATCTGCCGCGAGGGGGGACGCTGGATTCTTAATGGTAACGCTAAGCGAAAAAGTTTTTATGATTTTTATTAGTTTCGCCTCGCGATGGGTGGCCAAAACAAATGGCCAGTATGGCCATAAAGATGCCCCCCTCAAATATATATTGGCATCCGGGGACTGGGACAGCGATTGAGCATTGAGATTTTACCAAGATTTCCCTTAGATTTCCATTCGAGATTTATCAACGCCGCACGCTATGCTCACAATGCGTGATATATGCCATATGGCGAGGTTCGGAGTTCGATTTTTGGATGGTCAGCCATCGAATTGGACTCGGTGTCCTTGCTTCTCGGTGGAATCTCTCTGCTTTTCCTAGCCGCAGGCGTTGCTAATCTAATTTGCAGTTATTGGCGGGCCAGATTAGCCCCCAAAAACACACACACACACACATGTGTGTGTAATGCGAATCGCGTGCTTGGAGATTCCATTCCGGATTGCCTATAATTTGGCAAAAGTGCACTGAGAGAAATGGTTAACTAACTCATTATGTTAACTAATATAAAATATTTTTTTTTATGAGCGAAAAAATGTAAACTTTTTTTTTATATTTAAAATTAACTAAAGGTTTAACCTGCTAAGAGTTTATGACAAATTTTATAATATTTAAAATATATATTTTAAAAAAATGTTGTATATATTATAAAATTCGAGATAAAATATCACTTTGTTTGGTGTTTTATTTTAGTCTTTTAGTTTTTTCTAGAAATTTTCTTCAAGTGTTATTTTTACAAGGAAGTGGGCACGAGGACATATTACCATCGGAGGATGGTAAGGCAGACAGGACTCGAAATACAGCCGCCGCCTGGGCACCCACACTCGCACACATTAGTTGAAGCTGTGCAAGTGCAAAACATAATGAAAATGATGTCAGTTTGATAAGATTTCGCCGCAGGGTGTGTGTAAGAGTGGGTGTGTACAAGAGTGCGTGTGTAGATGGTGTGTGTTGTTGTGCGAGTGCCTCGCTCGCATGTTATGAGAAAAGTTTCGCCGCTTAAAGATGTTTCAATGGCAAACTTGGGCAAGGCATGCTCTTGGAAAAGCGCAGGGAAACTCTGTGGGAAAACCTAAGGAAAGTGAAGGGGAAACCCCCAAAAGCAAACCGAAATGTGCTGTTTGCATGCACATCGAGTGTATGCCATTTGTTTTCCTTTTTTTTTTTTTTTTTTTTTTTTGGGCTTTGAACAAATCCCATCGAAATAGTTTGTTGGTAATACGAAAATTGGAACAATAATTCGAAAGAAAAAAAAGTTTCGCGTGAGTCATTGTGTTTATTACAAATGATTTAATTCGCTATGCTGCCATTAGTTAAGGTGGCCAATTAAAGAGGGCAATAAAGAACGGATTTACAATAATTATAGCACACTTTTTAGGGCTGCTTTTTAATACAACACTTATTTTTATGGTTTCTCCTTAATTATAGTGTATTATTTATTCTCTTTTTTTTTTGGTTTCATTTCAAAAAGTAAACAAAAAACCCTTTATTAAGTCTTTAAAAAACCATTGAAAACTTGGCTTAAACTTAAACTTCAGTTAGAAGCAATTACTGCGTCTGTTCCTTTAAATTATGTTTGGTAATATCTATGTATATAAGGCCTTAATAGCTCAGTTGCATCAGTTTGCCAAGTGCCCCACACCTACTGGGGTCCTCGAGGATGCCTTTGTCCTTTGCAGCAAACACACTCAAAACACGTCCAATCAGCCTCGGACTTTCATGTGTTGCATGTGCTGCGTGTGCTGCTACTGCTGCTGTTACCAGGACACACAATGTCCTGCCAGACTGGCAGCTGACAACGCCTATCAAATTAAGCAAAACAAAATTGCATTAGGGGCGAAAAGTTGCAAGCCCTGCACAAAGGCAGCACCCCAAACCAGCGCCACTTAATAAACCCTTTCCCCACACAAACACTTTTGAACAACAACAGTTGCAAAAATAGTTGTTAAAAAGCTATATTATTTATGAAAATGAAATAATCTTAATTATAAGAATATTTGAAACTTCCGTTTGCTTGATTTTATAAAGATTTTCTATTGAAAATCTATTGAATTCTCTTTTCTCCTAAATTTTGACTGCTATTATTTTGACCTCCCCTGTCTGGCGGGTGTCTGTGTTACTGGGGGGCGTGGCATGTCAGCGCCGCCAAAATTATTCATTGCACAGTGCGGTCCAGACAATTTATGCTAATCAACATCAATCGATTTGCATGGCCCGTGCCTGGCCAAAGGATAAACGCTCTCCTCCTGCTGCTGCTGCTCCTCTAGAGGCGTCCTGTTTATTGGGCGGTTCCGATGGCTGCGGTTCAATGGCTGTAGCTCCTGCCTAGCAGCAGCTCCCGCCCATGGATGGGGCCATCGATGTCCAAAGTGGACAATCACTGCATGTGGCTGATTGCATACGGCGCACAACAATGGCTGCCCCCGGAGTCTGGATGTTCGGTTGCCTCCTCTGACTCCTTCGCACTGTTGCTACATATATGTGTCTATGTACGTATAGTTGCGGCTTGTGGATGTGGCTGGGTCTGTGCCTGCGACAGCAATAATTTCATAATGTTTATAAAAAGGGAATAAACAGAATTGCTGGGCCGCCAGACGAGTTAAAAAGGGAGTTCGCCGGCCAGATGATGCTCTGTCTCTACTTTTGTTTTTATTTTTGGTTTACTTTTTTTTAGGTTTTAGTAGGTTTTAGGTTATAATAATTTTAGTAGAGCAGACTTTTTGTATAGGATTTTTTTTTTGTTTGTAAAGCTGGATCTAAAGCTTGTGGGGAGGAGGAAAAAGAGGGAATGAGCGTAAAACGAGAAAAGCCATTCTCTTTCTACCTCTCTCTCCCCTCGCCCACTAATTGTAGTTCGATCGACGGCCGCTTGTAGCGTTTTCATTCAAATGACACTTTTAAAATA
Source organism: Drosophila mayri (assembly GCA_008042485.1). NCBI lineage: Eukaryota > Metazoa > Arthropoda > Insecta > Diptera > Drosophilidae > Drosophila > Drosophila mayri. Next base: position 28,058 of record VNJN01003222.1, on the reverse strand, counting down.
TATTTTAAATTATATTTTAAGACGGGAAGGAGCCATTTTCGATATGTACATATATATATTTCTAGTTATTTATTGCTTACTTTCAAAAGCCATGTAATTATAAACAAAAATTTCTTTGAGTGATGTTCTCTACAAAGGACTCTCCTTTTTATAGTGCAACAAAGTGTTCGCTCATCTCTCGCTTATCAAGCAGCTGACTCATCCTGCGCCTGCCCCCATTTTTGGATGGCATGTTGCGACACTTAACCCCACCCAGCCGTAATCAACCCTTTGCAACCACCAAACTGCAACTCCTGCTCCTGCCTATGCTCCTCTTTCTGCTCCATTCCAACGCAGTTTATAGTCGCCGCTTAGGCACACATGTTGTCATCATTGCCATCGCCACGGCCATCATCATCATCAACATGGTTGCAGGGGGGCAATGCGATGCGAACCATAGTTCCACAGGGGGTCAAGCCAGGAGGGACTGTCGGCTGGTCGGGTTGGATGAATGCCTGGACGGTTGGATAGATGGATGGATGGGTGGTTGGTTCATAGTTGACCCCCAGTTGAGCATGCTCATGAATTTGGGCTGTATGGCAAATGAAGTTGAGCCCCAGCTGGAGCCACGAGAAGCGAGAAAAAAGCGACTGCAAATTTACTCAATTTTACCCACACAGCAGCATGTGTATGTGTGTGTGTGGGTTGGAAAATTTTGTAAATTTTGTTTGCCAAATTGTGTGTGTGTGCGAGTGTGCGGGTGTAATTGCTCTGCATTTGTCATGGACTGCAAAAATTGGGCCACAATCAGAGGCTATATAGCGAAAGGGAGAGTACGTAATCACAGCAGAAATTTCCTTAAAAAAAAAAAAATGTGAAGTGATTTAAATGGTTTTAAATGGATGATTTTTGTTAAATTCTAAAACTGGAATGGTTTATTACAGGCTTGAAATTCTCTCAGAAACCAGCTTAAAGTGAGCTGTAAAATTAGCAAGTTAATAAATATTTTATAGCATTTTTATGAGATTATAAAATATATGTGAATTCTGTAGATTTTATTTTTAATAATAACAAAAATACCTCAAGAAAACTTAAAAAAAAAATGTTAATAAACACATTTTTATATCAAAGTAATTAACAAGGACACCTGATATATACGTATATTAAATATATAAAAAAAAAGTAAAAAAAAAGAAAAGTTGAAAGGTTTTAAAGTAGACGAAGTAAACTAAATGATTTTCCCGGTTCGGATCATTGGCAATTAAAAAACCCATATAAATGATACAAAAGGGCGGTGATTTTGCAGAGGCGGCTTGCACCTGTGGGTGAGGCGGCGACGGTGCAATTAGGTAAATCATGGTATGCTTTGTAATTTTGCCACAGGCAAAAACGTACTGAGCCACTGACAGGCTGGCAAATTGCGACCATGGTTGCCGAAGGACGACAAGGAGGAGCTTCCTGCACGGACAGAAAGTTTCGGCAATGAACTTCCCCGGCTCTACGGCTTAACACATCCGGAAGGAGCAAGGAGCAGGAGCAGGAGCTGGTGCTGGGTGCCCAGGTGTGTCCTCTGCAGAGAACAAAAATAATAATAAAAAAAAAACAAAGTATTCCAAATGGTTAAAAACTAAAAGTAATACCATTGAGAATATGCCTAAAAAGTAGTAGATTTTGCACTTTGACCAGTCCTTTTTTTGTCTAATCTTATTCTTGAAATAACTGAATATTAAGCAAAAATATTCCAAATTCAAGGTAGACACCATCCCAAGGGTCCTTGTGCTGTATTGACAAGAGCAATTCATGGTTCCCGGTACAGTTTTCTTATTTTTCTAGCCGTGTGGTTTCGCCAGGACCTTCTGTGCGGGCCCTCTGCGTGTTTGTGTGCATGCATGAGCTTTTACAAAGCCTGTGCAGCGCATTGTCCTTGCTTAATTGTCTGCAAGGACAACAGGAGTCTAAAGTCCGGAGTCCGGAGAGCCAGTTGAGTTCGAAGTGGATCTGGAGTTCTGGCAGCGCCAGGTTGACAACAAGAAGTGCCGTCCTGTGGCTTCCAGTTGCATAATTCTCCCCACTCTGCCCCCCTCCATTACGGGCATAGAATAACTCGTAGCCCTCGAAAGATACACATGTTCGCATGTCCTGACAACTCCTGGCAAGCAGTTGCAACTTCATTTGTGCTTTCGCTCGGCCAACTTGGCAAAACTTTCGAGTGTAAATAATTGTCAGGCAACTCCTTCCAGCAGAAAAGAAACTCAACCGCAAAAATTTGAAAGGGGGGAGCAGAGTGAGGAAGGAAGCAGGCACAGCATTTATGGTTATTTATATGCTCTCTCTCTGTGTGTGTGTGTGTGTGTGTGTGTGGAGGGATTTGCCTCTGATACTTATCCTGGGCCCCAAAACCAACCAGCCAGCCATTTGCAGCAGCTCCAATTAGTTGTTTTTGTTGTTGTTGTTGGGAGGACAAGTGTTATCCCCCGTGAGGTAAGAATCCCTAGATCCATTGTGGAGACATAATGCCATCCGGTTGGGAGAATATTAATCAGAGTCCTTAGAAGGGGGCTAAGCAAGGTGAATTTAGGTAGCTTTTTGATCGCTTTTTGGGTCTTGAAATGGTTTAAAAATTTTGAAAAAAAAATTTTAAAAATAAATTGATATTTAATTGTAATAATTAAAAAAATATATTACAAATATTGTAAGAAAATTTTAGTAAAAAAAAGGCTAAGCTTAGTTGAGTTTACGGAGCCTTTTAATGTCATTTTGGGTCTTGAAATGGTTTAAAAATTTGAAAAAATACAAAAAAAAATTGATATTTAATTCTTATAATTTTAAAAATATTGTTATAAAAATAATAGTAAAATAAGGCTAAGCTAGGTGAGTGTAGAAAGCTTTTTGATCATATTTTGGGTCTTAAAAATAGTTTAAAAAAATGTTCAAATTTTTTAAATATCAAAATAAATTAATATTTAATTCTAATAAATTAAAAAACAATATGAAAAATATTGTAAGAAAATTAAAGTAAAAAAAGGGTAAGGAAAGTGACTTTAGTTAGCTTTTTGATCTTATTTTGGGCCTTCAAACGGTTTAAAAAATAACAATAAAATTTTATTCTAATCATTTTTTAAAAATATTTTAATAAAAATAATATTCAAATATATAACAAAACTCCCATATGATTCATGCTTTGTTGCCTGGCTTAATCCAGGCCGGAAAATAGTTTGTCCAGAAAGTTTTCCCCCCCAGGCAGGCAGGAGAGCGACCGTTTTACTGCCATCAATCATTGCGGACTGGAAGGAAGGTTGGAAGGGAAGGCTAGGAAAATTGGTAAAGAAATAAGAAAGGACTCGCCCAGTGGGAGGGGGTGTGAGAGGTGTATTAATTGCAAGTGAAATCACTTTGAACTTCATTAAAAAGCAACTTAATCAAGTCAACTCAAGTTGAGCCGAAGTTTTGCCACCTGGAATTCAGCTGAATTGCCTAAAAATTATTAATTAGCAGGGGGAGCAAGCAGAGAAAGGACCAGCCAGGACGAAAAAGTGTGTGTGAGAGAGAAAGAGAGAGAGAGTGTGTAAGTAATCGTTACCAGGCCGAGCTGCTGGCTCTTAAATATTTCATATTTAATTGCGCGCGTAAGCAGCACATTTATTGCTACAAGGCAGGCCACCCTCCATGCATAACACCCTCCGGGGGGCACTTACCTGAACCCCACACCCCACCCTCACCCACACCCGCTCCAAGCCCAAAGCCAATCCCAACCTGCCACCCGTTGAAAATTGGCAACATTAATAAAATTAGACCCGTCTTAAAGGGGGGTCTTTCAGCCTTTGCTATTTTCCATTTTCCATTTACCATTTTTCACTTGATTTGTGCCCGCCCTTGCCTCCTTTTTCCTTTTTTTGTATTAACTTTATTTTGTTTTCATAAATGCTCTTTAAAATCTTATTAGCCACGCGCCCTGATCAAAGTGAAGTCTTTAAAAACAAAAGGAGGAGGTGTGGAGGGGGAAGAACCCTCTAGCGAAATCCACACCCAAGGATCTTGGCCAGGTGACGCCAGCATCGTAAACGACACTTTGATGAGGGTTTTGTGTGTCCTGTGTGTGTGAGTGATGTTGCTGGCTTTTTCTGGCAGCAGCAAGTCCATTGAATTCGGTTGACTGATAATACAAGTTGGTTGGGTTATCCTTTTAGCTTTATTTATATATATATTTTTTTTTACGTGGAGAGTGAGGAAAATCAGGCTCGTGTCCTTCAGCACCATCGTTGATGGCAAAACAATTAGTCATCTTCGATGGAAAAAAGTTTGTAGATTGAGAGACGATGAATAACTCTTTTTTAAGACAGAATTTGTTGGTGGTTTTATATGGAAATTTGTGGTAAAAGTATTTAAATTATTATAAAATAATTAATTTAAAAACAAAATAAAAAATATTATTTTAAACAAGAAGTCAAGCTAAGCTAAGTGAAGCTGAAACCTCTGACTAACTGGAAGTTTATAATAAATTGGAAAAATACATTAAAATATTTGTTGAAAATGTTTTTATAATTTATATTTTATTCAATATTTTAAAATTTATATTATAATTTTATTATTATACATAATTAATAAAGATAAGAAAATATATATATATATTTTTAATCTTATATATTTTTTTATTTTAATATCTTTCAGGACTCAATCAAAAGCTACTTTGAGACACATTTTAAAGGATTTTCAAATCCCCCGGTGAGTACCTAAACATCCTTCTATATATATTCTTGATATTTAATTGAACATTGACTATATTATTTATTTATTAATTAACACAACTTGTGTGCTTAACAGTAAATGTATTGCCTTTGCAAGTCTAGCAGGAAGGTTCATTGAACCACTTCATTAGGCTGGAGGTTGTTCTTCGGTTGGGGGAATGGGGCTGGGTAGCTAATCCAATTTTAATTGGTCACAGTGTGAAAAGCTGACCATGGGCATCGTCCAACAGCCACATCCTCATCCGCATCCGCAGCCATGTCCGTCGTGGAGCGCAACGAATCGCTCTTTACACCTCCGCGTATGCTTGCTCCTGGCGGATGCTGCTGCTGCTGTCACAGGATGTCAATTTCAATTTGACATTTATTTTATTGTGTGTGTGGGAGTGTGCGAGTGTGTGCGGGTGTGTGTGTGGGTGTGTATTTGGGCCGTAATAAGCCGCATTCGTTTATTTTAAAACCGCTTCAATTGTTGCTCACTCGATGCGATCGAATGCCCATTCGAGTGTGTGGGTGTGCGTGTGTGAGTGGTGTGTGTGCGTGTGTGCGGTCTGCAATTTGATGTTGTGTATGCTGGCCGCGTAACACCCCCCCACACACACACACACACACCTCCACACTGTCAGAAAAATGACTTATTTTCTTTTAATTGAATTTTTATGTTTAATTAAATTCCATTTTAAACTTTTTTTTATGGTGAAGAGGTATCCTTGCCAAATAATCCTTTTGATACAAAGTTGTGCCATCTAACAAGATTTTTTTGGTTTTGATTTTTCTTTATGTGTTTGTGTATGTGTGTGTGTGTGTGTGGTTACGGGCAACATTTTGTGGTTTTCATTGCTGTTTTCGTTGTGGCAGAAATCCTTTTCCGCTGGACAACGAAGCGGGTCCTGTGAGGGCCACCAAGGGAATGGGTTTTGGGTTTGGGTAAGGGTAAGGGTATCAGTGTGGGTTTTTTGGAATCGGGATTGGGTTTGCCTTTGGACTTGGTCCTGGTCTGTTGGGAGGGTAGAAGTTGCACGCACGACTACATTGTCAAAGTTTTGTGTGTCATTATTGTGGCTGTTGGCGGTTGGCTGCTCTGTGCCTTTGCCTTACGGCTTTGTGGGGCCCCCCAGTTGTTGCCTCGTCCTCGGACGTCCTTGCCATGTTTGTTGTTGCGGGTTATTAAAAACTTTTAACGCTCACAGAGACGGAGCCCAGTCGAAGAGCCCGCCCAGTGACCGCTGCAGTTGCTCGTTTTCATTTTCATTGTGAATGTTAATTACTCCAACGGCGGCGACAACTGTCAAAGCCAGGATCTGTTTTTGGGTTCAGTTCAGGTCTGGGTTCAGGTCGTTCTGCAACTGAAACTTCTGGTCATTTATGGCCAGACTTTAGATACACTGAAGAGAAGTCTTACTAGTAAGACTTGAAAAAATAAAAAATATAAATTAATAAAAAATAAATTTAAGAAAGGAAGCTAACTTCGGTTCGCAGAAGTTTATATACCCTTGCTAATAGCAAATTTAAGACTGGAAATCATCTTTAACTTAAAGAAAAATTAAAAAAAAAAAGTTAAATATAAAAAAAATAATAAAAAATAACGATATTGAAAAATCGTATTTGTGTAGGACTCGAACCCGCGACCTCTCGATCGAAGCCTTAAATTGTAACAGCACGAAGCCTATGTAAATCTATCGCGCTCTTTCTCTCCCTTTCCTCCCACCCAGAAGCTGTAAGATTTCCCAAAGCAATTACAGAAATGACTCATTTAACAGTGGCTTAACATAACATTCAATTTGCAGTTACAGACTCTGTAGCCCAAAAGTTTGCATTGATATTGTGCTTAATCTATTTTTAGCCCACGTCATGCTAAGCTTTCTAAGCTAAGCTTACGAAGCTGAGCTGTGCTCTCATATGAGTAAATCGACCACGCTCTGTAACAGCTAGGCGTGGCCAGGTGGGCTAGCAGGTCTGACTGTGTTGGGCTGAGCGTGATCAGCCCGGCGACCCAGGTTCGAGTCTGCCTCGGGTCGATGGTCGGAAGTTTTTTTTTTTACTTTTCTTATTGGTAGGGGAGAAGGATTAATGCTCGTTAGAGAAAGTCTAGTATATATTTAATGCGTTTTTTTTAAAGATTTTTATTAGTCAAATAACCCCAAAATTGAATTCAAGAGTTTTCATAGCAATATTTTGTTTAGTTTTTCTCGGCAAACTTTATTCAAATTAAAAAAATAAAGAATACAGAAATGTCTAATTTAACAGCTTAGCCTAGCCACATTTTTCTGTTAAAAATCCTAACATTTAATTGGTAGTTACAGACTATGTTAGCCCAACAGTTTACAATGTAAACTTTACATTGATATTGTACTTAATCTATTTTTAGCCCATGCTTAGCTTTGCTCTTCATTTGTATAAATCGGCGAGGCATTTTCAGTGCCTGTAATGGCCAGGTGGGTAAGAAGGTCTGAATGTCGAGGCATATCAGACCGGAGACCCAGGTTCGAGGACCACTTCGGGCGGGCGGGTTTGTTTGGGTTGGTTGAAAATTTTCAGTGTTTAGCTTTTCTTATAGGTAGGTGGGGGACTCTCACATATGTATTAATATAAGATTCTCAATTAACATAAGATTCTCAATAATTATAAGCAAAGATAACGTTGATCGTTGATTCACTGAATCTCCTGTATCCTCATATCTGTACGTATCATGAATGAAACCCCTGAGTTACACGTTTTGTAGCTTACATTTTTTGAAAATTTTTTTTTGAAAAAATTTATTTATGCCAAAAAATCAAGAATAAATATATTTGTATATTTATAAAGCATTAGAAGGAATAGAAATATGAGCACAAATAGAAACAGCAACGGGGCAGAATATATGTACATATACATATATATATATTTTTTTATTTATATGTATAAACAGAATTTTTATAAATTTCTGGCAGTGTTTTTATGCCACTAAACCCCCTTTTTTTGTGTCCCTGCTGCGTCTACCCCCTTTCTCTGGCTAATACTCAGACTTATTTACTTTATGTGACTTTTATGAGAATTAAGCGGCATGCGGTCGCTTACTAAGATCATGGCGATGCTAATGATGACCTTCCTAGATGAGTTGTGAAGTTTGTTTTTTTCATTTTTTGGTTCATTAATTGGGATATTTTGTTATAAAATAGTATAAGTGAAACAATAAAGCTTTTTATCGATTTTTTAAAAGAAATGAAGAAATGCTTATTGTTAAGCTATCCAAAACATGAATAAATAAAATGAATTTCAAGAATTTTTAGATTTTTGTTTATAGTGAAACAAAAAAAAAAAAACACAAACCATCTAAAAAATAATCCAGTTATCCATGATTCCTACTTCCGAACTCTTCCTGCCCTATAGGGCATAGTTTTCCCTAGAATTCAAATCATTTTGGAATTCCAAACTATTCGGTCTATTATCAGCTGCATATTTTATTTTTTCAAATAATATTTTCATCGTTTCCTAAATTTTCATCAAAGTATTTCGGTTACAACAAAACCAAAAAATGTCAAATCATTTAAGTGCGGCCAAGGAGCTGATGGTGGGTATCTGCCTCCTCACGGTCATCACCTTTGCTCCCGATTTTGTGGTGAAACTTCGCCTTGGCTTCAGTGACTGTGATCCCAAGTGCATGATGTCGTACACCTGCCCGGGCATATGGATCTACATGTTGAGCGGATTACTGTTGACTGGCCTTTTGATATACAGCCGGTACCTTCGCTGCCATGTCGTGGTCCTGCTGATTTGGCTATTGATCAGCGGCTACAAATTCCTGATGAAAATCAACAATCAGTCGTGTGTGGTGAAACAGATAATGAGCTATGGCAATCCCTCGGGACCGATCTTTTTGTTGCTCATCTACTTGGCCATCTTCTTCTTGACCGTGGATGTAACGGTTAAGTGGCTCACCTCCGTATAGTAGGTGTTAGCCGCCCGTGTTCCTTGTTCGTGTTAATAAACTAAATACTTGTATAAATATTATTTATTCTTGGGCATCTCTGGCGGCCCCGTCACGATGTCTTCTTCCGGCTAGACGTCACTCTACTCCAGCTCCGGCTCCGACTCCGACTCCAAGGTGATCTCCCCGCTCTTAGGTCCAAGTCTCGGAGCATTGTCTTTTCCGGCGGCTCACGTGCTCACGTACGAAATAATTATAGCGCAAGTACGTGTCCCGAATATGCGAGCACATGGCTCCTTATGCTCCTGCTCCAGCTCCAAATTCTGTTTCTATTCCTGTTCCCTTCTCCTGGAGCTGTTGCTCAACCCAGGGAACCCATTTCATTGGCATATTTATTTTGCTTTTGTTGGCCCAAACGATTTTTTTTTAGGCATTTTCCAACAGTTTGGTTCTTCGGTTCTTAGCTTTTTTGTTTTTGCCTTCAAAAAGTTGGCCCGAAAGTTTGCCCCCTTTACACTTTTCGGTAGTATTTATCCGTTTTTTTGTCCTTGCCGCCTGGTAACCTTCGTTAACAATTCCCTCTGGCTTTCTCGGCATTTTATTTTTTGGTTTTTGCAAAAAAATATTAAGGAACAGAAGTTTGCATCATGTGGCTGGGGTTTTGATTGTTTTCAGAATTTTCATATACTATTTCTTTATACATTTATACCCTTTGCAAAGGTATTATAATTTTAGTTCGAATATTAAAAAGTTTATACATATGTATATTCATGATCCATATTAGCAGGCTAAAAAATATCCCCTTTTTTGAATTTTTTCATATTTTTCAACAAGTTATTTAATTTAATTTAAAAAAATCACAAATATTACATTTCTTAAAATATTTTATCTCTAAAATTGTACAAAAAAATTTATAACTACATTTTTTTAATATATTCAATCCAATGAATATAAATATTAGCCTGATAAAAACTAAAAGGAAATTCAAATTAAAGCATTATTTTTTGCTATGATTTTTTAAGTTTGATTTGTCTTTAAAAAATATCTAAACTATAATTATCAATAAATATTCATTAAAATGCGAATATTTTATGGATAATATTTGAATAATAAATTATTTTTCCTTTTCTACCTGATAAACTTTCTATTAAAATATATTTTCATTAAAATTCCACGAAAACCTGTTGAAACCAAGGCCAGCTTTAAGCCTAAACCTTGGCTTGGTATAACAATTATCTGGTCGTGACTCATCGGGGAGATTAGTGAAGGAAGTTGTCACGGATCGCAGCAGCCGGCGTGTAACTCCAACAAGGAGTTTGGAGAGGGGGTCACAGCTGTTGCATTCTGGGCCTAAACTGTGCGTTTACTCAACCACAAAACGCACACGTTCCACTCGGGGAATCCTCGTCGATGAGGATGTGGAAATGGAGATGGAGATGGGTATGAGGATAAGCCTGAGGATGGGGATAAAGATGAGGATGTGGCCCCCGAAAACTCGCCAAAAGTTTGCGCCAAAGTCCAACATATGTTGCCGGCTTCCAAGCATGCCTAGGCCCTTACTCCTTGCAGTTAGTCAGTGACTTAGTTGTGTACTGAAAGAAATTTGTGTATATGTAAAAAAACAATATTATTTTATTCTTTATCAATCTTAAATATTTTTATAATATTTGTTTGAGGCATTTACATATAGGTTTTATCTTGAAACATGTTGGTTTTTATCTATTTTTTACTTTATCTTTTATATTAGTTACAAATTTTTTTTTTAGCAACATATTTTCAGCATCACTTTGTATTCAGTTGGCATTTTTATTTGTAATATTTCTTTTTAGGCATACATATTAGTTTTTCCATTAAATAAGTTGTTTTTCTTATTCACTTAATAGTTTACTATCGTTTTTATTTATTACAATCTTTAAGTAAGCAACATTTGTCTTTATTTGGATGTTGCTCAACATGTGCCTAGCAACATTTTGTTTATCATCTGCCCGCAGCATTGTTTTAGTTAAAGTTTCTTGGTAAATTTCCCTGTAGCTTACCCAATTGTTTCATTTATTTTTTTTTCTCTTTTGATTTTCTCGTATTTCTCTGAGTGTACAAACTTTCTCCACACACGTGCCTGCCTGCCTTTGCCTAGTGTGTAATTATAACAAGTTTTCTAGGCAATTTTTCTGTTTTCCTTCTCGTTTTTGTGTGCCCCAGAATTTGGTTCGTTTCATTTTTCTTCTCGTTTTCCTTTTCTTTTTTCTTTATTTATTTTTTTTTCATTTCTTTTTCTTATATTTTTGCCATGGCCGCCGCCGCTGTTGGGTATCATATGAGAGGAGAGAGCCAGAAATAAGTTTTTGATAAGAAAGTTATGATGAGTTTTCTTCGCCCACACACACACACATCCCAGGGAGCGAGCAGCACATGTACACACAGCTGTTGATTTTGGCCAAATTAGTGCAAACACGTCTTGTTTTGAGTTGTGGCCCATGTGGAACATGTGCAACTAATTTGCAGTTATCAAGAGGAGCTCAGTCCGAGTTCGAGTTTCCCCATGAAGAGCCATAGGAACCACAGGGCGTATTAAAACATTGATTTCTGGCAGGACAGGCCCTCGGAAAATGTCAGAGCTTTCACTAATTTACATTTCCGGTGCACGAAAAAGGGGGCTGAGTGTGGGGGAATCCCCGCTGGCCTGTCTGCCGACTGTCAAAAGTTTATTTATTTGACACCAAAAAAGTTGACACAAACACCAGAGTGTAGAGAGAGAGGATGGTGGGGAGTGTAGGCCTGAATCGGATTTATATCTCTGGGCCTGGCCAAAATTGGATTACAATTGAGTTGTAATTATGCGACAACAAAACCCGGGACTCGACCCATACCTAAGGACCAAGGTCCTCTCGAGCCAGTCCTGCTGGCTCTATGTTTTCCATGTTGCTGTCGGCGTCGGGCGACGTCTTTTGAAAATTTCGCATTTTGCATTAATTAAAACTGATTTAATTAAAGCTTGTCGTGTTGCTTTTAAGTATTTCTACGGCCGCAGGAACAGGGAGCAACTGAAACAGGACCTGCTGATGCTGGGCAAAAAGCGACCTGGAACAGCATGCGGATGGAGGGTGGCAGGAAATGATTTGAAGCAAGAGACCAAAGTGTTTTGGACTCCTGTCGCCCATCCTGTCATGTCCTCACCCATCAGGGATTCTTTGGCTAGTGCCTCTGCCTTTGCTGCTGCTCTCTGAAGAGGTGAAAGTTTAATTAAATATGCATCAGGCGTAAGCAAGTATGTGTAGGCAAGTGTAAAGCCATCTAGATGGATGGACTGAACCTTCTGGAGGGATCTTTCTAAGTTCATTTCTAGCCTGAAAAGCCTGAAAAAAATAATATATATCCAGATACCCAGTAGAACCAAATCAATGGCAACTTCGCCAACTACTTTTCTCGGTTTCATTTACGTTTAGATACCCAACCGGCACAAAACACATTCGATCTTATTTCCACAAAATCCAAAAACAAAAAAAAAAAAACAAAATTAAAATCAAAATTAAAGTCAAAATTAAAAACCCAAACAAGGATCCACAAAAATTTCCAGAAATGTTTCCCTTCCGGCCGCGATTGAATAATCTAAGGACGGATCGCCGCCTGCGGCAGCGTCTTCGCGATGCCGGCCTACCGACGGCAGCGGCCATGGTAGCAGCAGCGGCGGCGGCAGCATCGGAAACGGAAACTGGAATGGGACCACCGGATATGCGAACAGTGGCCGCAGTGCATCCACTCCTTGTCTCTCTACATCACGTGAGATGGCTCCTGATACATTTGCGACATTTGCTTATCCGTCAAAGGGTCGGCATGATATTGGGCGCCGGCGATAATATGTTTGTGTGGAACAGGCGGGAGCCATCGATAGCCACCGGTCAGATGGGTGAGGGCGATAGTGTACCGGAGATGGACCTGGAGATGGTGGCGGTGAGACCAGATGCCTGAAGAGGACCCAATGACACACACATACGATCGATTTGTGCCCCCTGCGTGCGTGCCTGCGTGTATGTGTGGACGCATTGTCCGTCCGTGTGCCATCATTATTATTATTATTATTGTCATCATCCTGCTGAACGGTTCCCCAGTTCCAGGGCCCAGGATCTGTGTCTCTCTCTCTCTAGCAACGGGAGAGGTGGGTTGGATGGAGCTAACGCATATAATAATTTCCTGTTCAATGAGCAATTACCGTAATAAAGATACAACTCTGGCTACTCCATTATATATACTATACTCGCATCCCAAAAACCCCAGACAATGGCGTCGGCGGCGGCCAGGGGACAATCATGATGACAATGAGGATGATGATGCCGATGGATAAGTCATCTATCGGGGAATGGTGAGGTGGGGTTGGTGTCTCCATTGGGGGGCGTGACAAGCGTACGAAATGGCGAGCCGGGAAAGTTGATTGAACTGCACTCCATGTTGTACATAGTTGCTACCCCAAAAAAGGCAATGAATTGGCTTCATGCAACTTGCTCATTATGGCCACTGCTGGGGAGTATCTAAGATTAGTTTTTTTTTTGCCCCAAAAAGGAAATAGTCTGGAAATTATAGAATAAGAAATTTGAAAATTATATATAGCAAGAGTTTTTAGAAAACTTAGTTATTTGGTAAACCTTTAAATATCTTAAGAGTCCCGCTCAATGCTTTATTTTAAAGCCAGCTTTAGGGAAATCCTTACTCAGTAAAAGGTTTTAAATAATCGTTTTTTAGTCTCTAAAGTTTGAAAGTTTGAACTATTATTTACATTTTAAGATAGGATACTAAAAATAGAGCAAGTATTCTCAATAATCTGATTTTACTCCCTAAAGATTCAATTATAAAAAGCTGTAATTTATTAATTTGTTTACATTTTAATTTAAGACTTCCTTAAAATATCTTAAGAGTTGGCCATGACTATATTTATTTTTTATTTTAAAGACAGTTTTCGGGAAATCCTTTTTCACTAAGAGCTTTTAACTAATCTTGTTTTAATCCGTAAAGTTTTAATTATAATTACATTTTAATTTAGGATACTAAAAACAGAGCAAGGTTCTAAATTATCAGATTTTAATCCTTAGAAATTCAGCTTTATAAAGGTATATTTTATTATTTTATGAAATGAACAAAAGCAGTATAAATTTCTTAATAAAATAAACAGAAAATATTAATTTCTCTGGTTTCCTTTAAATCCTTTGTCCCTCAGGCTAATTCCCAGCTTAAAAGAAAATTCTAGAAATTTTCCATTCTTGCCTAAAAATCAAGTGTGCTTCGTCTGGCACCTTTAAGGCTTCCCCCAAACTCCGAGTGTATCAATTGAAAGATGCCAGGACATGAGAGGGCAACCTTTTTGGCTCCTGCTCCAGCACCTGATCCTGCTGCCGCTCCTTCTACCGCCTCTGCCATTAGCAGGCAACGTCAAGCTGTCAGACATCCGCAGAAGAAGCCTTTTTACGCATCCTTTCGAAATGGCAATGGTCCTTGTTTTGTTCCCCAAACATTTTATTGCTTTATGCGTTTAATGAAGTGTTGCTGCTACGAGGGCGGGGGGGGGGGGGGGGGGGGG
>VNJN01003222.1:0-13664 GCA_008042485.1 Drosophila mayri | reverse complement strand
GACTGACTGACTGATTGACTGATTGATGGACTGCCATGCCACTCGATGCGGAGTTCGCATGTAATGCATAAAGAATGAAGCTTAAATAAAAGTTGGGAGATGAGAAATAGGATTAACTTGTCACACAATTGAATTTAATTTTCCTACGCACACTCGACTGGCATCTGCAATACAGCATCATCCCAGCCAGACATTGGGCCCGCCGCCTCCCCCTTTGAGTCCCTCATCTTTTCGGTGTCCTTGCTACACTTTGGGGAATATCGACGACGACAACGAGGACGAGTCGAAAAATGCTTTTGTGGTAATCCCCGTGCCGATGCCGGTTCCGGGAGGTTTTGTAATGAAATTACACGAGCCTCAGATTTGTCAAAGCAATCAATACATACAACCGGATGTGCAACTGGGCTAGAGGGACCCCAGGATCCTTGATGAGACCCCGCCGCGTCTAACAGACGCTGGCAATTGTCCTGCCAAAATAGCTGCTGCCAAAGAGAGGGAGAGATCAATACAAAATGTATTCAAAAGCCTCATTGAAAAGGCCTTTTGTGTGTGTTTTCTTTGGAAAGCGGAGTTTATTAGGTGATCAGGTGATTGAGTGGAAAATTTACACAAAACTTTACTTGATTCTACAATTTTTAACTTTTTTTTTTGAATATTTGAAGTATTGATTGTTAAATAAGCTTTATTAGGCGGTAAAGTTATTGAAAACTTTAATAAATTTTATATTTTTATATTTATATTTTAATGATATATTTTTTAAAGAAATTTAAGATAAAATGTTGAAAAGCGTTTTAAAAATGTTGAGAATTTTCTTTTCAACTCACTAATTCTCATATGGTAAAGGTTACATATTTTTAATAATATAAATTATTTATTTTTTAAACATTTATTAATATTTTTAATTTAATTTTGTATCTCTAAAACGCTTCTTAGAGAGTTGATCTGTTTTCAAGCGAACTCTGAACGTGTTCTCTTTGAATGTGTTTCATTTTCAAGCGGGGATTTTCTTTACCAGAATTTTCCCCTCTAGGATTTCCCCTTTTCATTGTGCCACATCATCCATCAATTAATTGACTGCACTCCATCGCCCTATTGCGTATGCCGCTCACATGCCGCTTGTGTCTTTGATTAGCGAAAAACAAAGGACGAAAGAGTGACGGCAGTTCATTAACTGTCACACAAATGTGCCAGCGGATGGATGCATGCAGTTTCCAGGTTCAGGGAAGGGGATATATAGAAGGATCCAAGGGTGCAAAGAAGGAGTCACCCCTCAATGGGACTTGACTGGACCTTCCTCCATATGCCAGCACTCACCACTCGCTCACTCTCGTTTAACTTAATTAAATAGCAACAGTTACGAGGGTGGCAGAGAGTCCGTTTGGTTCTAGGAGTTGAAGTTTAGCTTTGGCTTTATTTTCTCGTATTTTTTTTTTGCAGTGCACCATCAAAGTTTCTAATCCATTTGCCCGATACTTATGCACGCCTGCACTCGGGGGATTAATAAGTGTGGCAACTCGTCCTTTTCCTCCATCTACTCCTCCTGCATCCACAACCATCTACATCTTCTCGCCGGATGGCTTGTTTCAACCACCGCCAGTGCGGCAGCCAAATCAATTTCAACTGTCAACTGTCAATCAGGCCGCAATTCAATCACGCAACACACGCCCAGGGAGGGCTCTCTCTCCCACACAACTTTAAGAATTTCCCAAAAAAATCCATATATATATATATATAGATAACCGAAATACACTTGTAGCCAAATCTCAATATGTAACTAAATTATTCAAAGGCAAAGCTTTATTAATGTCCTGATGCCAGGGAGTCACAAACATTTGTTCAAGAGATTTTTATGAATTACATGGGACACAGATTTTTATTGGTATTATAGCCATTTACAACTCGGCACCCGAGTTGTTCCAGTCTGTTTATATATATATATTTATGTATATATGCAGACATTAACCCCCCCCCCACCCAGATGCCAACCCGATCCAACATAAATACCAGAAAGAACCTCATCCCTGTTGGGTCTCTGGCTAAATTTCGCAGTCAAGACACATGTCACGTATTTTCCTCGTAATTATGGCAAACGTGAGAAATTTCGTTAAGATTTTCTTAACACATTTTCTTGTGTACAAAATACATGTGTATATGTGAATATATATGTATATATATTATGCTTTGGCTTGTGGCATAATTTTGGGCTTTTGGCGTTTTGCAAAGTCAACTCGTGCGGCCAGAAGGTGGAATATGATAATGATGGTTAAAGAAAAACTGTCAACAGGATAATGTACAATCTATATCCTTCCATATCCTAAGATATCTTACTTCAAAGTCCTGACTTTAACTCCCAAGTGCCAACTGTTGCACAAAACTCCTTGTTTTCTAATTTACAAACTTTAAATTAAATTGAAAACTTTGTAAATTACTTTTTATTTCATTTAACTTTCCGTTTTCTATATATACATATATATAGAAAATCATTTGATGGCCGTGAGCTCCTGCAACTGCCTGATTAATTTGGCTATCAAGGCATTCACCTCGGCCACAAAGCTTTTCACAATTTCCCGTTTCCTAGATGTTGTAACATTTAGGTTTTGGCTCCAAGCCACTGTCACCAGCACTGAAATATATTTATATTTTTTATATATATGTTCCATAAACAAAAGTTTAGGGTTCCCTTACCGCAAAGCAGGGCCACGAGCAATACCTTCTGGACTGACATATTTAAGCGGCTAACTGAGCTCTTACCTGGCCCGTCCCCTCCATAAATAGTCGCAAAATTTGGTCCTACGTGTTCGAAGGGGCTTCGACAGCTCACGTAGCCCAGATTAATTTTAGCTTAGGTATTTAATTTATGTAACTATGCGGCTTAAGTCAGCATTTTGTTTGATTTTTTTTAGCTTGAAATAAGTAGAAATTTGTATTGAATATTCAAAACATTGCTTTATTTTTCAAAACAAACTCAAAAGATATACAAAGAATATATTTTTAAAATTGATAGTAGAAACTTGTTCAAACTGAAGAGTAAAGTAACTCTTTTTAGGGAACTAGTCCAGAAACTGGAGCAATACCGCCAACTACCGGCAAATTAGAAATGGGACCAGGTTTGCCTCCAAGATTTGTGGCACTCTGAGCAAGCTCTTCGGCATTGCTAACCACTTCAAGTGTTTTCAACGGCAGTTGTAATACTCCATGCGCCTCAATGGTGCTTAGATAGCAGGCTGCAAAATATATACAAAAATGATTAAAATTAAAATCCTTTTAAAAACCTAGTTCTACTAGGCTACCCACCGCACAGAATGAGGGCCACGACAATCGATTTGTTGAACATGTTGCTTGCAGTACTAGAAGGTATCGACGACTACTTGGTTTAAGCCCGATCGATTCTGGCTTATATAGTGCTCAGCCGGAGTTCTATAACGCCCGAAGCACACGTACGGCAATTGCTATCCGGAGCGTGCTCTACGGCTTATCGCGGTTATAGAATCGCATTGGCACAGGCTACGTCACAAGCTGCGAGAACTACAAATTAGCTGCACTGGGAAAATGAAAACTCAGAAAAAAATTCCATGTTCTAGGTTCGTTGCCCTCGATACATTATCAAATATAATTTAAAAGAAATATCTAAAATAATTTTTATTTAATTATGTTTTCCACTAAATAGTATTGCTCTTCTGCCTTGCACTTATTTCTCTCAGTGCCCTAAAATTACATAAGCTTACTTGTATATTAATTCATAAACTTTAAAGCCACCCATCAAATCCTGTTGTATTATTTATATTTTCTATTTTATATTTTTTCCATTATAATTCACATTTCGCACTCGTCACGTACGCGTTAAATAATTACAATTTTCCGCTGGCTAAGAGTATTCTTGGGGGAAAGGGCATGTAAATACTTAATTAAAATACTGCCTGCCAACAATTAAACAATTTCCATGGCTGGGTTATCAGTGCTAATCTGATGTCATAATGTCTGTTCGATTTATTCATGGTTTTTTTATTAAATAAATTTTCTTTTTTCGCTCTTTTTTTTGGTGACAATTAAAGGATATAAAGGCCGCCACTTTGTGTGGAAAGCTGCCTATTAGCAAACATATATTACTTTAAATTGTGTTTATTCTAGGCATAAAAATATATATACACAAAATGGGTTAAAGTTAACCAAAATATATTTATTTAATGTGTTTAATAGGTTTAGGTATACAAATAGGCCTATGTTTAAAGCTAAATTGCTTTTAAAAATTAAACATGCATTTAAATTGCATTTTGATTGAATGGAAATCTTATTCCCATTACATATATTCATTAATGATCGATTGAACTGCATTGGCAGTAAGAATGGGCCGTGTTTTTTGCGTTTTATCTGCGCCTCAGCTGGCCAAGATTACGTGACATGATGCAGCGTTGCATCCGGCAAGTACTATGTTCGTACATATCCAAACGAGTCCAACAAGTGTACATATGCTGCTTCCGGTTGGGGGGGAATTGGGTATCGAGACATCTTCAATGGGTCGGAGAGTGGAGAAATACCAACCCAACGATCGAGAGCGAGAGTGCTGCAGGTGGCGCATCGAGATTGGAATCGTCGGGAAGCGCGATAAGTTAACCGACAATCGCACGTACGGACCACACGTTTCCGGACGTGGTGCCAGTTCACATCAATATAAAACTGGACCATCTGAGCTCTTGGAAAATCAGTTCAATTAGACAAATTTATAGAGCTGTACGCCCCAAGACGACATCGCATCGCATCGCATTGCATCGATTCAGGGCTAATTAAGGAAACGCCAAGCCAAAGGAAAGGAAACGAAGGCAGCACGTCGACAATGCTGCTGTCACGTAAACATTTAATTGCCCTCGTTGTGGTGACAACATTAGGTAATTAGTGGTAGCTTTGCTTTTGGCCATGTGATGCTAATTCATGCTCTTTCTTTTTAGCCTGCCAGCTCTGTACGACAGTGGGCCAGGATTCCTCTTTTCTGGCCACGATCACCAGCTCGAATAATCAACAGCAGTCGGCCAATGGAACTCGTTCAAATGAGACCATTATGATCAGCATTAGTGAGATTATAGCAGCTGCCGAAGCAGCGGCTAACACCACCGATTCAACTATCGATACATCCACTACACCCACTACGGCAGTCTCATCCACATCTACTGAAGTTTCAACCACAGAAACTACAACTGTACAGCCAGCGATTAGTAGTACATCCACCGAGTCATCTACTAGCACTAGCACCCAAGAAACATCAACAGCAAGCACTTCATCATCGTCAACAAGCACACAAACTCCAACAACAACAACTCAATCCACATCAACAACAATTCAAGAAACAACAACAACACCTCAGACCACTACAGTGGCCGCTGACAGCTCAAGCACTTCCGAAATATCAAGCACAACACCACAATCTACTACTACAGTAGCTTCTCAGTCATCTACAACCGAACAATCTACTACAACACTTGCCACAACAACACCTGCAGTCACAACAACAATTGCCACAACCACACCTGCAGTCACTACAACAATTGCCACACCAACATCAACGACCACCTTGTCCACTAGTACAGCTACCCAGGCGACAACAACCACATTGTCCACAAGTACAGATCCATCGACTTCTACAACAACTCCAATAATCACAACTGTAGCTACACAAACCTCAACATCAATTGCCACACCAACTTCAACTTCCACACCTGCAACAAGTTCAACTACAATAACACCTGTTATCACAACCATAGCCACACAGACTTCCACGACCACAGAGTCAACCACCCAACCCACTACAACACCAACAACACCACCCACAACAACAACAACAACAGAATCATCCACAACATCAAGCACAACACCACTCGCTTACACCGTTTACACAATGGAACCCTATCCGAATATCTACGGTGGATCGAATACGATTGGTGGATCGCAGCGCAGGATGCGCAAGGGTCGCAAAGGACGCAAAGGCAGGAAATATCGCCGTAGGACCACCATTGCCCCTACGGTGGCAAGCACTACGACCACAACAACATCAACAACAGCCAGGACAACAACGACGACGAGTGGCGATGATTTTAGCGATGATTATGACGAACTCGTCTTGAACTCGAACAATGTCCTGGAACCCCAATTGGGATTG
This sequence comes from Drosophila mayri, assembly GCA_008042485.1. NCBI lineage: Eukaryota > Metazoa > Arthropoda > Insecta > Diptera > Drosophilidae > Drosophila > Drosophila mayri. The sequence goes on along the minus strand of VNJN01003222.1, from coordinate 7,516 downwards.
CCTGTAGAGCTTGGAAACTTTGCCAATGACAGGATCCCTAAGTAGAAGTAGAAGGACCGCTGAAAGTGCCCAGCAAAAAGGAGACTGAGACCAAGGACCTAAATATATAAACACTGCTCCACATCTCTCATAAGTTAAGCTTTCACATTCCTCATTGTTTTAAATATAAAGAAATATTTTGCAAAAATTCTGTTGTTCTTTAATTGTTTTAAGTGTGGAAATACTTGACGTTGCTATGAATATTGGCAACTATCATATCAGTAAGCGTGTTGACACCCAAGTTGCGAACAAAGCAGCAGAAATAATTTCGGTTTTTTGTTATTTTCAAGTAATTGATAGTGAAATAGTTTATTTTAAGGTGGTATTCTGGGGTATATTGGTTGCCACATTTAATTGAAGGTTTAGCTAATCCGATTATAAAATCGAATTACTAACTATGGTATAAATAATTTAACATATACATATATTTATGTATTTAATATTGACTTATTTCCAATGCTAAACAAATGCAGATAAAATAAGTTCAACAATTAAACAAATTATTTTCTTTAAAGCCCAGACTCTACTCCTCCTTCTCAACAAAAATCTCTATTCAGTCGAGAAAGATAATTATTTTGCGTGCGGCAACTCAACAGAGATACAGGGAATACACATTCCAATCTGTTGGGGTCTTTTCCACTTCCCCCTTGGCTCCCCTCATTAATGGCGCAAAGTTTGAGAAAGCAAATGGGGTAAGCAAAATGGAAACTCGGAACCTGAAAACAGGAAAACAGGCGAAAAACTCATAAAACACAAGCGGACAAACAGGCAAATAAACAGTTGGTGTGCAATTAATTTGGCAAACTGTTTGCCCAACACAAACACACCCAGCCGCATACAACACACACACATACCGAGTGTGTGTATGCCGTGCCTGTTTTTGTGGGGGAGGCGCACTAAGCAAATACAATTTAAGTTCCACTTTCAACACATCAGCAAAAAGCAGGCCACCAGGCAAACGACACCACCACCTCCAACAACACTCTGCTACAGTACACTGTGCTACACCACACAGAGTCGCCACCATCATCACCGTCCACCCCATGATAATGGTCGAGTCAATTAGCAGCGCCTGCTCCATATAGTCCAAGTCCGACTCGGACTCGGAGTCAGAGTCGCAAGCCAGCGCATTAAAATCTTGGCCAGCATTGCCAAAATAACTGCCGGACTAATCAAAGTGACAGCTGACCCCCAACAGCATTGCACTGCGAAAAAGAATTTTGGTTTTATTTTGGGAAAATATTTTTTATAAATTTAAATCTGTATTATTCGGATTCAAGTTGCTTTTTATAGAAATTTTTATAGTAATTTCAAAGTATTTTATTTGCTAATGTTTTATTAGAAAAACTAAACTTGAAGCTTTATAAAGCCAAGACTTGAAAAGTATTTTTTAAATAATTTGTTTATCAGCTTGAACAATTATTTAACATAAAAGGTTGTCTAGAAAAGGTTTTCCTATAATTTTTATATGTTTACCACGGTTTAAATGAATTATTTAAATAATTATAAATGATTTCTTTCTTTATTTCCAATCGGAAAATATACATAAAAGTGCTGTACACATTTTCTATGCTTTTTAAATGAATAATTTATTAATTTAATGATTTTTTTAACAGCACAAAAATTATTATTCTTCTAGAAAAAAATTCTCAAATAGCTGTTGTATTTTTTCACTCTGGAGAATTTTAAATTAAATATTTTAATTGCAAAACATAATTATTTACTAATGTCTTATTAATTATAAATTAATTCCTTATTTAGAAAATATTTCTTGAATAATTTTTGTGTCTGCAAATAATTAATTTGAAATAGAATAACACCCTAAAAATGAATATACTATAATTTCTACATTTTGCAGTTACAAATATATTGAAAATAATAATTGTTTAAATATTTTATACAAATTATTTAAATAACCAAACAAAAATTTGTCTCAACAAAATTGAAGGAATTATTTTCTATGTTTTCTAGTAAAATTATGTTTAGAAAAAAAGTGTTATTTTTATACTAAACTAGGCTCAAGCTATAAATCTTGGCTTCCCCTTGTTTTCCCCTCCCAAAATTTCTCCCAGTGCAGCCAGAGCATTGAACCCATCCCAAAATCTGTATCGCACGCAGCAGGCCCAAATATGCCGCGAGCTTGACAGATTGGCTTGGCCAATGCACGTGCTTATCGCCGGGGCGAGGGGCAGCACGTGCTCCCAATGCTGCACTGGCTGCAGACTTGGATTCAGATTTTGGGGTTATAAGTAGCCAAGGCCAAAGCTGGGATGGAGCAGACAGAAACCGGAGAATCTAGCAAGAATACAGCGAGACAATGTTTAGTTTTGGACAACAGCTAATCCTGCTGGCGCTGGCCTGCTTTGGTGAGTTACCACAACAGCCTGGGAGGGTATTCCCCGACAACACATAACTCATAACTCTTGGACCCGCAGCTCTGCAGATGGCCCACAGCCTCTTCCTGCCCACACTGGATGAGCTTGTGGACAAGAAGGAGGCCAAATTGGACCTATTCGGGGCCAAAAAACAGAAGGAGCTGCTCAAGAAGCTGGATTTCCTCAATTTGTTCTCCGAGAAAAAGGAGGCCAAGCTGGAGAAGAAAGAGGATGAGTGGGAGAAGTTCAAGCAGTGGTGGGATGAGAAGAAGGAAAAGGAGCTGGCCTTCTTTGAGGCTAAAAAGGAAAAGGAGTTGGCTTTCTTGGAGGACAAATTTGCCAAGAAGACAAGCAAGAAAAGCAAGGCCAGAAAGACCACAGTGAAGCCTTGCTATAGCTACCAGGACCAGACTGCCGACGAGGAGAAGGAGTATGTGACCACAGAGGCATACGAGGAGGAGTATGAATCCGAGGAGGTCACCGAAAAGTCCTGCCAGAAGTGCTATGAAAAGCCAACCTACACTTACGAACTGAGAGATGAGGATGGGGAGGATGAGGGCGATGTGCGTTACTTTACCTGAAAAAAGAGACCTGGCTAATTGGCTCAGATGGATGGACATATATTTATTTATTGCATTTTCTCCCGCCGTCGCCTCGCATCATGTCTCCTTTACATAATTACATTTTTAATAAATATAATTAAAATTCAAATAGCTGAACAAGGTCCTCTTTGGGGTTTCGGTTTGAAGCTTCGTTTTTTGGGTCTGGGTTTCGGTTACATCTTCAGCCGCCTCTCACTCGCATATCATTTGCATATAAATTGAATTCCCTCGCTTCAGTTTGGTTTGGTTCGGTTTGGTTTCTTGCCTAGAATTCCTGTAGACAGCCAATATTTTATACATTTTACGTTCTCACACATTCGTGGGTGTGTGTGTGTGCTGCGGTTTGATCCTAGCTCTAGCTACCATCCGCGTCCTGTCAGCGCCACTTCATCCAAACTGTCAGCTGGTGGCTCAGTGACACATTGCGACCATTATTTGCATAAAGATAGATGGGGGGGATGGGTGTCTCCTTTTCGTGTGTCTTTGGTGCCACCTTAAGTGGTTTATTCCCGGTCCCAATCGACCCTCAAGTTGCTATTTAAAAATGTCTATTAATTGCCATTACCAAACCAATCCAATTCCACTCATTCGCATAATCCATCAAAATGCAGTGCAAAAATCTATATAAATATATATTTTTTGCACTCTCAGAAAAGGTGGATTTTAATTTCATTGAAAATGTACAGATTGCAAGTGTAAACATTGCATAATGTAAACATTTTAAAGTGTTAACAACACATAAAAAGGGGGGTAAAAAAGTGCTTTGGTTTGCACTTTCCATATGTTTGGTTTTAAGGCCAACTCAAGGTTTTTATTGTTAACATTTTATATGCCATTGATTGCTTTTCAAAGCCCTCTTATTGTTTTTCTTAGTTTAGTTTATTATTTTAAACTTAATTACCATTTAATTGATGATTTTGCCTTGATTTAAGCATTGAATTTTCCACCTATTTTGAAGTGAATTTTTAGCGTTTGAAATTATCCAGTTTTCCCAGGGGAAAATCCAAACACACACACACACATAAATGGATTATGCCAATGCCATATCTATGTCCTCAGTACTCCCATCGATATATGTTTGTGTTTGCTGCACTGTCGATGTCCTGACATGGAAATGCTTTTCCAGCTGTCAGAAAGGGGCCGCAGCGGGGAAATGTGATGCCATTGCAACAAAAAAAAAATTGCAGAGTTTTCACTAACCACACACCAACACAGACACACACACACACATCTATCCTTCTTACCAGCAGCTCTAATGGTAATCATAATAATAATTCGGACCGGGTTCAGGTTTTTGTTTGTTTTTCGCCGCGAGTGAGAATGCGGATGTGGCTGCTGAGGCAGCAAACATTTTTTTGGGGGAGGGAGGGGCTAAAGCATTTCACGGTTTTGTAAGCACACTCACCTTTGTGTGTGTTTGCAGTGCGGATTTTGTGCCATGTCTAAAAATTGGTTGTTGATTTGCTCATTGAGCCGTACAATTAGGAGGCCCATTGCATGCTTTACGGCGCCATATCGCTTTCCCATCGATAACTTTGAAATTTCACATACCTTTTGGGTTATTTTTTTAATCAAAAAAAGTCCCTAATAGTTGCTTAAAAAACATATTTATAAATTTATAATTCACAAAATTAAAATGAATATAAATATTTATTTAAATTAAATGTTGCTTTACGGCGTCATATCGCTTTCCCATCGATAACTTCGAAGTTTTACATTCCTTTTGGGTTATTTTATTAATCCAAAAAGTCTCTAATAGTTGCTTAAAAAACATATTTATAAATTTATAATTCACAAAATTAAAATGAATATAAATATTTATTTAAATTAGTGTGGTAATTTCTATATGAGTTTTAATTTCTATATTCGATTTGACACACTTTTTGGTTGGTTTTCTACAAAAAGAAGCCTCTGAAGTTTTATTTTTTATAATATAAATTATATATATAAATATTTATTTAAATTTGTATTAGTATTTTCAATTACTTGAGTACTACTTTGTATTATATAGATAAAAATTCGATTTAACGCTCTCTTTAGGGGTTTTTTTACAAAAAATATTAATTTCTTTTTAACTTTTCACAATTTAATATATTTTTTTTTAATTTTCCAAATTGTGATAAATTAAATATATAAATTAATATTTTAGATTTGGCTTTCATAAATCATAAAATCATTTCATATCAAATCATATCATAAAATTCTTACAAAAAAATATTTATAATAATAGCTTTATTTTATTTATGAATAAATATATATAATATATATAAATATAATTTGTATCTTATTTATTTCACCGATTAGTTTGCTGTTTTCCTTAATAATTATTCTCTTCTGCCAGGCATTGGGGAAAATTTGTTTTAATTTACGAATATTCTCGATAAACTAAAACCCATCCATCCGCTGAACCGTATTTTAGTCGGTGGTCTTTGGGGACTTCTCCCTGTCCCATAGATAATCATAGAGACTATAAGGAGAGGGAAAAGCCAAACTATTATTATTATTTTCGAATTGCGATTATGGTGGCGGCACTCCTTTGGGAGCTGGGAGCTCGACTTCGCCTTCGACTTCCACTTCCACTTCCACTTTGACTTCAGCGGTCAGTTCTTGTAATTGCAGTGGACAAAAAGAGGAGCAAACTTTCTTTATCCTTTTTGGCCAGAGACGGAGAGAAAAGAAAACCCCCACAACTTTCGAGCCGCCTTGGAAAAGTTTTCTTTTTTTCTCCCTGTCTCACTTACTGATAGCCCAATTTCTTTCATTGCCTGCTCCATGGCTCCACTTACACTTACAGTCACAGTTACAGTTCAGCGAAGAGGGGTCAATCTTGTTAATTTCAGCTCTGCGGAGACAGAGCTCCCCCGCCTGCCCCTTGTGGCAGGCAACTCCCCACCGGATTGTATATATATTTTGTTAGTATATGTCTGTCCTGTCTGGCATTCGGTTTTTTCTTGGGGTTATGCACGCATCGGGTGGGTTTTTCTTGGGGTTTTTATTTGAAGCTGAGTTCGGGGTCTTTCCCGTAATCGCAATTAAGATAATCAAAAAAGTTTTGACAGTGGACTGTCAGAGCTTGGTGAAGGAGGAGACTTTGTTTTTACTTTCATCCGCAAAGTCAGCAAAGTTTTTGGTTTGATTTTTTTCTGTCTGTTAACCTTAAGAGTGGGGGGTTTTATTGAGGTGCTGCTAGCCAGGTTAAAAGGAAGATCGATTTAATTTTTGATATTTTTAAATAAACAAAAAATAAATAAATATATTCAAGTGCAATCCTTAAAACTCTTGAAATTTAAAGATCCTGGGCATAGTCCTGCACGTTTTGCCGCATAATTTATGCAAACTAAAATTTCCACTTAAGCATTTCATTCCATCTTGGCGGAATCTTATCGTGACCCAGGCCATTGCCTCATCCTCATCCATCCAATTCAGGCATTGCCAACCCTCTTAGCCAGCTCCCTTTCCGCCAGCAATTAAATGGAACACAAATTTCATGTCCGTCCTGGACGCCACGAAGGACATGCGGAGAGAGCAGACACAGTACTTGGCATTATTTATGGCTTCCCTTTTTTGGGCTCTTTGTTGCCTTCTCCGTTGTTCTCGAGGAGTTTTCCCGAATTGCGATTTGGATTTGTAAAGGAAAGGGGTAGGATAGAGGGGGGGTTAAGGTTGCGGTTGAATACGGGGGAATGGGGGCAAGGGGATGCACAATCCAAAATGCAATTAATAAGAAGTCCTTAACTTACACAGAGCCAAAATGTATATCTCAAAGTTAAGTCTCTAAATCAGGGATTACAAACGAATATTAAACAAAAAGCCAGGAGTTTGAATAAAAAAATTAAATATAATAAATAAATTGAATTAATTTAATTTTTTGCTGAGTGCATTAGAAGCACAAACAAATCCGAAAACCATTGAGGCAAGGAAATCAGTCATCAGTCAGCCGTCAAAGCGATCGGATGTGCTTTTATCGTAATGTTTTGCGCTGAATGCAATACGGAAATCTCGGTAGCCCAGCTTCGTCTCACTGAGGCTGTTCGCTGCGCTTCTCTCTGCCGACGGGTGTACCATAGTGCTTGCGTCGATCTGCCCACTGAAGCTATCAAACTTTTACTCAACCCCAATATCTTGTGGCAGTGTGATGGCTGTGTCGTTGCGAATGACTCGCACTCGAAGATTGATGAACTTGATTCTAAAATTAAGTCTTTGGAGTGCTTGTTCCAGAGTCTTAATTCTAAATTTATTGAGACCTTTCCAAAATATGGTGAAGTGAATCTACAGAGTAGGCCTGTTGAACTGCGGCCTGCTAAGGAACCGATGGCGCCTCAATCTTATGCCGCTGCGGCCTCCAGTTCGTTAGCCCAGAGCCAAGCTCTGCTGCCAGCCTCTATTGCCCCCTCTGCTGATGGTGGTGACTTTGTTATGGTTCATAATCGTAAGAAGAAGAAGAAATTTAACAACAAAAACAAGACCGTCGTGGGAGTTGCGCCTGCGTCATCTGATCTA
>VNJN01003220.1:8720-63154 GCA_008042485.1 Drosophila mayri | reverse complement strand
GGTTTATAGTACAAAAAATTACTCCTTCCCGTCTTAAAATATAATTTAAAATATAGTTTGAAAGGGTCGTCAGACCGAAAAATCCACCTAGCGGCCATAGTTTGAACTACGGCTTGTGGGCGAGGGGTGAGAGAGAGAGAGAGAGGGCGATGTTAGTATGCATTGTTTGGATGTGAAGACAGTTAATCAAAGCATCAGTGCTGTCAGAGCTATGTAGCTCTTGCTAAATCTAGCCACTTTTAGCGGAAAATAGCTATTTTGTAGTAAAACCTATTATTTTTGCATAGAAAACCAACTGCTAGCTATATTATTTTATAGCTATATTATCATACATAGGAGTGTTTACTCACTCACACATATGCAATTTTGGATTGTGATTGCATAGTGCCGACAACTGGTGCACACATTCAAACAGCACAAAACCCACTAACACATATGTTTGTTGCATTGTGTATTTCAAACTGCGGCTCCTAGGTGGCGCTTTAGTTCTAACGGCCCTTTCAAACTATCTTTTAAAATATGTTTTAAAACGTGAAGGTGTCTTTTTCGACCAAATAAAACCCTATATATTCTTGATCAGAATTAAGAGGAGAATCGATCAAGTTTTGAAACTATAAATGGCAAATTGCAAATTTAATAAATCATATATTGGGAAAAAATACACCAATTTCAAATCGGAAAGCATTGCTGGGTTTCTTTCTGGGTTTCTTTATTTCTTCCCGAAGTTAGCTTCCTTTCTTGTTTTAATTAAAAATTTGTATGTAATTATATTAATTATGAAAAGGGGGTTTCAGCAATAATTTTAACATGTTTGCTCAAACTTTTAGTTAGTTAGGGAAACCACACTAAGCTTCAAAAATAGCTTCCAAATATTCGTAACTATGTTCTCATAACCCTAATCCCGGAGTCTGTTTATATACATTGTGTTATTATTTCTCCCGACTTGCTCATATATGTTTGTGTATTTACATTGTTTCTTTAAAACATATGTATACTACATAGAACTATTTCATTGTTAAACAATACGAAAAAAAAAAACATAAATATTAATTTGAGCCAGAGCAGAGGCTTTTATTTGGCTTTCCTTTTGCCAGGCTTGCTTTTAATCCTTAGGGCAGGAGCCTTGACCTCGGGAGTGGCGCGGTATGTGCCGTGCAACTTATCTAGCAGACCCAGCACACCGTAGTTGTAGTTAAACCTGCCCAAAAGATAAAAATAGAATCCGGATTAGAAGAAGAAAAGCATTGTTCCCAATCTTTCGATCACACCCACTTGGCATGGTGGTAGTCGTGGAAGCGCACCGAGCCCGCCGACCATGGAAAGCTGTAGCCAGTGTGGTCGCTCATGGAGTTGACAATGGCCAGGGCAAAGATGACATAGGCGAGGGCCACATGGGTGCCCAGGAGGGCTAGAGAGGTGGCCACCGGCAGCAAGTTGGCCACAATGTGCTCAACGGGATGGGCGTACAGAGTGATGGCGGCTATGGGAGCAGTCCACTCGTGATGCTTCTTGTGGACATACTTGTACACCGATCGGTGGTGCAAGAGACGATGGGCATAGTAGAACATAACCTCCTCCAGCACCACGAAAGTGGCCACATCTCGCACGGCACGCCGGAACGTGGGCAGTACCCGGATGTCGCTGCTGTTCTCCGACTTAAAGACCAGCTCGAAGAACACCCAGGAGGTGAGGAGATTCACCACCGTCAGGTTGAAGAGTACCACCTTCACGGCACTCCACAGCCGCCCCAGATCCACTGGCTCGTTTTGGCCCGGCTGAATTTTGTACTTGCGCAGGAATAGCGGCCGATTTGTTATGTCCATCAGCGTGAATATGCCGGCGTAGAGCCAGTAGACAGAGAATATGACCACCGTACTGCCCAGCACCCAAAGGCGCCAGGGATCCTCGCCAACAACATCGAGAAGTGTCACCCACAGGTCCTGCAGATAGTCGCCGGATCGCGTCCAGCCAGCCAGCAGGGCGTCCATCATTGTGTCGTGTCGAGATCTCGGAAAAAACTAGTCGCGGAGCTCGGAGCCACCTGTTGGCTCCGCGATGGCCTAATGCCCTACAGCCAGTGAGTTCCATTGGCGATGTGCAAGTTTTTGTCAAACCCCAGACGGAGCACATAAATATGTCCATAAATAATGATATTCGGAAGGGTTACCAACACCCGACTCCCGCCTCCCGACTGTTCCCTAGCTCTAGTTGTATTTAGTAACTAATTTTAAATAGATCCCATTTAAGTTAGGGAGTTCTTCGGAAGGTCATCGTAGAAAACGGTTAAGCCCAATCATTGGGTTCCTGAGCACTCTCTTATATCACTATTTATAGTACATATATATGACTGTTCGGGGGTCTAATGCCAGCTGATTAGCATTACGTTCGAATTTAGAAATCAAGTCCGCTTATCGTTTTCTTTTGCAGTCGATGTGAGATTATTGTCTTAAGATTAGGCTTCATTCTATATATAGTTATACCCTACACTCTCCAAAGTGTGTATAATTCTATTCTATGAACGCTTAGCTAGGTCAAACAATTAATAGTGGCAGCCAAGCCAGAAACAATCTGAGGAACAGGTATTCTATAGTCGGGACGCGTGTTAAGAGCTTTCAGAAATCTCACCGTCTCAAAGTTCAAGCCTTTTGGAACTGATTAGATCGGTCTCTTGGCCCAATCTAATATTATGGGAGTTTGTATGCAAACTCTTGCCTTTCCAGCTTAGCTATCTTGAAGAAAATATAATCAAAAATATTTATTTTAGTTTGCCACGATATTTTATCAATGTGTTGGCAGGTGGTACGATTATTATCATTTCGAATTTGCTCATTGGTTGGGTTTCAAGCACGACTATTAAGGATCTTAAAGAGTGTCCAGTTTCATACATTTTTTAAGCTTTAGGAATTATGGTAAAAAAACATATCTGATTATAATTATGCTTACAAAAAGACGCTTATGTTGATTTCATTCTTTTATTTATTGTTATATTTTCCATCTTTGTATATTTGACTTAAATTGGGCTTTTAGTTATTTCTTCTTTTTATTATTCTTATTTATTTTTGTGGGCTTTCCTTTTATTTATTTTGGTTTTCGTGTCCCATCTTTAAAACAATTCTCTTGCTTTTTGGAGTTTTTCGCCTTGACGACTCTGTCTTCAGCTTTCAGTTTTCGTTTATCAGTTTTGCTATGCTAAGTAATTAATTAATTAATTGTTTAGTTGTATATTTATGTATATGTTTTGAAGCACAGATAGACGAACTTGGATCGCATTAAAATAAGCGGGAAGAACTGAGAGGTTCGATCGATGAAACGGTCTAAGAAAACTGTTACTAATGCGCCGAAAAATGCCAATGAATTGTAAAATTCACTTAATGTAATTGTCGTACACACGCATAGATAGTATTCATCCATACTCATACACATACATATATCATAATATATATCTAAGCTTAAGCCGATTTATAAATATTGCCTTGTTCATTGGATTGTTTCGTCTCTCTTTGTGGTTTGGTTGGTTGGCCTTCCTCTTGCAATTCCGTTTCCGGTCAGAGTTCCGGTTCGCTTCCTGTTCCTGTGAAATATATGCATGTGGACTCTAAGCTTGTGTTAATTTTGAGTGTAGCTCCCTTGTTGTGGTTTGTGGTTGTTTTGTTTTAATTTAGTTGAAAGGCACTGTTGCATTCAATCGCTTCCTTTGCTTTCCTTTCATCTCACATCCGTATCCCCCCGGATATTAGCCCCTTAGTCTCATTTTTGGTAATTTCACGTTTTTAAGATTCTTTAATTTTAATTCTTCTCTTAATTTTCAACCGAATGCCTGCACAGTTTTGCATATTTCACATATCTCCTTAATCTGTAGTTATCTGTACTTTGAGTGTTCCAGCAAAAACAATATAAAAAAATAAGATGCGAAACTCCAAACAATTCTACTTGAAATTTGGTTAAAAGCCGCGTTACGCATCTTAATTTTTACACTGTCTTTGGTTCTAGTTCTCTTCGGATAATTCGTGTTAGTTTGCGTTCTTACAAATTACTTTTAATCTCCAACTAGGCAACAAACACTTTTGAATTTCTATGCTCTCTAAATTTTCTTGTGTTTGGTATTATCGTTATTAATTTTTATTACCACATACATTCATACATACGTAACCTATGTCGATTTAAATCTTTTGTGCAATTTGTCGTCTGTCGCTTGTTAAAATTATTTAAGTGCAACCCAAGAGTGGCGTTCAAATAATAATGTGAGTTGATCTGGCGCAGTCTTTCGAATGGAATAAATCGCTTAAATATCGGTCAACATTAGAAAAATCTTAGTTAAAGAAAATGTTTGGAATAAACATTGCTAATTTCAATTATTTAATGAAACCTTTCTTCGTTATTACATATTATACAAAACGTAAATCTGCGCTTTGGTTTTTGTTTTGTTAATAGCTAATGAAAAGGATTTATAAATTTCAATTGTTTATCTAGTCATGGAAGCTCAACAAACAGACATTTCCTTCTTGTAACTAAAATATAATGATTAAATAATGATATACTAGCGGTAAGCTTTGTTAGTAATACTGATTGTTGAAAAGATGCTATAATTGTGGTGTTGCGACTCTTCGAAAACTATTCAAAATAAATTGTACACATTAATTAAATAATATTAAAGACTTTTCCTGCAGCATCGTGTAATGCTGTGTTTTAAATGTTCTGAAACTGGTTTCCATCTCCCAGAACGCTTACTCAATTTCATACCCTAAAGCTAACCGACTTGCCGTTCCCTCAGCCTATGAAGCGTGCTGCCTCTGCCTTCGTTTAAAAGCTTAATCCTAAGGGAGAACCTTGAGCTACAACAACAACTACTAAATGACACTGTCGGCCGCGATAACCACGCCCACTATTATTCAAGCTGTCCACGACGATGGCTGCGATGCCCTCGATGATGACGATGCTGCTGGCGATGATGGTTTCTCGCCTCCGCCTCCGTTTCGCTGTCGGTATCCTGATGCACGTGATTCCGATTCTGCTGGTGCTCTTCCTCTTCCTCCTCGTCTTCCTCGTCATTATCATCGATGGCATCCTCATCGTGCTCGTTAAGCAGCAGCGGACTATCGTCGCCGAGTCGATTGGGGGGCAGGGCACTGCCGGGAGTCGTGGGCGCCGAACGTGTGATCCAACCCTTTCGGGCCACTCGTCCTCGGTTGACGAAAAAGCTAGCGCCGCTCACCACACTGCTCACGGGACTCTTGAGCACACAGCGCTGTGCTCCCCCAGAGCCCGAAGCTGATCCAATGGCAGCCATGGGTATATATAGAGCTTTGTTGGGCTGCGATTTGCTGCCGGATCCAAAAAACTTTTTACTTCGTCCGCTGCTGAGGCCGCTGCCGCCCGAGATGGATACCGATGTGGTCAGGATGGGCTGGAGTACCTGCTGTGAGTTCGACGGCGTCGATAGCGTGTGCTGCAGCCGTGGCTTGGCCCCAGTTCCGCTAAGCAAGAGCTGTTCGTAGCTAACACCAGCCTGGAGTTGGCGAATCTGGTCGAGTATCTCGCGTACCTCGCCCGTTGGGCTCGTGGCCTGCGGCGGCGATCCCGGTGTCCCAATGTTGGCCAAGCTGCTCACTCCCGATGCCTGGGCCGACGGTTGACAGCAGTTCTCCAGGCTGTGCAGGGGATTGGGCTGAATGCAGCCGTTGCTGTAAATAACTGGCGTGCCGGATCCTCCGGAGGCTGTCGTTCCACCTGCACCCATTCCGCCCATGGCTAGGCTGCTGAGGGAGGCAGCCTGTGTGGCTGCTCCGCTCTCTGCGCTCTGCGAGGCACCTCCACCTCCTCCAATGCCAGCTCCAGCGTTTTCAGGCAGAATGCCCGCCACACAGCTGTTATTCACGAAGATGTCGCTCAGGCTGCTATTGCTGTTCGCCATGTAGCGGAAGTGCTGGTCGCTCTGGGATTGGAGGTAGCCGACTCCCACGCCAACTCCCTCCTCGTGGGAGGCGTGCAGCCGGGTGCTGTAGAGGGCTCCTCCGCCAGGAGCACTGCCCAGGGCCACGGTGGCATAGTGTTGCGCCTGAACGGGCATTACTCTCGGCTGGTAGGCATTCGGCTCCACCAGCTGGGACGCTGATCTTGGCAGGCCGTAGTGATGCACGGGAGCCGTTTGTACATGCTGAGCGGCGGCCGCTTGCTCCATGGATCGCAGATGGTTGGCACCGGCACCATGTCCTCCATGGGCATGAGCATGTGCCACGTAATGATGCAGTCCCAGCTCCGGACTGGCCGCCCGAGAGTACGGCGGCGGCACTAAGGTGTTCGCCTCGTTGGCATTGCAGATGAAGCTGGAGCTGAGAGAGTCGACAGTGCTAGCTGCGCTCAGAGATCCGCCCGCCGCCGGGCGAACGATATAGTTGCGGAAATACTGCACCATCAGGTAACTGGAGCTGCCGTTGCCCTTCCCATTGCCCGCGTCGCTATTGCAAGTGAAGACGAGTGGATATAGATCCGGTTTGGAGGTCACCTGGTGAACAGAAAATAAAAGTATTAGAGGAATAATATTTTTAAGCCCCGTTCAGGGCTTTTGAGAGTGTTCTCCAGGTGCTTTTACCTCCGTGTAAGGCGGCGGTGGATGATGGAACGAGTTGCAACGACTATACTGTGGAGGCGCGTAGCAGGATCCTGCGGAGTCGCCCTCAGATTGGGTATGATGCTCGTTGAACCCCCAGCCACACAGAGTTCGCCGCTTCTTCCACAGCGAGTAGGCACACAGGATGGCCAGAATGATGGCCACAACCACACACCTGCAAAGTGAAAATGGATGCTGTAATATGGATTTCGTCTTATTATTTTGATGCCGGATTCACTGCTCGGTTTGCAGCTGGCGCGACTGGATGAAGAAGCCCATGCTTTGCCACTGCTTTGCGACTGCTCAGATGCGACCACAAATGGCGGGATCCGTGTCCTGCTGTGCCCGTAATCGAATTCCGACTAAAATTTGTTTGCCGTTTTCGGCGGCCAAGAGATGGGATTATGTGAGCAGTGCAGCGGGAGCGACCGACTGTGGGCCGTGTGTCTCATTAGTTGGCATTGCCATTTCCATGGGCCCTGGGGGAGGCACCGCCACTGGCACTGGCACCGCTTGCATAAGCCTCCCCTCCTCGACTTGACTCGACTTTTGACTTGACGCAACCCAGTAGTAGTGCCGGCTGTGGGCGCCACCTTTGCTGCCAATAATAATAATATCTCGCATGCCACACAATGCCAATCAGCTGGAGGTCCGCGCCCAGCCGCCCATCGGCCTTGCAGCCGGTCTCCAGGGAATTGCCCGTCCACCAAATGCATCCATGACCATGGCACTTGTACTCGTAAATTCGTAAACTCAGACTCTGGCTCGGCTGGCACTTACCAAAAGAACCAGTGGCTGATGAAGAACAGATTGAGGACATGCTCCGAGGGCGGCGGCAGGGGGCGTGGTCCGCCCTGGTAGGGCGGGCAGCAGCCCTGAGTGCAGCATCCTTGGCTGCAGCCCTCGCAAAATCTAGCTGTCACCTGTAAAAAAGGAATGGGGGAAAATGTCAGCAAAAGGTGGTAATTGATGCGAGGCTTTAAAGCAGGGACCGTAAATAATGATTCTTTTTATTTTTGAACTATAAACATTTTTTCTCTGTGCAGCAATTAGCTCTCTGTCGTTGCAATTTAAAACAAAGGCAGAACAAACAGAGGGCCCAGGGCAGGGCAAGCCAAATGAAAATTTCATTGTCAATATCGTTGGGCCCAAAGAGGAGTCCACCGACAAGCCATAAACAACCAGCTGCCATAATAAAGCAGAGAAAGGGAATACAACTATAAATATATGTACGGGAAAATGTGCACTGAGCTCGATTTGTTGCCAAATATAATTTATTCAGTGCATGAAATTTTATAAACTAATTTATAGTTGCTGAAAAATTGAATTGAATTTTCGTGGAGAACAAATCGCAATCAGATTCAAATTCAGGTGCATGTAACATTGATGTGGCACTTGAGTTTGGCCTCAAAAAGTAGGCAAGGTATTTTATTTAAATAATTTAAATGGTTTTGTTTTTGTTTATGCAATCCAAAGTTTCCATGGAAATAGTTAGTTTGAAACAGGTCGCCATATGAAGTTACTGCCTTATGGCGCTGAGTTGTTAGTTTGTTTACTGCCTTTTTAGCTTATTTTCTTTTTTTTTTTTTTTTGCTTTTCGAAAAAAAAGTGTGTAAATATGAAATGTATTTATTTCCGCGGGGGATGCCTTCGCAAACGCAATTGGAATTTAATTTAAATTTATCGAATGCACTTACGTTGGCTGGCAGCAGCGCCAGGAAGAAGAGGAAGAAGCAGGGCAGGATCCAATGCAGCGTGCGACACAGGAGAGCGGGTGAGGCAGAGGAAGTGGATGTGGATGTGAACGAGGAAGAGGAAGAGAGCCACCACATGGTGCTCTGTCGCAGCCGCAGTCGCTGGCTCTGCCCGTGCTGGCGCCAAATGTCCGGAGGGAACGGAGGTGGGGGGTCTTGTTGGCTGCCCTTTCCTTTTCGCTATTTTTCCTCTCTTTTTTTGCAGCCTCCGTTTTCCTTTAGCCTCGTGCGTGATTTGTTCCTGCCTTTTGTTTTGTTTTCCTATCTATTTTTTGTTTTTGCTACTTTGCTGCCCTGTTATTTGTGCCACATGGTGTTGTTTTTGTTTTTGCACTTGCTCACACACACACACAGAACGGCGTCTTGTTTTGTCCTTGACAGTTTACAGTTGCATGCTTTTGTGCGTTTGTTATTGTTTCTACTGCTGCTGGATGCTGTTAAAAACAAAACAAAATTGTTGATAACTTTGCCAATCGATTTTGTTGTATTTGGTAGAATAATTATTTATATTTTTCGAACACAAACACACAGGCCCGCATACATTATATACATTATATATGTATATAAAATCACAAGCTGAGAGAGCGTAAGCACACATACACAAACGACGCCAAAGAAAATTTCCTTTTCGTGTGACGCCACTCTTTTTATGCCGTTCACTTTTGCACTAATACAACACCAATACAACAGAAATAAAAAGTCTGCATAAGACGCCTTCTGGGATTGTTGTTAACCCGAAAATTCAAGACGTATAGAAAACAACAACAGCAGCAGCAGCAGCAGGATATACGAATGCGAGGGTGTGGGACTGGGGATGAATGGTGAAATGCGAACCGCCGCGGAAGGCAGAATTCACCGTTAGTCTCGTACGTGGGAGCGCGCACAGCAACAACTAAGTGAGAAAACGAAGCGAAACAAAGGAGCCAGCAGATTTGTATCAGTAAATCAGGAGTGCCAACCCCTTTCAAACGCCAGATCCTGGCAACCCCAACAGCTGCTGCTGTTTTGAGCAGGTGGTGCGAGAGGGATGACAACAGTGCGCATGAGCTTAAAAGGCGCCAATTTTAAATTAAGATTTTTAAATACAAAAAATTAAGACATTATTTTGAATTCATAGATGATTAATAAATATATGTACGTAACCGTGTAAAATGTCTTATATCGTAAATGTTTATGCATGTAGGCAATTAAAAAAAATATTGTGCGGCGAAACTTATCGTTACAACCATTTCTTTTATCAAGTGAAAAAAGATTATAGTTGGGAGTAAAATACAGAAAATGAAGAAAGAAATTTGCAAAATTATTTAATCTACTTAACTTTAAAAAAGGAAGCAATGCTTTTAGTGCCCTTGGCTCCCTTTGCCAGGGCTTTCTCCTTGGCGGTCAGCGAGCGTTCCTTCAGCGGCGCCGGAGTAGCTGTTGGCGACGTAACACTGGTATTGGGATCCCCATCGCTGTCCAAAAGACCACTGCTTTTCAGCTTAGCGCCTATGTTGCTATCATTCAGTTTGATCTTTTTCGAGTCGCTGCCTTCGTCCTTTCCTGCCTTTGATTTCCGCTTCTGGGCAGCCGTCTTTTCCTCCACAATCGCCTGAATCTCACTCGGAATGTGCAGATATTCTGTGAGCAGATCGTGCAAATCGGTGTCCAGATATCGACCCACAATATCGCTGGCCATGCGCGTGTAATCCATTTCGCTGCTCGCATTCTCTGCCGCCACTTTGTCGCTGCGTACAAAATTCTGCGACTGGGCACTGTGGCCACAGTGGACCTGCTTTTCCTTCAGGATCCCGGCCACATGGCGGGTCTTCAGGGCAAGCCAGGCCAGCGTACGCTCTTGGTTGTACTTGTAGAAGCTCTGATCTCCGGACCTCTTCACATCTGCAACACAGTTGAGGCTGTCCGGGCTAAGGAATTCAGTTAGCAGGCGGCTCGTGCTAGCCTCCTCCACCGCAATGTTGTCCAGCGACATTGCTCCTTGAAGAAAAATGAATAAAACATTGTAAACATACAAACATTCAAATCATTAATTGCAAACCCACGTTGTGCACAGTGCTTCCGGAGATGATGGATTGCAAGCAGTGTGGGATCCAGCGGAGTGGTCATGTAGATACGGCCATCAGAGCAGACCTCGTTGTTGACGAGCCAACTGCGGCGGGGTTCTGCATACTCCAGGAGCTCCATGATCTGCCCATCGGGATGGGTGACAAATAGGGCGTCCTTTCCTTGTCCCGGATGAAAAAACCGTTCCAGCTGGAGTCTGCGATCGTCCGCATCTTTTGGCAGTAATTTTTGCGACACAAAGAGCACTTTCTTCACCGCCGTGACAGTGGATTTCTTGCCGGAGGCCACCGCATCCGGATCCGGCTTGGGCTTAGTCCCTCGCGTTGCTTTCTTGCTCATTGTTTTGAAGTAAAAGATTAATTAAAAACGTAAACAATGTGTTTCCCGCTTTTATTAGCGATGAGATTCGTTTGATAGGCACAGTCGATAGGCACATTCGATAGGCACATTCGATAGGCACATTCGATAGGTACATTCGATAGGCTGTTTCAGTACGAGAACACTATTCGATAAATGTTGATGTAATTATCTAGCCAGGTTGGTCAACAAAAACTGAACAGCAATTAACTAATTAAGGTGCTGCTTCGTCGGTGGCCCCCGTGGAATGAAGCAGGTGCATGATGAGATGCTCTTATATAGGATGAGTGGGAGAGTGTGAGCGAGAGAGATAGAGACAGGAGAGGTGACAGCTATCGATAGAGAAAGGGAGAGGGAGATAAGCAAAGCCAGAAAGAGTGAGAGGGAGCAAGATACAAAACTCTCAACCGGAAGCAAAGCCAAATTGGCCGACCGCTCCTTTGCGATCATGAGTTGATATTAATTAAAATCATTATTTTCGACCACTATATCATATAGTTGTCGCAGGAATGATCTTAAAATTGATTGGAAATATAGATTACGTTTTCAAAATATGATGTTGACCAACATTAATAGATAGACTCCCAAAAATACAAACACCGCCAATTATCTTTGTTTTTTATTAACCATTAAAATACAATGGATCTTGATATGCCGAGCATATGGTAAAAGAACAGTATCAGATTAAAATCATGCCTTATGCTTCCGTAAATGTATTATTTTTCCCTATATCCATCTTCTATGTATGTATATAAATGGCTTTAACTGAATTATTCAAATTTAAATGTCTACATGAATAACACTTTCAGAACAAAAAATAAAGGACATCTTTGATACACGAGAACATAAATAGGACAATGGGACAGGAAAAACATATTTTGAACGTTAGCAAAAAGGTTAAAATGGACGGATATTGTTGCTTTTGTTAAAAATAACGGAATGGTAGTTTTGCATGCAAATATACTATAAAAATAGTGTTCAAGTGAACATATTTTCACAATTAGATGGTTTCCAGCAATAGCTGGAGAGGCACGGGTGTAAATTGATTACATTTTTGTTCTTACATTAGTGGAATGATATATTCGATAAAGTGCAGATTTTTAAATGAAAATCAGATTCGGATATTTGGACGGATATGAATTTGTGGACTTGTAGGTAAACATATTTCCACAAACTAAATTGTTATCCTTGTTTGTTTTCGTTAAATATCAGTTTGAATTCCTCCTGGTGCGGGGGCGCTCGGTGCTCGGTGTCCTGGCTGTGGACGACGCGGGCGGCTTGGCTCCGGTGCAAAGTAGGACGACGGCGCAGGAGCTGATGGTATGGGCGCCGCCGCGGCATGTGCCTGCTCCTGATAGTAATCGTCTCCGTACTCGCTGACCTGGCGATTGCTGATCTCGTTCAGACGCTTGTAACGCTCGCGGCGCGCCTCGATCATGTACAAAATACCAGCTGGCATTAGCAGCACGGCTCCAACCACGCCCAAAGCGAATGACCAACCCATGTCGTTATTCTGCCAGCCGGGCATCCAATCGCGCGAGTCTCCCTTGGCACCAAAGATGACCACGGCAATAAAGCCGAAAATTGAGCCCACCACTTGGCATGTTCCCACCGTCAGCAGCAGCACAACATTGCGGTCATCATCGCGGGAGGTACGCAGCAGAGCCAGGGTCAGCGGCAGGGCGATGAGACACATGACGAAGCAGAGCGTTGCAAAGAACTGCACTGCTATGTAGAAGCCGGGCAGCAGGAAGTCGTGTATGATGTAATACTCCTCTTCGAACACCCACATGCATCCTTTAAAGCGGTTATCGTAGAATCTGTGTATATCTTGGAAGTTATTGAAGCAAACTTCCCACAGGCCCAAGTTCGTGAATCGTGGTTTTTCCAAGCGGCCATCGGTAACCAGCCAATACGGCGTGGAAAACGCAATTAGGAAAAGTAAAAAGGAGAACGCGGATAAGCCGAGGGCCACTTGCGTGTTGCGGTTGGACGCCCCCATTTCGTTAAAGTTTTAGTTTAAAATTTTCGTTTAGAGTTTCACTGTCGTCTTCCAACTGTTTACCAAACACGCCCTACAATGTGACCGACGCAGCGGAAGGAAAACGACAAATTGATTATGATTCAATGGTAGGGAGGAGTTTTAAATATTTCGAAAATCCCAACTCGAGTGACGGTAATGAATAGTTTCGTCCTATTAAATCAATATCAACTCAGAGCGATGATGGCAATGATCATGGATCATTGATCTCGTTTTAAATATCGGCATCCTAACACGAAAACAAATATACTAGAAAAGTGTGTGGCACTCTTTAGTATTTTGCGAGCGGCTTGCGAAAAATAATGGCAAATTGAATAAAACAGGCTGTTCGCAACCGTCGATTGTCATTTTTTTATAAGTTAACTACGGTCATACTGCCTGGTCCGGGCAACTTTTACGAATAACAAAATTCAATTTTTGGCAACATATTAAAGCTTTAACGAATAATGACAGAAATAACACTCGCTCTGATCAAGCCTCACGTGCTACGGAACACCTATGCGATGCAGCAGATCCTGACGCTGATCGGTCAACACTTCACCGTGCTCGGCCAGAAGGAGGTCCACATTACGAAAGAACTGTCCGAGCGATTCTACGCGGAGCACCAAAATAAATTCTTCTACCATCGCCTTACTAGCTTTATGAATAGGTAAAAAGCATGTAATTCAGTTTCTCAAGATATATTTACATGTATATCCTTTCAGTGGTCCCTGCTATGCATTGATTCTACAGTCGGAGGCCAGCATCCAGAAGTGGCGCAGTTTTCTGGGCCCAACCAAGGTATTCCGAGCGGTTTACAGCGATCCCAACTGCATCCGGGCATTGTATGGGCTGTCCGATACGCGAAATGCCTGCCACGGATCCGACAGTGAAGCCTCGGCCCGCCGTGAGATCAGCATACTGTTTCCAGAGTTCAAAGATGCCCATTTGGAGGCACAAGAGCCTAAAAAAGAGACAACAACGACGACGTAGGCCAATGACAAGGCAGAGGATTGGCCAAGTGTAGAGCTCGGGCCAGAAGCATTTGTTATTACTTAAATATGGATTCCAGGTTGAACCTGGAATAACTGTGCCTTAAGGACGTCGGATCTCACTGTAAAGTGGTTATTACAAGTACATTTCCAAATCGTACTGATATTGGAAGAGTCCAGTAATCCAAAGTCTCGTTATTAATATTACTGTTTCCGCAATCGTTAAAAAAAGCATATATAGTTGTGTTTTTTAAAAATGTACTTTAAACGTAGGTTTAATTATAAGTATTAAGTAGCTAAGCATTACTGTTGATACCAAAATGGCAAAAATTTGAAAAATATGTGCCTAAACTAGATAAATTGTCAAAAAATCTGTTATAAACTTCTAATTGTTAAGTGCTCTTTAAAAAAGTAATTTAAAATACTTGAAAAATATCCTAAAAATCAAAATAAATTATACAAAATCACATTTATGAGCTACAAAACATATATTTCGTATTCATTAGACATTTGAATGTGTTTCAAAAACTTTATTTCTTCAATTTTTGTTTACATAATACAATTCTTTAGTCGTTAGGTGGTAGGTACATGTATAGATAGAGATTTTCGATTTGTTTCTGGTTAACTCTGTTTAACTCATTTTAAATAGTTGGGAATACAAATTTATAAACTTAACAAATTATATAAATATATAGTATATGTGTAAGTTCTGTGCTATCCCCAGATAAGGGTACAGGTATATGTATTTAAGCATCTATTTGTTCTTTTTTTTTCTATTTTTTTGTTTTGTTTTGTATATCGTTTCAGACCCTTTCAGCTTCCTTTGGTGAATCCTTGATTGAGCTGTCACAAAGCCTTTTGGGTTTCCGCTTGCTTCAAGGAACAAAGTGAACAAATTCAGGTTTTCGGGGGGAAACAAATAAAAGGATATATGTATGTATGATTGGGCTCGCATATTCTGTGAGATTGCGTAGGATTTTAGGGATGCTGCTCTAGGACAGCTTGAAAAATAAACAGAATAATGATAACTATTCATAAATTCATAAATTGTTTGGTTTCGAGCGAGGCGGCACTAGCACCCACTGTCTTTTTCTAATTCGCACCGAAGAGGTCAAAAAATCAAGGGTAAAAAAAAGTATGTCTGTGTAGGGTTCTAATAATTAAAAAAATAAAAACAATAATAGAAGTAAAACCTCTTTGTTATGATGGCAACGATTTGTCAAAGCTCTCTACAGACAATGCAAAAAAGTATTTATTTAACAAGTATTCTTAGTAGTATTTTGGTTTGCTTTTACTTTTGTTTTGTTTTTCGTTTTCTTTAGTTGACTTTTTTCTATTTTTTTGTTTGCATTTTCCTCAGTGTTTTGTTTTTTAACTTTTTGGTATCAATTACAAATCTTTAGTTGCAGTCCTACAAAATTTAACAGGCGGCGTCTTTGGCGCATCAAAGTTCGAAACATTCAGTTGGGGTTTCCTTTTTTTTGGCCTTTGTCCTCTTTTTTTTTTTTAATTTTATATTTAATCCCCATCAGCCCTGCTTGTTGCTATAAATATTGCTATTCCAACCGATCTCTAGATCGTTAAACACGTACACATGCATAATGCGGGGTATATATTGTAAAAAAAGCAAACGGGAGAATCAACCGAAAAGCTCTGCCGGCGAGTATTGTTGTCGGTGTGTAGTTTTGATTTGTTTTTTTTTTTTTTTTTTTTTTTTTTTAGGTGGGTACTGTACGGATTGGTCAAAGACAATATAAAGCATCAGATGCATAACGTCATATGACAGTTAAGGGATTTCATCCTAGAGCTCCATATTGCCTTCCGATTGGGTGGTGTCTTCGAACCCCCTATATAGCCCCCCCAAAAACACTTTGGCGATTTGAAATCTCTGGTGAAATCTCTAGGGCCATTCTGTATCCTTCGGTTTCCCCCTGCATATTTCTTTACAAACATCAAATCAATAGGGACTTAACAACTGCTTAAGGATGTGTATGGTTGTGTTTTGGTTTTGGTTTTGTCATTTGTTTTGTTTTTTCTTTTTTGTATCGTTTTTTATCTTTAAGTACTAGAACATAAAAATATATGTATGTATATATAGATTTGTTTTGTTTGTAAATACGTACGTATCAACTATGCAACTTGGCCTATGCGCGCTACATACAATTGTTAAAGATATACACATATATCCATACTAAATAGTATCCTGTATACGCAAATATAATCTTTGAATGTAACCAGCTCATAGCGTAAAAAGACTATTTCGAATAGTTTCCGTTTTGTCAACGACAACACGTCAATATATATCAATATAGGTTGCTCTTAGAATTCCACGACATCATCTCTCTATATTCCCCAGTCATCCGATCCCCTTGTAGTATTCTGTCTTCACTCCTAATATATCCTTGTATAGTAAATTAAGCGAATGTATATTTGCTTCATTCCTTCGTCTGGGTTCCAGTTCTCCAGTCCCAGTCCCAGTCCCAGTCCCACCTATGCATGTGGCTTGAGCACTTCACTCGAACATGGCCATCGATGAGGTGGGCACCACCTCCAGCAGCAGCTGGAAGAACAGGGTTACCTTGTCTGCAATGAAACGGGAGAAATGATTTAAATTAATTAAATATAATTTAATAACAATTATAAAGAACTCACTCATAAATCTCGGTGTCATGCCCAGCTTCACGAAGGGCACGTAGAAGATCAGGCCCGCAAAGATGAAGAGCAGGGCATACAGATACTCAATGCGCGGCGTCTCGAATATGGGTGCCGCCACAAGATAGATGGATATGACCAAGACCACAACGGGAATGATGATCGGCACTTTGTACGGCCGTGGATAGTTGGGTTTGGTGTAGCGCATCACGATCAGAGCCAGCATAGCGCCACCGTAGAATATCCAGGCGGTGAAGCTGAAGAAATCAATCAGCGAATCAATTGTGCCATGGAGCACCATTGCCGAGGCAATCAGCGACTGCCAGCGGAGACGGGTTAAATGCCACAGAGAAAGATATAGAGAGTGGGAGAGAGTGAGAGGTAGAAGGGATATTAAACTGGGCATTCAAAACACTAAGGGATCTCTTTTTCAGTATATAAAATGATTTTATATTTGATAATCAAGCAAAACAAAAAAGAATTTAATGAACAAGATGTGTATTATGTATTTAATACTTTAAATTACTTATTTCAAATATGATTTTATAGGGAAAAAGGTATGCAGCGCGTAAATAGGATGATTGTTTTAGATACTTACGTGGAATATTAGGCCTGGGGCGGGTGTGAGGCGGCGCACATGGACATAGGAGAGAATGTCCAGCAGGTGACCCTCCCGACTGGCCGCAAAGCACAGACTAAAAATAGAAATTGCATAAATAATATAAAAAAAATATATAATATAATATTATTACCGTCCAGCTGCAAAGAGCGTGCCATTGGCACTGCCAAATGTGCTAATTGTGACACTGAGCGGCATGAGCCAGGCAAGGGCTCCGAGTATACGATTGCCAAAGGTAACAGCCACCGCCTCCGATTCGATCATCTCCTGCGGCGACATGGCCGCCAGATAGGAAATATTGATCAGAGCATAGCAGAGCGTCACCAGCGGTATACCGATGATAATCGAGCGCGGTAGATTCTTGCTGGGATTCTTGATCTCCTCGGTGACATAGTTGAGGTTGTTCCAGCCATCGTAGGCCCATAGGCCCGTGTAAAAGGCCGTGGCTATCGCCCCCACATTCGGCATTGGGCCATTAAATGCATTTGACAAATGCTGCGTGTTGCCCTGCATTAGCTTATAGGCACCGCCGCAAATTACGACCACCACGGCCACCAGCTTGGCGGCGGTGAACACATTCTGCACGGCCATGCCCAGGTTAACGCTGTAGCAGTTCACAAACAGAATCATCACTGTAAATCGGATCCAATTGAGAGTTAAATAAATATGGTTCGGGTTTTGTGTGGCTGTTTTTCTTTTTTTTACTCACCAATTGCCACCAGGGCGACCATCTTGACCACGCCCCTGGGCGGATCGCATTCAGTCACAAAGGCCTCAACGGCGTACTGTGCAAATGATAAGCATATTATAGCCATTTGAGATGGCTTCAACACCAATGTCGATACCCATGAGAACAGAAACGCCGGCGCCGGTCCATAGGCATCCATAAAGTACGCCCACTCCGCCCCCGACGATGTGTTCATCGTGCCAAGTTCAGCGTAAGCCAGAGCGCCTACGCAAGTTCCGGGGAAACAGAAGAGATGGAAAATGAGGAAAAATTAGAAGGGATGCTTTGGCAAAAAATAAAAAAAAAAATAAAATATATAAGGCAACAATTAAAGGTCACTTAAAACGACCTACGCAAAATGCTTTCAAGTTCAATTTGGGGTCAAACTAAGGGTTTCATTTTCAAAGGTTTTCTGGTAGATATTAATGCCTGGTTATATGAATATGTATAGTGTATATTTATAGGCCATGTAAGTACTGGATATTATAGTTTTGTATATTATTTTGCAGAGTTCTTGATTTAAAATTGGGTTTAAAATTTCACAAAATTTATTTAAAGTCTTAAGTAAACGTAAATCTGGTTTTATTTATTTAAATTTTTCGATTTATGTATTTATTTTTACTATTCTTCTAGCTCTGATAAGAATATTCTTTAGAGTAATAGAAAATAAAAAGATAAAAGCCCTAACGTGGTTTTTTAAAATAATTTTTCGTTTAATGGCCTTATTGGTATCAATTAAATTTTATCTAATAACTAATAGCCCCAGTAGCAGCGTATTTTTGGCCACTTGCCAGCTGTGCAACAAGTTGAATGGGCTTGGGGATAATGATGGGTAAATAAGTGGGTCAGCGGTGCATGTGGCTCACTCACCTCCCGGTCAAGGGGATGATGTTTCGGTACAGTACTTACCCAGCAGCGAGAGCAGACCACAGGCAAGCCAGATTATAAAGCTAACTCCAACGGAACCAGTGCGAACCAGTAAACCGGAGGGTGACACAAAAATTCCAGACCCTGTAAATGTAGAAAGAAAGTATGGAGTTTAGTTCGGAGAGTCTAGAAAACTAGGAGATATCCCATATAAAAATTATGAGCATTTATATAAACTATTTATCCATAGTAATAAATAGAACAAAGTGTCAAGATATGAGGAAAATTAGCTAAAATTGATTATTATTAAATAGAGTCCCACTATATTTTTTCCCAAATAATTTCGGTTCTTACAATCAGTTAACAACCTCTAAAAAAATATATATATATAACTATATCCCACAGTGCAATGCATACGTCACAGTTGCAGGTCGAAAAGAACAGCTGATTTTCCGCGGTTTCCTTTATGCTAATGTGGGTGGAGAAAATAGGGTGGCAGAGAGACAGAGAGAGAGAGAGCGATAAATCGCAAATATGTAGAACAGTGGGTGTTGCCGACGTCATCAGCGGGCTGGCGAGCAGCGGGGAAAGCTTTGAAAAACCACGAGGCACCACGAAAGCACAATACCGGTAAATAATGGTTTTCCTTTTCGTGCCAGGCATTTTCCCGGAGAGTCAGTCGCATCCGGTGAGCGAATGTGAGAGGAAGAGGGAAAACTAAGGGGGCAGGGAAAAGGAGAAGGCGTGCAACAATTTGCTAACGCAATTGCGTGCCACAACTGGCACCATTGCCTAAGGTCAAAGTGCAATACCGATAATAGCCGGTATTCGTGTCATAAATATGTAACCTAACCTAACTTTGGTTATATTTACATATGAGGGCAATGGAATAGGAAATCGATAATTTAAAATTTCTATAAAAGTATTTACATATCTGCTGTATATCCTTTTGATAGACCTTCTTTTGCTGCAAATATCCTATCGAGTTTTAACAGCTGCAAAAAGTATGCTACAAAATATGTTTAAATTATATTCACGTTATAAAAATGGTGTTTTTATTTCCAAAAACCTTTGCAACTTCTTTCTTTAATGTTTGTACAAGAAACTATTTTAATTCTGATTATATACTAATTTGTTGCACGTTTATTTTACTCCAACTCTACCTAAAAAAAAGAAATTAAAGGAAAATGCCGGGAAAATGCCCCTCTACACATGTATACACAATACAACACCCACGGGCAGACAGGCAACACCTACACATATATATGTACATATGTATGAATATTCCGGAGCTGTCTATATGTATATATATATATATATATTGTTACGCGTAAATACATATATCTAAATTTATGCGAACGTATTTTTGGCCATGCGCGCCTCCAATTCAGCCCACAAACAACAAAATAAATGCTATGAAAAAATGTGCCTCAATATTTTTCAAGAGAAAAATGTTAAATGTGTAAAAAACAAGCAGCAAGAAAACGCGAATCAACAAAAACAACAACAGCAACGGGCACAAGAATAATCATTTGACACGGTCCACGGAAAATAGCGTGTTCTTCTTTTTTTTGTTTTTAAGCATCTCAATGATTGTTCTCCTTCCTCATGTTTTATGCATTTTCTTTTAGCTTTTCACGGTTTTGCACTTACCTATCATGGTTCCAACAATTAAAGCCACCCCACTGAAGAGGCCCAGCCTGAAAGGACACAAAGGATATGGGGTCAATTTAGTTTTACAATTTTCCAATTTGATATTTTTATACACTGGATGCTAATCGTTTTTTTTTTAAATGCAAAAGGGAGTTTTAAACAAAAAAATAAAGCTAACTTCGGGAACCGAAGTTTTTTTTTGTAAGTAAAAATGCTTTTATATTAAAAACATTTCAGAAAAGTCTGGAAATAAAGCTTTTTATTATATTAAGTATTAAGTGAATAGCGTTAGAATTAATTTTTGTTATAGAAAGGTTACTCATTACCCTATTAATATCATTTAATATTCAATATAAAAAAGAAAACAATACATAAGAATACATATATGTTTGCATATCGTTAGTTAGATGTCAAAATCTGATCTGTAAACTTGTTAATTTTAAGTGAGTAAAGTACAAGTTTTAATTAACACCAAAGTGTTAAAATTAAATCAGCTGTGAAGCACGTTTCTGTCTAGGCAAATAGAAAATGTTTACGAAAACACACTGAAACAAATACCGACAACAACTATTTATAAGCAAACAGTATAGGTTCAGGCATTAAACTAGGAGGAGAATTTAATTTTCCAATTGAGAATTTGTTAAATAAATATATACATATATTTTTGAAACGGTTAAATTAGATAATGCAACTAAAAGATACAAATTTTAAAGGACAACATGACAGAAAAGTAGCTATAGTATATCATTTTATACAAGAAATAATAATCAAAAGTTAGCCAAGTTTTTTTTTTGTTATTATCTAAACTTTGTTTAAGTAAAACCCAAATATTGTGTGTGAATATCTATTAAAGAGGTGGCTTGATATAGCATATTAATTAATAATTAATTAATACAACGAAATTCTTAAACTCCTGTTTAGTGATTAAATAAAATAAAGTAAACTATAAATAAGAACAAACAATTACAATTGTGTTTTCTTTCAAGACGTACAGCGATATCTAAATCAGATTCCATTTCACCGACTTACCTAGCAATCGATGTGGTTACCATCACTGCAACGCTAATACCAGTGGGAGGAATTATAACGTCACAGGGGTGGGAAAAACCTCGCAACTAGGCTCATCGATCTGCCATAAGAAATACATATCTAAAGCGTTGGATGCTTCGATTGCTGCCCTGGGCAACGGACGTCATCAGCAATGGAAACTGACGTTTTCATTTTTCATTTTATTTATTTATTTTTTTTTTTCGTTTCTTTTTCAAGACAGGATTGATAAAATAGATATCTATGTATATGTATCCTACCTTCTCTCGAGGTGAACAACGTGGTTCTGCGTTGAGCCATTCCTCTCCAGCGGCTTCCGCATCCTCCCGGTCCCTGATGCGTCGGTCTCTGTCGCTTCGGGCCCTTCTGTCCCAAGAGACCCATTGGCGCACATGGTCCCGTTGGTCGTTGCTTTTGTTGGCACATTATGTCCTGCAGGATCAGCCGAGAAAAAATAAAGAGCAGAAACACAGCGAATTAGCATCGGATTACAACAAAAAGTACCATCCAATCACAATAAAAAAAAAATATATATACAAAAGAAACAAATCGGATCACAGGGCAGGCAAATGGTTATTTTCGTTTTGAATATTGATCTTAAAATATCTGTTCCAAAATAATCAGAGGCAGAGGGCAGGGATTAGCATGGGTGAATTATTATATATTTCAAGATCTCTTTGAGATTGCCCTGAAAAATCGGATTGGAACGGATATTCCATAGATTTTTATTAGTAAATATTTTTGGCAATATTTGATTTTATAAAAAACGATTATAAATGCACACACACGCACAGGACTTTCACAAGAAAAAAAGTATAGTACACGAAAAATAAATTTAATTTGAAATAGATATATTTTTTAATAACACGAAACCATCACAAGGATATTGTTCTTCTTCTTGTAAATTATATATGTATAAATCATTCATAGAAAATATATGAATGAACTTAGGCACACACACACACACACCTCTATTATCTGTTGAATTATTATTTTTGCATGCGGTTTTTTGCAAGCAAAATAGTTGTGATATTTTATCGCGCATGGCATGGACGGATAACAAGTTGCTAAAATTATTTCGCCGCGAATTTCAGCTCTCAGCGAATACGAATATATGTGAAGCGGCCAAAATGGAAACAGGAACGTTGGGTAGAACGGCGATGGAACGAAAAGTATCTCAACGCTGACAACTGGCAACTGTCCGCTTGCCACTTGGCGGCGGCGTCAAATAGTCCGCACGGCGAGAGCTTTCCGCCGAGCATGGTCCGAGGGTGGACCGAATGCCACCCGAACAGCGGACGAAGTGCTCCCGAGAGGCTAACACGAAGAGAAATTAGGATGCTGTCAACATGATGGCGACCAGTGATGGCCAAAGGCAACACTTTTTATCCAACTGTACTTGAAGTTATATCTAATTTCGAATTTTATGGAACAAGATTCTGAGTTATAAGTTCTTTTAGAAATTTTCGAAATTTTACAGCACAAGAGTCTAGCTTGAGATACAAAGGCATTAGATGTCCCTAAAATTTGCATTTAAATTTGCTTATCTGGGGTATAATGGTGATATGCACGTTATGTATCTTATAGGTACAATACTTCAGATTCCACCCAACACTATTGGGTGCTCTCTATCACTCTTGTGCTCTCTCTCTCTTCCTCTGTGGCCCTGTCCTCCCCCACTGGCTCAGATAGCTTTCGTCGCTGTCTACGTGACAGAGTTTGTGTATGTATAAAAAGTCCTCCTGCCTCTGACTGATTTATGAAATTTGTGCCGTCTGTCGTGTGGTTCTATATTTTCATTATAAGATTGTCAAGGTGAAGGCATCTGGCTCTCTAGCTGTCGCTCTTGTTGGCGCTTTCGCTCTCAAGTTTTCCGGCTATTAATAACTTGAAATAAAAAATGTAAAATTGAATTAGTCGGCTAATTCCCCCATCGACGTCAGGAGGTTCCAATGCATCCACAAAATGTGACAACATGCCCCAATGAAACCCTTGCTCTCACGGCGCCTTCGGGACACCGCTCTCGCTGTCGGCAGCTCCACACACTCACTTAATTGTTTGCGGCGCATTTCATTCGCCTCAATTGACAGTTTTCTTTATTTTTAATAAGTATTTGTAGGGAGACTCCTCTCTATTAGGTCATGTGCTGCTGCTGCTTCTGCTGCTGCGACTCCCAACTACATCTACGTCATTGGGTCTTTGTCTCTGTCGCTTCTTCGATATTCACTCGCCCACGAGGCGTCGAAATTTCATCAGCCCGCCGACTCGTTTGTACCCAGCAAATCTATATACATACATATGTACATATTTATGTACATATTTATGTACATGCATACAATCGTGGTACCCAAAGTTTCATAGTTGCTCTCCCTCACTATTTCCGTTCGATTCTTTGGCTGGACTTGCCCCCAAAAATTGTATACGTATCGAGAGATAGTGTGTGGAACAAGTGAGTGTCTATAAGCAAGAACATAAATATCATACGTATTCGGGGATTTGGATACACAAGCCCTCACACACGCCATTATCACTGCCAGGGGAATAAAATAGCAACAATTTCTCATTTCAATTATAGTTTATTATAATTATTATTATTATAATAACATTTTTAAATCCTAGAAGCCGGGAAAACGATCGGATTCGATATGAAAAGTTATCATTTTTGGGAAAACACTGCGTATACGTAATAAAAAAAAACACGTTAATTCTGAATACTGAAGAATACATATTATTACACTGAAAATGAAGTCTTTATGTTAATACTTTGGAAGAAAAAAAACTAAATAAAATTATAATTGAAAAGTTATAAATGATTTACCAAGTTTAGGGAAACACTGCGTATACGTGATAAAATACACGTTACGTATACGCCACTTTGAAAATATATTACTTTGAATCGTAAAGCTATTTTTAATATATTGTAAGGGAAATAACAATTAATAACATAATTTCCAAGCTAAAAATGAGTTATCATGTTTAGGGGAAACACTGCGTATAAGTGATAAAATACACATTACGTATACCCCACTTTGTACATACAGATATTAGAATTAGTTGTTATGAAAAGTTACATAAAATTATAATCTAGAAGCTAAAAATTAGTGATTATTTTTGGGGAAACACTGCGTATACGTAATAAGAAAACAATTAATAAAAAATAAATAATGATTTCCTAGTAAAAATCAATTAATTATATTGGGAAACGCTGCGTATAAGTGATAAATATCCGCCCGACTTAATTAATAATAATTTAAATAAATAAAAAAGAATAATTAAATTAAAAATAAAAATGATTTCCTAGTATAAATTATTATGATAAATTATTCATTACGTATACGCCACCTTGAAAATAAGCAATTTACTTCCATATTTTCTATAAAAAAGAAAATAAATGATTGCTGCTAAGTTATTAATCAGTGTCGGAAATATTAATTAAAATCATTTATTTAAATATTGATAGCCTACATCCTTAAAAATGAATTTCAGATTTTAAAATTAAACTTCTGAACTTTTGAAAAACAAACTACAGTAACTGATATATGGATGTTCCCCGTATAAAGTCTATATCCCGGCTGAACACTCTACCTGAAGGAAACCTTAGGGAGTTGAATTCTCAGAATGCAATATTGTTTTGACCGCCACAGTACGTGTGTATAAATAAATAAGCGACGTCTACGTCGGTACCATGGTATATATATACCATAAACATAAATAAAGGGGTCCTATGTTAAGCTCTCCGTAGCCTTTCTTTCTTTCTATGTCGCTTTCTCCCTCGTCTTTCTCCTCGATCTATATGTTTTTCTGTCATAAAAGTCACGAGGCCCGCGAACATTCCGTTTTATTTTATTTTCTTGTATTTTGTTTAGCTCTTTAGCCAAAGGGGCGTGGCAGGCAGGCAGGCAGCAGACTTCGGGTACTTTACTTAGCGATCTCAATCATTCTAAGCCAACAAGCGCTCGTATGTCCATTGCAAAGGTAAACAAAACGGGCGAAATAATTCTAGTAAACGACCACTTTATAGCAAACGGAATTCACACACATACGTTAGATCAAGTTACTTAATGGTATACTTAGTGATATAATTCCAACAAGTAGTGTTCATTGTTCGATTTGTATAATTATTCAATATTTAAAGTCTTTTCTATATATAAGACAAGGGCAGCAGGTTGTTTATACAACCAAAACTCATCTGTAAACATTCCTATTGAAGGGATTTTAATATTTTAGAATTTATATACATAAGTGTTATGCATATCACAGGATTCGGATAATAATATAATATAATATATATTTATAATAATTAATATAAAAGGAAATCATTAAAAAAAAGAGTCAGATGGAGGATTGATTTTAGCAGGCCCACCTTTTCCCTATGAAAACTGCTTAAATATTGACTTGCTAGTCCTTTTTCTTTTTGGAAAATGTTATTAAATTTCTCCTACACATATTTTTTCTTTCAGTGCCTGAGTGTATGCCTTTACCCACCCCTTTTTTTTGCCATCCAACTCCAGTGACGCAAAGAAGTCGCTGCCTGCCAGCGCCACTAAATGAAAATGAGTAATAATCACGCGCTACATAGCACGGAATTTCAGCGCCCCGCCCGCCACCTCCCACCGATTTCCTCGGTGATTTTGCTCGGCAAATACTTGGCTATTTCTTGCAAATGAAATTTTTATATATGCCAAGCTCAACGTCGAACAAGATGATGGCGGGAGAGGGACACGGAAAGAGAGCGAGGGGGTGCATCTTAATTGGCATTTGGCCAAATAAAAATCATTTTGTTGGTAAATATTTTCAGGTTTCAGTTAATTTTGTTGTTTTATTTATTGTTTTTTTTTTCTGAATCGAAAAGGTGTATATGGATATAGTGCCTGTTTGGCATCGATTCACAGACAAAAATTATAAATCAAGCGTTACGAATATGAAACCAAAGCTTAAAAGCTAAAGTATAAAGAGGGTTTCATTAGGGAAACCCCCTGAATCATGGGTAAAAAATATTGTTGTAATTTTAAATACTAAGGAATTTCATAAAAACCAAAACAAATATATATGATATACAAAATATCAAAATTTTGCAGAATAACATTTTATATCAAGCCTTTTCCAATGTACCAACCCCTCCTCCGACCAGTTCTTTAATTAAATTTAATGAAAATGTATTCAGCAACAGCCGCCGCCTGGCCGAAAATTTAATTTAACATCATTTGTTTATTATTTAGCCTTCGTTGGCTGTTAATTAAACGGCACATGGAAATGCTTTATCTACTCAGCGACTTGTGTCGCAAATTTTGTTTGTGCTAATTACAAACAACAAAAGAAAGGCATTCAATGGACTGATTGATTGATTGATGGATTGATTGATCAACTGTTGGATCGATTCACCTTTGACCAAAGCGAGCCTAGACCTGCCGCCGTCCAATAAATTATAGAAGTTGGTCACAAGTGTTTGCTTAACCCTCCACTGACACGCGAGCCCGAAATGAAACCACACACGCCACTTTGCTTAACTGATTTGTTCTGTTTCTCGAGTCCCGGGTCCCGAGTCCCGAGGAAGCCGTCAAAAGTGTCAATGGCCGTGTCCCAGACTTAAGTCCCACAGCTCCACGCAAAGTGTTCAATTCGGTCGCCCACTTGTCATAACCAGATCAGATGTTTATGCGGGGCTAAAGCTGGGGAATTGGTTTATTCATTTTATCACGAGATATCCATATCTATTCTGAAGATATATAACACTTTGTTTTAATGCAAAAAAAAAGGATTATCATAATTCAGAAGTTATACATTTTAGATTATATTTGGGGCTGCACTGCGTATACGTAATAATTATTAATTATTAATAATTATTTTGCAAAATAGTGAAATCTTAAGAAATATTTTACTAAAAATATATCATAATTTTCAAGGTAAAATAAAGTCATCATATTGGGAAAACACTGCGTATACGTGATAAAATATATTTATTACGTATACGACACCATGAAAATATGTAATTTATATGAAGATTTTTATAAAAATAAAGAAAAAAACCTCAAATCTGGGTTTCAAAGTTGAACAAATATTAAGTTTTAGTCATTAAAAAATATATATTAAGAAAATTATAGGCTAGCAGGGCGAGAGTTGATAAAAGTTGATAATTAATTACATTAATTTCATTGAGCAACTCCTAACACCTTCGTTGATCAACCGCAGACGTGTGGCTGATAAGTCAGGTGTGAACCAGTTAAAATCTAATGAAATTTTATCTTTGACTTAATTGTTTATATTGGCGCTAAGAGTCATTTACCAAGCCGGTTTAATGCCGGTCAAAAGCGGATTCTTCATTGAATGGAAAAGAGTTATATATGTATAAGCAGTTAATATATGCTACTTAATAGATGTATAAAAATTGGTATATTGATTTCGTAACTTCTCTATAAGAGTTCTACTTATTAATAGAATAAATATTATAAGGCTTTCCTACTTATTTTTATTTCTATTCATTATAAGTTTTCATTATATCTTTTTGCACATAAACGTCCAAATTTCGCTTGTGAAATGCTGTTTTATTTCAATATGTCTTGTGCTCCATTTGCGTCAGACAACAACAGGCCCACCTCAGCCCCTCAGATCTCGCTTTATTGGATGCTGTCGAAATGTAGTCTAAATGGAAATGTATCGTTTGTCGTTTAACATCGCTGCTCGCCGCCTCTCTTTTTCCACGCCTTCTATGGATTTCGTTAATTGAGATCCCGCAATGCAATCGGGGAAAAGGGGTAAAGGGGATGACGGCATGCGCGATGGGAGGGCGGAGGGTCGTGTGGCGTTGGGCGTTGGGCGTTGGAAGCACGACAAAGTCAATGTCAAGGCGACCCGTGCACACGGGTGGCTAGTGGCAAGTGGCAAGTGGAAGAAAGGGAAGCGGAAAGGCGTGTCGCCATCTTGTAATGCCAAATATGTACATGAAAGAGCAAAAGAAAATGGTGAATGGAGAAGGGAAAATGGAAATATTGTGTCATGTGAGAAAGGTCGCAAGTGAAATTAATTTCCGAAAGACGGGTTTAGTTTTGAGATTATCGGTGGTAATATCTATACTTTTTAAAATTAGAAGCAAATAAAGATTGAAAAATTTGTGATTTTGTAATAGGTTCTTTAATTATTATAATATATTTATTATATTTGTTATTTTTATTTATTATAATTGTGCATTAACTTGATTATATTTCTTATATTATTCCTAAAATTTGTATTCCCATTTAAAGTAAGAACATGATGATGATATTTGCATATCACCAATGACCTTGACATTGTCATAAGCCTTGGCAAAGGTCACCGACTAAAGTCTCACAAACCCTAGCCACCTCAAAAAAATATAAATATGTGAATATATGAAGGATGGAAGGAACCTTGTTCATATATATATATTAGACAGGTTTTGTTTCTTACGTTTTTTTACAAAATACATATAGAAATAACCACCAAAATGATTATAAATTATGAAAGTCGGAGGGAATCAGTAAAATTAAGTCAGTAACCATTGAGCTCCACAGCAATCTGTTTAGGATCATGGGGCAGATGATCGTCTTGTGCTCTTGTGGAATCCCTACTCCCCCAGGGAAGCGCAACCTTGCCCCAGCAATCTACTTGCATCCGACTACCAGATCTTCTGTTCGTGGCTTTCAGACCTAGTAAATCCCTTCAATTAAAATTAAGCCGCAGATAACAAAATACCTAATTATGGCACCATTTTAAGATTTCCTGCTTAGCTATTTATAATCTAAATCCAAATCCAAATCCATATCCAAATCTCCTGTGCATTTTTCCCATTTCCTTCCATTTTCTACGGCCGGACGGACCTCGGACTTGTCATCATCGTGTCGCTGTTTTCCCTTTTCCGCTGGCATTTCAATTTAACTCAATTGATTTTTATTTGACTCGTGACGGCGGCCACGACGCCGCGTCGCTGCTGGCGTGGACGATGACGCTAATGATCAGACGTTATAATTACAAAGCGATAAATTCATTTGGACCTAGACTGGTGACTTTCAACTGAGGCAAGACACAGAGAAATTGAGAAAAATAAATAAATGGCATTTAACGAAATACATTTTCTAAAAGTTTTAGTGTACCCTTCGTTTTTTTTTTTATATAAATATTAGTGTAAAAATCGCATATAAATAAATATGCAAAATATATATCCGTCGACCGATAATGGATTGGGAAAGCGCCTCTAAAAATATATCGCTAAGCAGCTGCACTCAAAGGCACGGAAAACGGAAATGTTCCTCCCCCCTCAGATTTGTGGTCATGCTCGGCCTGTCCTGGTCCACAGCCCGGCCTGTCCTCGATCCCATTATCTTTTATGCATGGTGGTAGCCTCGGCACATGTCCAACTGGGAATCGGACCGGATATAGCAGCAGGCCGAAAAAGTTGTAACTCTCCCCCAGAAGGTTCATGCAAACTTAATGCTCGAATGGTGAGGCCCAAGAATTGGCTTCTTCTTTCCAAGCTGCTGCCAGGAGGTCGCGGGTGGAGGGTGAAAAACAACACCAGACAGATGGAAAATATAAAAGAGAGATAGGAGGAAATAAACAGAGAGGGACAGGGAGAGTCACTGGGAGGCATTGAACTCAATTTTTCCCTCATTCAATTATTTGTAAGCCCAGCAAGGACACGCATACACACAGGAGCCATGGAAAAACATGGATACACAAGCACAAAACTTCGGCTTGTGGGC
This sequence comes from Drosophila mayri, assembly GCA_008042485.1. Taxonomy (NCBI): domain Eukaryota; kingdom Metazoa; phylum Arthropoda; class Insecta; order Diptera; family Drosophilidae; genus Drosophila; species Drosophila mayri. The sequence goes on along the minus strand of VNJN01003220.1, from coordinate 33,081 downwards.
GGGCTATGAATTTTAGAGGCTCGTCGTTTTTCCACTAGCACTGGAAAACGCTTTTCCATTCCTTTTTCATATGCCACAAAGACCTTATTCTCTATTAGTTAAAGAGCTAATTGCATAAATAAGTGGAAATATATTTTAAAAGCTAACTACTTTCCTCTTTTTCCTTATGGTTTGTTAGTTTTGTAATTTACTTTCTGTTTGCTTTGTTTTATAAATATAAAATAAAATAAAACTATTGATATCTTGCAAGGAAATTTCAAATTTTTCGATATTAAAAGCTCTGCAAAAACTTAAGCTTCTCTTAATGTTTTTATATTACTAAAAATAATAAGATTTCATTTACATTTAATTAAATTTTAATTAAAAAAGGTGCATTGATGTTTCAGCAAGCTGGTTTTGCCATCAAAAACAACAACAAATTCATATAAATGGGCGACAGAAGGCGGTCGGTCACACGTGTCGCCTCTTTGTATCTGCGGGTCACGCCCCTCGCTGGCTCGGTGGGCGGTGACCACCTGTTTTTATGGCACACACCCCACATTTGGACTTACGCAATGAAAGCCGGCTCCCGGTGACGTTGTCAGCTGCTTACATACACACACACTTTCGTTGGGTATTTATGTGCAGGATGTGGGTGCGTGGGCCGAGAGTCTGGGCCAAAAATAGCTGAGCCATATATATATGTATATATATGTATGTTATGTTATCCCGACTTGTCATGAATACCGGTATTTTACTCGGGAAAAAAGCTCGTTGGCCCTAACGCCTGCGCTGTTAGGCGTGTCCTTGGCAGGACACATCTCGCTACTGCTACTGCTGCTGCTGCTGATAACAGAGCCCTCTCGCTAGCCGCCTTATCGCCGCACACTTTCACTAACCTCGTGTATCCTGGTAGCTGGTGTGTCCTGCTGCTGCGAATCCTGAGCGCCGCATAAGCAACGTAAAAGTTTCTCGGCAACGGCAGAGTTCCACCCCCTAAAAAGAATCAGGCAGCACGTAGCACACGCTTTTGCAGGGTGGCTCCAAGGGCGGACAACACCACCCATCGCATAGAATAATTGTGCCACCCACTTTGGGCAAATGACAAAGCCAAGGACAATGCGTGCGGACAATGGCGAACTCCTTAGCCCGGGTCCTCCCCAATTTACGAAATGGGGCAGACTACGCTTTTGCACGAATTCGGAATGAAATAAGCTAAGTGCTTGCCATTGCTTAACCCATGTTGGCAACACAAAGGGGAAGAATCCCTATAGATAATTGCGACGACTATTGGGTAGTCAATGTCCTTTGATTAAATATTCTTTTGGGAATTTAAGTATTACTTTTTGTTATTTATTTTGCTTTGGTTAAATATTTATTTTCTTTTAACACTTATTATATATTTGTTATTGATTTAAATTAATATTTAATATGTAATCATATTTTTAAACAAACTTAACATTGATTTATAAGCATATGTGATATAAATCTATTATCTGCTTAAATATATGAAAATATTAACATATTAAATATCAAATAAATAACATGCCTCCGAAATTTCTCAATAAAATCGATTACTTAACGTAAAATGCAAAATCTTCCTTTATTTCAAAATTCCATATATCAAAGTAGCCAATATTTTCGATAATATATTGTGAACTATATATTTTTTCCTGCCTAATTATTTTCGCCGCAAATATTATTTTAAAATTTCAGCAGAATATTTTGGAATGAATCAATATTTATAGCTATCATTAAGCCAAATGCCACTTATTGGCAAATATTTATTTGTAAAATGTATGACATGTAATTCTTAAGGGGGACGGGCCTGGGACCTGCCCACACACTTAATGGGTTTCACAAGCGAGGCGAACAGATCTCACAGATCCGAGGGGAACCACCGGGCGACATCTCGCTCTTCGCTAAGTGTGATTAATGACGGCAGCTCTGAATTGTTACCTAAATGCATCCGATCATCAGTGGCAAACTATTTTTGCATTTGCACAATAAATTGCCAATTACAGCCATTTAGTTTTGCCGTATGGTTTTGTATATAACAGATAAAGGTATTTTTTTTAGGGTTTTCCAAGATGGTTTTTAGGTCCTTTATAAAAAGTGTTTCATTTGCCATAAAATGAATATTAAGGAAAGACAAAGAAAAAGGGCGCAAAGCGGACATTCTTTATTAATTTTTATTATTTAATTCTTTTCTAGCCTTTGCTTAGATTTTTATTTAAAAAAAATACATCATATTTATGCAAATATGAATTTTAAATTATTTAAAAACCCCTACGCAGCAGCATGCCATGCTGCGACCTTGCAACCCTTTTGCTTTGCCTTGACTTTGCCCTTGACTTGGCTTGACTGCAGCTTTTGGGCCGCCTAATGGCTTCCGTTGCTGCCATGCTATGTCGGCTCAGCTTCGTGGCCAACAAGAAGTTAACTCGGCTCTGTGACTCCCCTCTGCCCGCCCCCCTTTGAGCTGGCAAGCATATGTACATAATTATGGGCACTTGCCACCGGCAGCGCCCAAAAATAGGCAGCATCTGAGAACTAAGTAGCATCATCGGAAAGAAGATCCAGGTGCGAGTTTTAATGCGGATACGGATACGGGGCAGCCAGCCATGTATCTGTATCTAGTACCAACGGGTTGGTTGGTGTTGGGGGAGTACAGTCGGCGGCTGACGCTGATAAGCTTTTAACGATTGCGTAACTGACAAGGCACCTCGGTCAGGGGGGTTGGAGGTCGTGCCGGCAACCAGACTTGGCAGTCATAAAAATGACTTTTAGGGACAATAACGTAAATAACAAACTGAAATAAAAGTGAAATTGGAAAGGAAACAAAGGGAACGATTCAGTAATTGGTCATATCTACATAGATATGTAGACTGCATAAATATAATATTTGAAAATCAAAGTCATCATAAAAGTAATATCTTTAAAACGTTGTCTATTTTATTAATTTTCAGTTTGGATTTCAATCATGTTGTGGGTAAATAATGTTTAGAAAAGTTTAAGGATGCACTGCGCATCTAGTATTTTTTATAAAGCCAGCAATATTTTTATAAGATCTTATATAATATAAAAAATATTGAAAAACTTTGACAATTAACATAATATAAATTATTAAATATTATTACAACTATCTAAATGTCATGAAGAATATTGAATATAAGTTAAAATAACAATATTATCAAAAACGTATTACAAAACATTGCCTTTTTGAGTAAGTTTTTAAATAAGATTTTTGATGCAGTTTTTAGGGAGGTTTTCGGTGCAGTTTTTCAGTTGGTTTTGTTAAGGTTTTTAATGAAGTTTACAAGATGATCTTTGGTTGGTTTTGAAGTTGCCTTTAGATAAACCCAAGTTCATATTTAGACACTATTTTTCTATTTAAAAATCCTCTAGGAGCTAGGAGAAGGTATATAATAATTTATAGCATAATTGGGCACCCAACTTCAAGGTCGAAGCCTTGATTGACTGTCAGACAGGATATGCTAGTTTGGGAAAGTGGTTTTATATTCATTTCATTTTATTGTTAATAATTTTTTGTAAGCTTAGTCGCTCTGTTTCGGTATTTTTAAGGGGCTTGTTTACCCCCCCCTGACTGTCCTGTGGAGTGGGTGTGTCACAGTGGCTTTGTTTTTGTGTTGCAACTTTTATGAACTTGGCTTAGTGAGTCTGGCCGATTGGAACAGCTGTTCGGCTGCAGCAGGCACCCACGCACATGCATACCACCCCCCCAACCCCCACACACACACAGTCACACTAACACCCATTCACACACACACACACACTTGGGAAACCATTCGCCGGCCCGTAATTAACCATTATTTGGCCTGCGCATGCGTCCTTGTTAACACACTAATTTCACATGAAAAAAAAACTCCAGCCAGGCAGAAAAGTAAAAAATAATAATGAAAAAAATATAAGACAAACGCGCACACACGAACTATATCACATGCAATTGTTTGCGCCGTCATTTAGCACAGCGCCGTTGATATATGATACATATATGTATGGATATATAATTCGGATAATCACCACTAATAATGCAAATCGAACGTTGAACGTCGACAGAGCAAAAAAAAAATAAAAAAATAAATATGGAGAGCAGCAGCAGCTGGGCAGAGGCGATAACTCACCGTTGGCGTGAATATGATTTGTGTTGTTTGGTTGGACATGCTGATACATGACTTGCTACAGTGCGCCAATGTCGTCACTTTCATGTCACTTTAAACACTGCGAGAGAATGAAAGCGGCGGCCCCAAGCTCTGCGTATTTATAAGGCGCCGGGAAATCGCAATCGAAATCGGAATGGAAATCGCAATCGGGGGCTCTCTGCAGTCGCCGCCTCTGCCGCAGCGCTCTGCTCTGTCGCGGTCGCAGCCGGCATTTTCCCAGTATTTTTCTTTTTGGTCCTTTTGGCCAAAGCTTTCGAGAGAGAGAGTGGAAAGCCAGGAAAACCTAGGTAGGAGAGCAGGGAAAGCTTAAGGGGGAGAGAGAGAAAATGGCTGAAACAAAGATGGAGGACAGGAAACGATTGCTGCAAACGCGGCTTGTGACGTATGCATGTACAGTGGCTCAAAGTGTATGTGCCCCAAGCCAAGCAAAAAACTAAATTTTCGTATAATCAAGGACAAACAAGGAATGCGAACCAAAACTAAAGGCAGTAAGACTGGCTTTGCTTGCATTTTTTATGTACATACATATAACACGACTTTGGAATAGCATTTTGTTATCAGGATTTCAAGTTGGCCAGCCATGTCCTTCCTATACTCAAATAAAATTAACTACAAAATGCCTGGAAACTTATATTTAAACATTATTTATATTTTTTATTATATGTTTATTTTATATTTTAAATTATTATTAATTAGATTAATTACTTTTAATCTTAGTTAAAAATAATATGTAACTTTTATATTGACTTTATTAAATAACTAAAAATTCTTTGAACTAACACATTTAATTTTTTCGGAAACTCAAAAAAGTTGGCTATGAATTCTGGAGTACCACATGAACTAAAGATATTTCCAAAAATTAATAAAATGCAATAAAAATGGAATCAAAAAACCGATCTCTGACTATACTGGTGTCTTAAAATGATAAATATTTTACCCTTTATAGATGTATTTAATTGGTTTAAAAATCAAATTTGTGCATGTGTATCTAATAATTTACTATCAGGATCCTTAACTGCCCCTCCGAAGAAACAGAACTTAAAGGTTTTTCAGATTCTATTTTGTTAAACTGAAGTTTTTAGCACCTTTTCTTCATCTATGTATATCTATAGATTTGCTGTAAAATATGATTATAAGGTAGAAACCAATATCGTTGAGAACATCTGTTACAAAATTAGCATTTAAGCTTTGGTTTTCCAATATTTGCCAATGACTAATTTTCAAACTCAATGTAAGCAAATGTTTACAAAAAAAAAAAAAAGTATTTATAGCCAATCTATATCTATATATATTTACACCCTCTCCGAGCTTAGCCTATATAGTAAATATATACATACATACGAGTTATGGCGACATCGAACACCGACGAATAACCCCTAGTCATAACAATTTGTATTTCTGCCTTGAAAACTTGAACATTTTCTTGATTTTTATTAATATTTAAACAATATTTACTGAGTCATAAAAATGATTTTTGAACATGAAATTGGGCATTGTATTTTCTTTGAAATTTATAAATAAATAAAATAATACAAATCAAGGGTTAGTAGCATCCAAAGCTTTAGCCAAGGTTTTAGCACAAACTAAATGTAATTTTTAAATTGTTCCATAAGGATAGTGTCTTTGTTATCATTAAAGTTTATTTGGATCATTTAGAATATGTTGTACTTTGTGTACTAATTTTAATAATTATTAGTAATACTGACAAACTTCTTTTGCCATTAGTGCTTACTTATTATATAGATTTAATTTCGTCTAAGCTTTTGTTCAGCAATGTTTTTTACCCTCTGCTGTTAAATGTAGCTTTTTTATTTGTTAACTTTTTTTTAAACAAGGGCTTTTATTATTTTACTAAAACAACAAATTTATGGTCATATTTTTAATATAATATTAATATTTCAGTAAAGAAATGATCGGACTTCCACTTTAAGTTAATTTCTTTCGAGCTCTAGAAATAATTTAATAACAAATTTAATTAATTAATTTTTTGCAATTCGAAATTTAATTATTTTTACACTTTCTTTTTCTATTTTTTATTTAAATATTTAATTAAATATTTTAGTATATATTTTCCTGGAGCTCCTTCACATTCTATAGACAACCAAAGTGTGAAAGGGTTTCGTGAATGTTTTTTTAGTCAGCCAGAAACTCACTACCTTAGATAATCTTGTTAATTTGCTTAATTGAATCGATAGAGTGCTGATTGTCATACGGAAAGGATTTCGAGTTAGTTATATATATATGTTTGTATATAATGTCGATATTATGGGAAACAATGAAAATAATAATAAGGACAAACCTGAAAATGTTTTACTTCATCTTTGTTCTTTTACTTCTAACCTACAACTACAAGTTTTAAACAGTTTTTATAATTTATATTACATTAATAAAGATTGAAATAATAAATCTGATTGTTTTCACTTGGGAAATATATTTTAGTTTTAATTATTTTGTTGGAAATTTCGACATAAACGTTAGTTTTCAGCTAGGAAGCTGTTAGATTATAGAAAGAAAATTGTTCGCCGTTTTGTTACCTCAAAATATATTTAAAATAAAAATATTACATATATTATTATGTTCAGATATGGACATAACCCATCTGTATAATGATGATTCCGTAGGATAGACTGCTGCTAAGCAGGACAAAGGCGCACCGCATGTCCATCCTGAATAGGCCAAGCACGTTGTTGTCCTTTGAGGCTCCTCTAATAGCACGTCTAAGAACAGATAGTTCCCACTTAAAAGGAAAATGGAAGGGAGTAAAAAGTTTGTTAAGAAATTATAATTCTAACAAAAAATCTATGCAAAAAATTGCACACTTTTAGGCTTAACATTAGAGCTTTAAACGGACTTTTCTTTTAGAAAGGAGACTTGTTTTTTATATTTCTTAGGAATTACATAAATCTCACCTGCCTCTGGGCTGCCTTGGCATTTTGGTCGCACACCTTTGGACTGGCGCAGAGCCTATTTTCCTGACCCAAAATATGCTCACAGATCATCTTCAGGAGCAAGCAGTCCGACAGCTTCACCACCAAGGAGATGGTGGTAAAGGTAATCTTCAGGTTCGTCAGATTCAGACCCACTTCGTCCTGTCGCTGGATAATAAAGGCATAGCCCAGGTAAATAGTGGCCATGTTGAAGAACATCTGAAAGAGCAGGGCCGAAGCCACCAGCCAGGCATAGATCCCATGCACCTGTCGCTCCAAAGCCAATAGCCGCTCCTGCCTTCTCAGTTGGGCCATTAGGCGATCATAAGAGTCCTGCTCCTGTTCGCTGTTAAGACGCAGGGCTTCGTCAAAATCAAGCAGGAGTATGGTATAGGCGAATAGGACTGACTCCCGGGCCACAGAGATATATACGTAATAAAAGTTGGCGAAGAGATCTGCTACTCCCACCTCTCGCTTGCCCAGGATCATAAGAATGCTCAGCACAAAGTTGAAATTGTGCAGGTAATTGTGTAACTTGCCAAAGAATACCACGTAGTAGAAGCGACTTTTCTCCTTTTGACCCAAATCCTTGCGCAATATCACCGATAGCTCGTTATACACCTGGCACACCTGTCGCTCGTCCTTCAATCGCAGAAGTGTTTTAATTATCAAAGCCAGCAGCTGAAAGATCACATTAACCTCGTTCATCTGCAAGTTGAGTAATCTGCATATATATAAAATAATATATCTGTATATTCGTGTATACCCGTAGCACAAAACTCTGTCGTCGAAAGGTGCCCTTGGGAAAGTATGTCCGAGCAAGTGACCAGTAGGGAATGAATAGTACCAGGGTCAAGGCCATCGTTAGCCAACTGTAGGTCTGTAGGAAGCGAGAGTGCTTAAGACGCTTGCTGGCCCTGTTGTAGGAGTGGCTGGATAGGCCCAGGACTATGACCAGACCCATCCAGCAGCGCAGGATGTGGCGGCACAACCTGCGGGCTCGCATCGTGGTTAATAACTGAGCTGGACGATGACCCGTCGTTCGGAGGGGAGGCCTTATCATTGAAGGACACTGCGCTTATCTGGGAGGTTATTAAAGGGGAGGGGACACAGTAGGGAGTACCTCTTACCATTATTACTATTTACCAACTATTAAGTGACTAAAAGTCCTTTATTAGCAACACGATAAGTCAAGATGCAAACGTAAACTTGTGGCCATTCATTTGAAACATATTATTAAATTTTTATTAATTAAAATTTTAATTATTCTTTCTTTATTAATTTAAATAAGTGTTTCCTATTTTTGTTTATTAAAAGAAACAGTTTGTATGGCCAAAATGTAGTCAATTCTATTTTGTTTGCCTTTGTACTTAATAAAAAAAAAAATAGATAGAAAGAATATATTGAGAATTAAAAAATTTGCTAAAGTTTAAACATTCAATAAACATTCATTGCGTTTATTTAATAAATAGAATTATTTCGATTATTTAAATTTGTTAAGTAAATACTTATAATATATATTTTTTTGAAGCCTTCTTCTAATCTTCATTAGGTCACCAAAAAATTTTATAATTATTTTTTACTCCCGTTTCACTAAAGATGTTGTATTACTTTGGTTCGTGTGATATTTTTCTGGTATTATGTATATGTTTATGCATACATTATATGCACATACATATATGCAATTAATAGTGTCAATTAATTGCCTAAGACCTCTTACGCAGATATAGATCAAATTGCACCAGGGTTATAAAGTACGAAAAGGCTGTGACGGCGATGAGGTATACCAAACGTCGATCCAGATGCAAAAGGCCACAAAGCATGGGAGGTTGGCAGTTGAGCAGCTCCAGGGAAAAGTGTTCAATCTGTAAACAGCGAGGGGAAAAAAGGGGATTAATTATAATCCTTTTTCATAAATCTGTCTTAACTGCAGCATTTACCTCTCTGGTAAGCCGCTCCTCTCTTGTCGGAGGCTCCGCAAATCCTCGCATGGTCAGGCCAACGCCCTCCAGCTCCAGTTTGATGTGCTCGTTGACCAGGGTCACTATATAGGTGTCTATATAGAAGCCAGTGGCATAAGCAGAGCCCACAATGACCGGAAAACTGACTTCGTCCAGTGACTGCTTGGCCAGCATGTGGAAGAGCGTATAGAAGTTGGTCAGGTTATTTATCAATGTGCTCAGCATGAGTCCAATGAGCTGAAACTGATGCATGCGAAAGCTCTCCTTCTGGAGGCCATTGATCTCGGTGCAGCGTCGTCGCAGCTCCTCGAGGCGATCGCTAAGCTCACAGCAACGTGGCAGGAGCATGCCGCCGGGCCGAAGTCCCTCCATTTCCTTCTGCAGCGATCCTAGTTGAAGGTTTAGCTGGCGGTAGTACTTCAGCACTGAGGCATTAATCCAGTAACAATAATCCGCCATATTTTCGGTATAATTCCATAGCACAAACGCGTATATAGCGAAGTGAACGCGAACCTGACTTACCATGCCCTCCTTCCCGCCACCCTCGCCATACTGAGCAAATATGCCAATCACCTGGATCATCATCATCAGATTGATCAGGCAGAACTTGAAGTACATGAGGAACTCGAAGGGATCCTTGGGCTCCCTGGGAGCATCCCTGAACTCTCGCTCTAGGTTCATCCTCTGGAGCGTGCAACTTTGATTAATGGCCTCAAAGTGCACCGTATTGGCCACATATGTCACAATTACCGTTGCATACTTAATGGCGGTGTTGGCAAAGCTCACGTAGAGGAGCAACTGCAGCCGTCGGTCCCTTGTGTCGGTGAGGGTACGAAAATGGTAGCCAAAATAACCCGGCAGGACCACAATTAGCAGTAAACTAAACAGGTGACCCCACAGGATGAGCAGCACCTTTACGCTGCGCTTAAGTCGTCTCTGGGGTATATAATCAATCACCACCTGGCCATAGATCACGGCATAGACATGGCCGTACTGGTAGAACTTGAACTCATGTCGATCCCAGAAACTGGACTCTCTATCCGGCTCCGACATTCCGGTTTCACTTTCGCAGGTAAACTAAGCTTGGCCAAAAGGGTAAACACTAAACATATTTGTTGTGTGGGATTGCGTGTGTTGATTATTGGAGATGAGCGATAGAAAAAAAAAGGGAAAAGCCTTAATAAATATAGTTTTTCCCCTCATTTGGTTTTGTTTTATTAGTTCCCTAACTCGAATTGTGCCTGAAGGGACTAGGTTTCATATGATAAACGAATTCAGAGGAGAATTCCATGTGCCATAAAACAAGGGTAACCTCAGGAATACCTTCCCAAAAAACAAGAAATAAAAATAAAACATAAATAATAATATTCATTAATAGTATTTTTGTTTTAGGCATTGATTAGTTTTTCCTAATAATTTCCTTGAAAAATACATTATAGTTTTCCTAGTTATTTACTATTTTTGTATGCATTCAGAAAATCTATAATTTTCGTAATCAAATTCTTTATTTAACAAACATTTCTTTTACATTTCAACTAATTTTCATCTACTAAAAAATTACTAAAATTCTCTTAAAGTTTTCAAAACATAAAATCATAAACAAATCCCTTTCCTTTTATTTTTCTTTTCTACTGAAAAGACTTGACCAGGGCAATTATCGAGCCCGAAGTCTGTAGAATCTGAAATTCTATTAAATAAATAAATGTGTTAAGTAATAAATATAAATCCTACTAACCGAAGCAAATGTGGCCAATGAAGGTGAAAAGAAAGGCACTGCCATGGTCAAGGCCCTCTGTGAGCGCAAAATAAGGAGCAGGACCAAACGCCTTTGTACGGGCGAAAGTAGATGCCAAGGACAGGAGCCCGCAACTTTGGATACTTCCACGCTCTAGGAAATGCCTATATTATTCTTAGAAAAAATCGAATTTCTAATTAGGCAAAACTTACGCTCTCAGCCACCAAAGTGCCTCCATAACAATAAACCAGAAGTTGGCTCAAAGCGGCAATCGTAAAGCCCACATAGAGAAGAGCACCCAGACCATTGGTGCCAACGGTTAGTAGGTTAACCATGCTAAACCCTATAACCATTCCAGCGGATACAAAATGTGCCAGGGTAACAATGGCATACCGTTCCCGGAAGAACTTGGTTAGATCAATAATGGCGTTATGTCTGATGATTACCGCACGCAAATGTTGCTCTAAATTAGAAAGCTGCACTGGTGAGAGCTCCAATTGATCTTGAAATTAGAAATATACAAAATATATGTACATATATATAAAGTATATAAATAATTTAAAAGTATTCACCTTTGTAGGGCTTAAAAATGGCTTGAATCTCTGCTTGAAGCACCTCGAAGAGAGCCGATATATGGGCACAAAACTCAAAATAGAAGCCATCGCAGCCTCCAAACATAAAGATGGTCACATATCCTGTATAGGCAATAAAAATATACGTCAAGGGGAAAAAGGGAGATTTCAGGAGAACCGGCGGCATGCTGTTAAAATTATAAATAAATAAACACAATATGCATAGTAATCAAATGTTTTACCTAATTTCTCATTCATATGATAACCCTTCAACTTACGTCATATTAAATGGTGTAACCCAAAGGATCTGATCACCACGTTGCTGCAGCAAAAGGACCAAAGCCATCAGTATAGGCTTCAGGTTGTAGGTTGTGCAGGTAAAGAAGCCCGTGGACAAGGGCCAGAAATTAATTCGCGCCGCCATCACCGAATGCCTCAACCGAATTCGGCGCTGCTCGGGCCTCTCCAGCTGAGCCTCGAAGAGCAGCTCCCTTAGCCTGGTCCACATGTCGCGGAGATCTCTCCTGTAGCGCAGCATGAGGAACATCTTGAGCAGGGTGACTGCCGAGGTGCCCGCCGGACAGAGAGTCTCCAGCGCCAGGGTGATCTGCTGTTGATCCAGAAACCGCAGGGCGGCATGCAGCTCGGTGAGCACACCAATGGCCAGGATAACAAAGTGGACGGAGGCACGCCATGGCAACCGCTCCTCACGCCCGCCTGGCCAATATCCCATTAAGTTCAGGCTAAGATAAGGCACCGCAAAGAAATATATAGCCAGCGGTTGATCGCGCTTCAAGAACCGGAACCACTGCATTATGATTGACAGTGATGTCCTGTGGACAGGAAACTCGCTTATATAGGAAGCCAAGCCACTAGGGCAGGACACTGAAGGAAAACCAATTGTTTTTAATTTAAAGAATTATATTTTTGTGCATAATACAAACTAGAATTTACCAAATAAAACTCACATGTTTAAAATATACTATATATATTTTTTTTATTGAAAAAATGTTCATTTCTGTTTATTAAAATAAATATAAAAAATATTTTCAAGCCGAATTCAGTAAAAGGAATTTCTTAATTATGTTTTATATTAATTCTAAATGTATTTCACTACAAGCAAATATTTTATTTAATATGCAAATTTTTCAGTTTTTATTTCTATTATTTGCATGATTATTTTCTAGTGTAATCCGCAGTTAATAGGTATTTGTTCCAGTTAATTGACTTGTTATGCAGCCAAAGTTTTCGAGCAAAAAAGTTTTCTATAATTACAAAATCCTGGTTCGTTCGTTCGTTATTTATGGCAAATGGAATTGGTAATAGAAATCTAAGCCCAGGCAGCCGACAGGCACAAGTATTTTAGCCGCCACGGGGAACGAGTCACAATCAGAGCTAATGCATCAATTAGCGCTAGCCGCTAATTTCAGTAATCAAAATACAAACAAATCAAGATTAAGACACTCGGACGTCGGACTCGGCGAATTCGTGCGTTTTCAAACTAATCTCGTGGCCCATTCACGCACAGCATGAAGTGGCAGGAGCGGATCTGGTTACTGGAAAAATCTGTTGCTTTCCCAAAATCTTCCTCAATTTTCTCTTATTATTTATCTGCCGCCTTATCACAGTCTGTCCTCTCATTTATGTAAAGTAAATACAATGAGTTTTATCAACAAAGCCAAGCATATTTGCAATTTTGCTTGGATTGTAATCCCGGTCCGAACCAGAAATGTATGACCTTAGTGAGTCACATTGATAAGCGTTAATTACAAACACACAACAAGATGGCTTATCAAAACAGAAATATATATGGAGAAACAGAGATAGATTGGATATCACGTGATTTAATAAAAAAAAAAAAAAACAACTTTGCCAATGAGTGATTTTAAAGGGTAACAAAAGTTAGAACTTTAAAGGTGAATTTTTAATATATTGTTAATAACTAAAATACTTTCTATAATGAGAGGATGAAACCCAAGAAACTTAAACCCAATCCAAATCGCATTATACCTTAGTAAGCCCCGAAATTCGCACCTGTCCATCTCGATGCCGAACAGCTGGAGTCATAAATCATGTGTCTGAAATGTATTGAAGTTTTGTCAACGGCTCTCAGACAAGTCCAAGTTGTTTCTTCTATATATGTACATATATAATATATATGCGCATACTTAGACTTAGTATATTTTGCAGGCACACTTAGATTAGCAGCGCACGTTCCTTGGCCGGGAGACGTCAGCATGCCTGGCGGCTCACGGGTTTAGTTTTTTATTTTAGTATTTGATCGGGTTTGAAATGAAAAAAAAAAGAAACGCCGCGACACCATCGAAGGTCGATAATGGGAGTTGATAAGGTTTACGCCATAAGTTCAGTCTACGGTTTTAAGGCAGGTTATCCGCACAAAATGACTCAGAAAATGAAACAAAACTGGCTGGAATTTTTATATATTTCTATATACAAAAATTACAAAGAACTAAGAAAAATATTAATATTACTATATAAATATTTGCATTGATTTTTATATCTGAATTTGTATAGTATTAGCTAAAATATATGATCGTAAATGACATGTATTTATCTCTTGGATTTTATTTTCTCTTTGAAGTATTAAATTCAATATAAAACAATTCCAAAGAAATAAAATAAATATTATTTTGAATATTTAATTAATATATAAATATTTGCAATGATTTTAACGAATGTTTTTCTATCTTTAAAAGAGTTTTAGCTAACATTTATGATCTTAAAAAATGTTCTTTTTAACAGAACAACATGTTTTTATCTATTTGGATTCAATTTGATATTTAAATAGTTAAATAGTTAAATAAAGAATGAAGAACGAACAGAAGAACCATAAAGTCATGCAATTTTTCACCCTATCTAAATGGTACTTTAAGTATTATTCCAGAGATGTTCTTCCCTAATCAAATACAAAGTTAACTACAAGGGCATCAAAATTGATATAAAACACCGGCTAGATGATGATGACAATAATGATTATGATGATGATAATGGGTAAATTGCTTGATTCGCGGGATTGGGATAGATTTGATGGGCATAATTGCATCGGCAGTGCCGAGTACCGAGTACCGAACGGTTTGCAAATTGAATCAACGCCAATTGTTCAGACCGTTCAGTGTTTGCCCCTTATTTTATAATATTGTCCCCATGCATTTGCTTTGAGATTGTTTTCTATTTTTTTTTTTTTACATTTTTTTATTTTTTCTGTTTTGTTTTTTGTTTTTGTGTTGCCACTAAATCGCAGCGCAGCTTCCTAGCAACACGGCAATTGCTCTCCGTCCGCCAAAGCACACACCATTCCAACACACGCACACCCACCGCACAACACGCAACTGGAGTACAGTAATAACTCGTAAATTAAGGCATTTTAAACAGATTTTATTTATTTTATTTGTTATATTAAAGGATAAAGCTATGTCTTTCCATATTTTATTGTAAGTAGTGGTTCTTCTGGTTATATCTTTGGCTTCATCTACTTGATACTTTTCACTGGAAACTTTACAAATATTTTAGATATTTTAGGTACTTAAAATACTACTTATATTTATAATATCTTAAAATTACATCTCTTTTAATATAATTTATTTCCATATCTTAATTTCTATTTACAGTTTTTTAACCTTTTCCAAATAATATAGTAAACTATAGCTTTGTGCCATAGATAACTGTACCTTGGTGGCCTGACATTGTTTTTGAGAAGATATATTGGCTTAATTTGGACAGGGGACTATACATATGTGTAAGGGGTAACCCCAGTGTCCAGTACCTCAGAATCCCGCCTCTCTTACCGATCACACTGTTGCATGACAAGCTCAGCAAAAAAAAAAAAAACAAAAATACAGTGTGCACATGACCATTAGATAAGTTTATTATAAATAAGCATGCGGGCCACAGTCAGAACCCGAATGCGAAAGCCATAAAGAAGTTAAGCAATTCCAGACAGTTTTGAGCATAAATTGCTTAATAGAGTTTATATGCCACAATTGGGGGCATAAAGAGTGAAGCATTTTATAATTCGTTTTTTTTCTCTTCCGTCAAGCGGCAGACATTACCTAAAAAAAAATAGAAATTCCAAATATAAAAATACAACACAGAGTTTGCAGATAAGGTGCAGGAGAGGGAATTTGTAGAACGGATTATAAAGACATTTATTATATTTTCTTGGAAATATTAAATGAGACGAACGCCTCTCGGAACATTCTTGTAGTTTTCAATTTAATAAAATTTCCATTATACTTTTCCTGGAATGTTACTCTTTGAAAATCCCTTAAACTCTTGTAAAACGGATTATTCCTTGACCAAAAATAGTCATTGCTAATTAACCGTGAAACCTGTTAACCCACTGATTTAATCCACATTTTTGGGGGTCAAAAAGCACAACATCGTAGGGGTTGCCTTTCCCTTAATCAGTTATATGGCGGTGGCGTAGTGCCTCCCAATCTTTGCCCGGCTGGCTGTCCGGGGTATCGATGACTTACGCAATTTTATGGAGGTCCACAAGTGGCTGGGCCCCAAACGGGGCGAAATAAATGGCACAAGTAACAAAATCCACGCGATATTGAGAGCGATAGTCATTGGTCAATCAGAAAATGGCGCCAAACAAAAACCAAAAAACGACCCACTCAACGAATTTAGTTTTATTTTTAAACCGTATAAAATATTAAAGAAACTTTAAAGATATTAAATATTTCAATGGCATCAGTTTGTAATTAAAAGTTATTATTTTAAATAGGTTTTGCAATTGTAAGAATTACAATTCAATTAACTAAATCATGAATACCTTATAAATTATTTAAATAGATTGTAATAGATTTGGAATTTATTTAAACCTTATCTGAAAAATTTTGAGAGGTTCTATTTATTTTGTATAAATATTTTATATTGAGTCAAAGGTTTTTAATATCCAAATAATCACAAAGAATTTAACTTTGACTTATTTATTTATTTTATTTATATATTTTCTCTATTTATTATTTAGAGAGATTAACAAATAAACAGATAAATCAAGTATGTACATACACTTGAGAAAATCAATAAAAAAAAAACATTGATTAAGTTAAATAAATAAAAAAATGATAATATATTGATAGAATGCATTTATTTACCGCCACTATCCAATGCAGAATTGGATCCATTCGAACTGCTGACCCCGATTTTGTTGTGATCCATCATCATCCGGGAAATTTGGCACTCAGTTTGCAAAAGTATCTAAAAAAAGAAGCTGGGCCTCGATCATAAATTGCCGCTGATGATCACCAATTAAGCTGGCAAAATTAAATGCGAAATATGAGACGTGATAATTTCAATTCATTCTTCTCTGGGAGTTACAGTCAGGGACCATCAATTAGTCGTATGCCTATATCGATGAGAAATACATGCATATGTATGTATGATATATAGTCTTGATATAAATATAGATATGGATTAAACTACAACTGTGTATGCTGTTAATGAATGATGAAGGAAGAAGATACATACATATTCATGGGCAAATTGTGGTTTAGACTCCTGTATAAAGATCAGAACCTAAATAAATATTTATTTTATTTTTATAATTTAAATTGTATTATATTTAATTGCAATCCTTGGAAGACACCTGCTTTTCCTGTGCATATGCCAACTTAATACTTGGTATTAGCACTACCTTTAACTACTTATAATCGAGTCTCTTATCGGAGCCACGCGCCGCACTCCGTACTGTTCCGTATTCCATATTGTATCGCTGGCATTTAGGGCAGAGACCACCTCCTGGGTTCCTAATCTTGCCCGGCTTTATCGTACGGCTATCGAATATTTTGCTATAGTGGGCTTTATGGCTTTAAACGCTGGCTGGATCGCCTTCGCACTGCACAAAAAAAAAATAAAAATAAAAAAAAAACCTAAAAAGCGAAAAGCCTCGGCTAATGATATCAAAAGCATCAAAAGACAGACGGCAGACAGAGGCGGCGGGCGACGACCGCAACGCATGCGCAGTTCACGTGAACACACTAAATCAGCCAAATGGGGGGAGCGTTGTCAGTTCAGCGATTTTTTCTGGCTTCAGAGTTAACAAAAAAAAATATTTACTATATTTTAAACAATTTTCTGGCTTCAGAGTTAACAAAAAAAATATTTACTATATTTTGAACAATTTCTAAGTAATGCTTTCCAAACACTTTTAGAGATACAATTCGTATAGGTTTTTAAAAATTTATAAAAGTATATAAATTTAAAGTGGTTGTGAGATTTAAGTAATTAATTTATTAAATTTATTTTTATATATTATACAATATATATATATATATATTTTTATATTTTATTAAATACAAAAAGACCTCTTCTTTAAATTACAATATATACATAGTTATATTTTTTCTATTTTCATCAAAATACTCTTTTTATTTAAATTTTAAAAGGATTTTTCATTTTCATACTAATGTTTCTATATTTATTTATTGTAAAAAAAATGGGTTTACTATGCAAAATAATTTTTGTTTAACCTTTAAAGAACATTCCAAGTATTTTAAATCTTCCTTAATTTGTTTCTAAATTTAATAAATTATCCAGCTCGATTAGGAGTATTAAACAACTTTTATAATTATTATACTAATCGAAAAAATATATATTTTTCCTAGTTTAGCTTCTCAAAAGCTTGGCCAACACGGGAATTGGCTTCAAGATGCCGCCGACGATTAATAGAAAATTATTTCACGTTTTTCAGCTTGTTTTATTTTATTGTACAAATGTACGTTCGCCGGGTTTATCGGTTTGTCTCCGCGTTTCGCGCTATACATATATGTACACACAATATGTGTGTTAATTGTGCATTTAAAATTGAAATAAAATTTAGCTTGTCGCTATTTATTTGATATGTTAAATTGATGTTTCTTTTGGGCCGTCTGCCTGACAGCCCGACCAGACACCAGACGTTTTTATTTGCGTTTACAATTTAGATTAGCTGGCGAAACCGTTACACCCAACGAGAAATTAATGCTTTTATTAGGGCTATAATATCTATGATTATATATATTTTAGCTTGACTATATTTATACTTTTTGATTGTGAATAAGTCATACCTTTAGTATTTTAAATAAATAGAAAAAAGAAACTTAAGGCGAAACTATTTGTGGTTTCTCTATGATTGCGGTGTAAATGATGAGTTAGAGAATTTCATTTCATTTATTTGTCTTACTAAAAGGTCCTGGGTTTAAAATTCAAATTTTAAATGAATAAAACTTGATCTCAAACCTTGAAAAATATATTGCTAGTTTTTTTTTTAATACGGAAAAACTGCTACCAAAAGCTGTAAATTCCTTTTAATTTACATTTTATTATCTAGAAAGAAATCTATAAAACCAAACAGTTAACCCTTTTTGTGGGAAACTTGTTTGCAATTAACTTTTTCACACCTTCCACGCTCGCAAGCAGTGCTAACATTTTTCTGTGGGGGATATAAGGTTAAACCAAAAAATAAAGGTAAATGGTGTTACAATCGTTTAAAAGTCAAAGGGGAAGATTTAAGATTAAGTCTACACAAATATTATATTATATTTATCAGTGTTTATGTATATATATTTAAATAAATTTAAGGTCGAAAAAGGTCCATTGCTCCAGTTATAGATATTGTCTGGCAGCATCTAATTTTCCCATTTTTCTCCTTTTTTTTTGTAACAACTATTTATTTTTGTTTTGTTTGCTTGACGAGGCAAGCGCAACGCCAAGTAATAATAAAAAATTGGAGAATCTTGAAAAGGTAATTAGCACATGGTCGTGTTTGTTTTCTGCGCCATAAAAATAATCAAAAAATCGAGTCACACATCCGAACATCTCCCCAGTTGTCCGAGTGCGAAGTGATCGGATCGAAGCCGTAGCCCCGGAGCCTATAAAAGCGGATCAATCGTGGCTGGATTTGCGCAGTTGCCCTAAAGAAGTGTCCACTGTATCATTCACTCCCACTCCAAAAGGAGCCGGCACCACCCACAATCCACCCTCCAAGACAAAAGTGTTTCAGTTCAAAGTTCGCGTGTGTGTTTGTGCCAAGATTCATTCACTTTACTAGATTCCAGATCGGAATCGGAATCAGATCTTACAAACAAAAAAAAAAGAGAAATAAAAACAAGCACAATAAAATGCATTCAGCGTAAGTTGTTCATCATTACATCAGCCGCTTTGTCCTTGTCCTTGTCAAAAAAAAAAAAAAATATATATATACGTAAGCCGTATGTATATAAGGAAAACATTACAAAGTTAACGATAAGCAGCAACTTTAATCATTTACACGCATTTGCTCCGGACATCAAAAGTGAATTAAAAATAAACAAAATAATTTGGCAACTCAACCTGCAATTGTTATTTTCTACACTGAAAATAGGTTCATGGTGGATTCAATGATTGTTATATAGAAATTAAGGATATAAAGGGTATATTCGAAATAGTTAAAGTTAAAGTTAAAAAGCAACAAAGTTCTTATATTCTATCTATTTTGTTTTATGAAAATTGGAGAATTTTTAATTCTGCTCTGAAAATATATTATATTATTCGACAAACAAATGTTCATCGTAAAAAAATTAGAATGTTCTTTGATATAATATTAGTATCAGAATAAAAATAAAAAATGTTTTACTCTTTGTTTTAATGGAAAAATATTCTTAAAACTACAAGAAACAAAACTTGAAGTAAAATAAAAAAATATATATATCGATCTCTAATTATTTTTAAATAACCAAAAATAATAATTATGTTTAATAAGGAAGTAAATTATTTTTTAAATAAATTGGGGAGTTTACCTTAATTTTTGTGTTTTTTTTTTTTGTGTGCAACCGGAAGTGTTCAGCCAGGAATTCAATTGGGAGAGAGCGCTCTCCCTCTTGCCATCTCTTTCACTCGCTAAGCGACAAACTGCAAAGCGTCTAATCTGTCTGTGGGTGGCAGTTGGGGGGAGGCGGAGCGTAGATCGTGCAGCAACTGCGCCGCAGCAGAGGTAGCGACGACTTTGTCGGCAGCGGCTGAGGCGACAACAGCTGTTGCTTTTGTTTTCAATGGCGAGCTGCCGTGGCTGCACTATGGGTTAAGAACCCCATTTATTGGTCAAAAGCAACCACCAAAAGTTAAAAACAAAAACAAACAAAATAGAAATTAGAATTAGCCTTAAAACTATCAAAAATAAAATAAAAATATTTACAAGTTTTACAAAAGTATAAATTTAGCATTTTTGAAAAATTACAACACTTTGACTGTAAGAAATTGTTCAGCCATAATTTTAAATATTTTGTTAAAGCAGCATACAAAGGATTATTCCCTGAAATGTATGCTATAATTTTTGTTATTATTTTTCACCGAGACTGTTCTCTGATCTGAGGCTATTCTATTATTTAAATTTAATTTCTTTGATAATATCATATATTGGATATATCTTAACATGATATATCATTTAAGCATTTTTGCTTAACAAAAGGGCCAGTCGGCCCATAGTAAAGTATCTGCTAGTACGCTGTAAGTGGAAGTGGAATGGTATTACTGTAGCCTAGTGTAGTGTGTGCAGTGCATAGTATAGTATAGTATAGTATAGTGTAGTATAGTATAGTGTAGTGTAGTATAGGATAGTGTATATAGTGCGACAAGAACAACAAGCAGCGAAATAATATTATTAGTGGCGGGCGGGCGAGCGCGTTGCTTTTGTTTTGTTTCGTTGTTTGTCATTATAAATTGAGTGGAAACAAGGGGCTCCAGCTTAGTCGTGTTCCAGTAACGCTTCCGCGCACACAAAATAAAATAAATATATATAAACCAAAGGCCAGTTAAGAATCCCAACTAGCGAAAGGACTCAGCCGCTGTCCAAGCCCATCGACTCAATCAAATTTTAACCCACAGTTGCCAAGCAATCGAACAGGTGCGGATCAAAAACTAGAGTGCCAAAAACTGAATATTGTTTATTTCTGATTCGCTTTCGATTTCGATTTCGCCCTTGCCTGCCTTTTTTTGTTCTGTTGTTTGGTGCCCATAATTGCAAGAGCAGTATGTCCGCTAGGATCCTGGAGGACTCGCCCAACGCGCGCATCAACAAGACGATCCTGGATCGTTATCTCTCCCTGCCGCTGCAAGAGAATATCGTTCAGGCTACCTACGTGTGGATCGATGGCACCGGCGAGGATCTGCGCTGCAAGGACCGCACCCTTGACTTTATCCCATCGAGCCCCAAGGGTGAGTGTCCTTTATATGTATGCTTAACTCTAGATGCCATTTACTTTAGGGATTTTTAACGTATAGTAAGATTTATTTATTATAGGTTTTGAAATATTGACAGACATTTATAGTTTATTATCTTATTTATATATTTGCTATTTCCAACTAGGAATAACTTTTGATATATTATTATTGTTGCTTGCAAAGGCTTTTAAATATTTAGCAGATCTAAAAAATTTGCTCTTTATTTTTTATTACGTGAATTTACTACGTTTTAGAATGATTTTGATTTTAAATTTTAATTCAAATTTCTGATAATTTTTCTAAACTCAAATCCTACAAAAAAATGTCCCAAAGTTATATAAAAATCTTTAAATTAAATTTTAAATTGTAATCCTCATTTTAAAATTCTTTTAAAGGTGAAAATTGAAACCTAATTCCAATCCGATTAGCGCCTGCCTCAAGTACTTATTGTAGAACTGCCTACATTAAGTAAATTCTCTCTTATCGGAGCATAGGTCGCGTCCGCATTTGATTTATGTGCGAACTGTTTGATTTCTGCCAGTGTAATCTTATCTTTATAAAGTTGGAGTGGGCCAACTTAAAACTGTCTTCACCGCAGACGCCGGCTTGATTTATCGCAGTAATTTGCCATTCCATTCCAGGAATCCACGATCTAAGTCTCTTTATAGCCAGTTTAACTCTATAATGGTTGTTTAATAGATCGCTCGTGAACGAAATTAAATGTAAAAATAACTAAAATAAAGCAGACTACGACGAACCGCAGTGTATATGCCCTTTTAGGAAATGTAAAATAAAATTGTGTCTTTTTTAAAAGAAAATATTGAGGAATAAATATAAAAATAAATAGATAGATAAAATAGCTTACAATTAAATTAATTCAAGGGAGTTAATTAGCAAATCGAAGGCAAAAAGAAAAGCTAGAAATAAAATGTATGCTAAATTTTAGACATTTCTTCATCTACGTCTATAAATATATGTGGTTTGTCGCATTTTCATATCTCTTAACTAAAACGTATTCATTTATTAAATTCGTAAAAAGTTATAAATATAGAATAAAGGCGCCCAAAAACTGGCTTAAAAAACTGTTGTCTCGCCAGGTGCTAATTTATTAAAATTAGTGAAACACCTTTAATGTTCAGAAATACACACAAGCCCACACACACCTGTCCCGACACTCTTCAATTAGAGGCTTATTGAGTGAACTTTTAAGCGGGAAAGCTGTGTTTGTCCTTTAATTATTTTTTAAATTTGTTATGTAACTTCTGAAAATGAGAAAGCAAATTATAGAGAACATTACTTGGAATTTTAAAATAAAAAAATGAAGAAGTAAAGGTAAAAATTCGCATATTTTCCGCCTTGCCAGTTGTCACCATTAATTTGCTTTAATTTATATTTGACGACAATTACCACGCAATACCAATATGTATATATAGCCTAGATATAGCTCTGGCTATACTAAAGTGGATCTGTGCGATTTTATGAGCGTCTGAAAATCTAGCCCCATAAATGCCCCAAAAATGGTGGCAATGAACGGCTTCGTCTGTTGGAGCTTATTGCCCGCTGCGGTTTTTTATTGATCCCTCACATAGCGCTGGCGATGACCTTTGCCTTGGCACGATTCTGGCGGTGGTTCTCCATTCCATTCGATTCAATTTAGCGTCTGGGAAGTGCTTTATGGTCTAAATTTTCACGACTCAACTCGCGTCTGATAATGCGATTTAATCGCCGGGGGATACGGGGCGCTTGATAAAAAGCCGTACGGACTTGAAAGAGTTTCTTTAGCGGGCGTGTGGGCTCCGGTGTTAATTGATTGCGTTTTAATGTGCAATTATACCCATGGACGAGCCCCAGCCGAAGAGGAAGTGATATGGCGGTATAGTAAACTATTTTTAAACCGTCGTTTTGACTCTTTTGGGGCATTAATAAACGATACAACTAGAATAGTAGATAATAAAACATAACAGCTGCTAGAAGATAATACGTTGATAAAGAGTGACGTAAAATAGGATGTCAGAGATTTTAAAATACAACAAGTACAAAAATTGGTATAAGACACTGAAGTTTCAATTAAAATTATAACAGTTTTAGTATTACAGTTGAACTACTGTAAACTGTTCTATGTAAACCCAAACACAAATCGCTAAAGAAAGAGGTTTCTATTTCAATTCAAATACAATTATATACATAAGTTCCAGAATTATAGTTAACCTACTAACCCCACTGTTATAATTCAAGCAAAAACAATCAAGGAGGTAGCTATGTATCAGCTATGATCAGACGATGAAAAATCCCTCCCTATTTCAATCGCCATAAAAACATTGATCAGTCAACTTGACTAGACAGATTAATTATTCCACTTGCACTTGAAAAACGAACAGAAAAGCGAAGGCAATAGCAAAAATGACTTAATGCGCACACAATTACTAATTAAGAATCATCGTGCCCTCTTCTTTCCACTCACGCGGAAAAACGGATTGCATATGAAATGGGTTGGGGGAGGAGAGAAAGCCACACGCGCCTCACCAAGTTTATATTTTCCTCATTTTTTTCCTTTTTCGCACTCAGAAAGTGAGAGAAAGAGAGTAAGAGCGATGCACTCCCCCCGCTTGGGAGCTGATAGACGGACCGCTGAGTCAGGTTAATCGCTCAGTAACCCCGCTTCCCCTTTCATTTCAAGTTCAAAGGGAAATATTGTAATTGGCCATTTTCTAACGAAATGACAGTTAATCGTTGAAGCGTGCTCGACTATCGATTTTTTGGTTTCAATTGCAGCTCAGTCTAGCCTCTTTTAACCCCTCTC